>JANAVB010027798.1:4369335-4471835 GCA_029216955.1 Iris pallida
AACTGGGTGCTACAAAGAGAACCGAGCAAAAGCACACAAACCAAAAATACCAAACACAATCGCAGACACAAAGATTTTTGACGTGGAAAACCCTTACGGGAAATACTACGGGACGATCGGATCGTCCAATCCTGAAGAATCTCCACTAATGGAATAAAGAGAATACACCCTCTACAAGCTCCTCCCGATCCAACACGGATCACCATAACTCACTTGAAAGAAGAAAATTTGATTGCGGACTCCAAAGAACAAGAGATGTCGAAAAATTATTCGAAGCGATCTCTCCTTCACAATAGTCTTCAATCATTTCTCTCTCTCAAAAGTTGTAAAGCACTATTACTCACTTTTTTTGAGATATATTTTATGGTGAGGAAATACCTCGTATACACTACTAAAATAGGTCAGTTTAGCGACGTGAGATGACGTCGCTAAACAGAGAAAAAAGTCGCTAATATATTTTTGCGACGAAATTAGCGATGTATTGTCCATGTCGCATAATACGTGGTCGCTAACTAAGCTTACGTCGCAGTAGTGACATAATTTTGTGACGCGCTTCATCGCTAACATTTTATGCAACTAGCGACTGTCACGCCCCGCTCCCGTAGGAGCGATCGTCCTCGCTAAGGCGTGATGCCGCACGAGCCTAGATTGCGCTCGTGCAAGGCGGGTTCCATAACGGCCGATTTCAGCAGCTGCGACGGGGTCGTCGCACAGAAGTCCCAATCAGAAACATTGAATAATAGCAGCAAAATTTTAAGCAAAACACAAGTCAATGTAAAACATCCTTTTATGGATATTGAAACAAAGATTACAGTGGGGCGCAAGGCCGAGATTACAAGTCTCTCAAGCTCACTCATCTCATATTACAAGTCACTCAGCTCTCTCTCATCTCTCAATTACAAGTCTTGATCCAACGGAAGCTTCGGAAGGCGATGTCCATACATTATGTCCCGTATAAGTCTTTAATCCATGCGGCCGTACGCTTCGAATCGCCAAGGAACTCCGTGCCTTGACGCATCTAAGCGAGCTTCACGCCACGAGCTTCTACCTGTGCCTGCACATGAAAACTATGTGGGTGTCAGTACTCAACTGTACTGGTGGAATGAGCTCCGCGACCAACCATACAAATCCAACACGTTTGATTTACTTTGTGCAATACAAGTCCCTTTACGATTGTCTTTCTAGTCTTGCCTTAGGATCAGTTTTAGGACCGATGCTTGGCTATTCTATGTCGCTAGACCATCCCGTGCTTGCAACAACAAGGTCGATTCGAACAACGTTAACCTATCAAGTCGTGCTTGCCTTACGGCTTAAAATCAGAGACGCAACTACGCGATAGTACCCAATTTCTTGTGACCGTGCTACAAATCCATCATACCGTGCCTCACAACTCAATGTGACTTCACCATATCGCTGCCTCGCGGCCCTTGCTACTTTGATAACCAACAGACCCAATCAACACTTCTGGACTAAGTATTACTCGACCGACTTCGCCTTACGGCATTTCCTGACTTAAACTCAAGATGACTCAAACCAACACATGCAACTTATATGCTGACAACTCAAGACTCGATGCCATATCACGTGCCGAAGCACGTCGTCTATGTTGTAGCCATTCTTAGTCCCAAACACTTGTGTTCCAACCATACACACATTCAAATAGACTAAATCCAAAGGCACACACGCGAATTGCCGCTCGTGCCGACCCATCTATATGATTTGGTCACTAACATCACAAGCTATCTTGGACTATAGCCTTGCCATTCGACGACCCTTTCAGCACAAGTAGCTAGCCCCGCTGAAAGTTCCCGAATGACCCGAGCGGTTCGTCCAACTACGGCTATACCTGTTTCCTTCCGGAACGCCGCGGTCCTATGGCGCCCAGGGTTGTCGCGCATGGAAACTCTTCCTTGTCGACAAGTTGTCCAATGACCATGCAAGACTCGACACAAATTGATGTCTCATACAGTCATTCCTCTTCCAATGTTACCATCTCTTTCAAAAATGATATCAAACCTTCTATCATTTGAGACCCCTCGACGACCCACGGTCGCGAGCATTCTTTCTATCATTTGAGACCCCTCGACGACCCACGGTCACGAGCATTCTTTCCATGTTACCATATCATTTTATTCAACTCAATGCCTATTCGATAGTCCTTTCTCCAAAACTCATCAAATCAACCGCGGTTCCTGTCTTAACACTAGGTCCGTGCATCGTGCCTCAAACCGACTTCCGTTCTACGCGACGCTATCGCCCAAGTCATACTTTATATGACGGGCCTTGGGATCGTGGGACTATTTAACCTGACAATCACAGAATGAGCGGAAAAGTACTTAGAATGACTTAGGTCGACCGACATAACTTTTTCTAACTTACTCAAGCCTACAACTTAACGAGCAAAGGCCGCGTCAAGCCTTGCCTCGATGGAACGTGTCGTGCATGCATTCAACTTTGAACGACCAAGTCATTTGGGTGCCTAGACTTATGGCACAAGCTGTGCAACACAACTTAACTCATGGGGCAAGCCAAGGCTATGCCAAGCCTTGGACGACAGGACAGTGCATGCTTTATGAAGCATTCATGCAGGCGACGCCTACGACTTAGTCTATGTTCATAACTTCGCCGACTCAACCAACTTTCCTTCTCCCAAGCCACGGGACGAAGGATCGAGTGTCATTTTCAAAGCACGCCGTGCACCAACTCTAAGTCGACCGTTGGACCTTTCCATATTCTAACTCAATTCGACCCGTCGGGATTATTCCCTTTAGCTATGTGGATTCGTCTCTTTTATTATCAAGCCTACTTGTGCAAGTTGAAAATATGCGATTCATTATGTGAAGGCTAAGATGAGGCAAGTTCACCGAAACTACCCCACCTGAGCGAGCGGTCGTGTCGACCGAGCGATGTCTTCGAGCAACCGTTGTAAGGCTAAGTCCGAACGCCGTCGACGTTTCGATTCATCCGATTGATTGAGCGGGACGGAGTACTACATCATACACCACTCAGAAAAAGTTTCGTCCTCGAAACTAACTGAGTACTTACTTATTGACTTATCACTTTACTCAACATTTAAGAACTCTCGCACACACTACGCCTATGCGTTTCCAAAATCCGAGCCACGCTCGTGCTATCCACAATCCTTTTCTTCTAAACTCACGATCTCAAATTCTTCGACACTTTCCCGTTCCTCAAGTCTCACTTGATTTAGCGTATCACTTAGTTTGGATCGTGAACACCTCCAGGCATCCCAGATATACATATATTTCAACCAAGCCTTGTGATAGTAAATCCATTTCTACCTATCGATCCATCCATTCAATCCTGAAAATCAATCCTACCGACGCTAACTCTCGCAACATGGACATCTCGCCTAGCCGCTAGGCAATCTCTTTAGGCTAAAGTCAATTGTCAGTATTGGAATCATAGTTCCCAAACAACAATATCAATACTGACCCCATCCTAAGGTCAAACCAAGTTGATAGTACGGGGGTTTGCTACCCAAGCTCGCATCACTCCGATTTCTAAACATCGAGCATCGATTCCCTATGCACATTCCAATATTCGTCGCACAGGGTCCGAGTCATTCAGCAAAGCCATCCTACGGTAACTCATATTTCAACTAATTCCTTGATGTGTCGACATCACTCGTTCATCAAGCCATTTCGTATAGTCTATCTCTTCGAAAATGTTCGACGTAGATCGCCTATCAATCTTTCTCAAATCAAGCACGCTACGACACAATTTATTGCTAATCCATAATTTACATTTTATACTCCCTAAGTCGTTCATCCCAATTTACGTAATCGATCACAAGGTCGTCCGACTTAACAATATATTGTACCCCGTTCTCACGCGAGTCAGATTATCCACGGTGGGCATGAATCACCATGCACGCTCCCGCGAGATAATCATTCTCATTGGGACGTAACTCTTGTTTTGTGTCCAGACTAATTCATTCTCGATGCGTGGATTGGACCTACTCAATCCTCAAGTTTTATTCATTCGTCAATCATAAGTCCTACAATCGTCGAGTTTACCTTCGCATCAAACCAACAAGTCGAGACAATCAAAGTTGCCGCATCCTGATTTTCCGAGTTCAATCATTCCCGCGACATGAATCACCATGTCAGCACTCACGCGGAACAATCGCCCCAAATCTGACGCAATGCATGTGCGAGGCTGGAGTTGTGCTCGTGCAAGTCAAGATCGTCGACGTTGTGGCTATCAACTTAACCATCAAGACACGATCGTTTTCATCCAACATTCATCTCGATCAAAATCCTAAGTATCGCATCCAACCGAACAATAACACTTGTACGATCGCCATTCGCCGAGTCAGAGTACCCCCGAGTTATCACATATCGATCTTTGATATGCCTCAATACCATCGACGATATGCGTAACCTGACGATCTTCCTTTGCAACCAATTTCGAGTCGTGCGAACGATGCTATCGTTCGACTGGATAATCTCCTCGACATTCATTTCAAGTTCAATCATTATCCCTCGAATCATTCACAACATCAATTTTCTCAATCATTCGATCGACATCCCTGAGGCTATCGCATACACCACTCAGGGATTAAGTCATTCAACAAATCCTCAACTTATCATTCGAATCAAAATCGACTTCTTCAAAAAAAAAATTCCGTTCGAACCATTCCTCAAATTCCAAGCACGCTCATCTATATCGCATCGACGTTATCGTCGCTCGATAGTACCCCAATCGATAGTCATCTCACTTTACACAGTCGAGTTCAACTCATTCTCGTCCGACATAATTCAATTTCCGCACTCGACTTTTCTAAGGTCGACGCAACTTTGGTGTATATGACCAACCTGACTTAGCCAACCGTGCTTACGCAAACCACCTTTTTATTTTGTTGTCAAAAGCTGTTCTCCTATGTTTTACAAAATAGTTAGACTTATTGTATGGACATCCCGTGGGACAATTGAGAGAGAGCGCACCAACGATATTAACTTACGGAAGCAATATTTCAGAGTTTGTAGAAACAACGGAGTTAAAGAATTCAATCGATAGTCCAAGGACGTAAAGCCGTGCTCTGATACCATTATGTCATGCCCCGCTCCCGTAGGAGCGATCGTCTTCGCTAAGGCGTGATGCCGCACGAGCCTAGATTGCGCTCGTGCAAGGAGGGTTCCGTAACGGCCGATTTCAGCGACTGCGACGGGATCGTCGCACAGAAGTCCCAATCAGAGACATTGAATAATAGCAGCGGAATTTGAAGCAAAACATAAGTCATTGTAAAACATTCTTTTATTGATATTGAAACAAAGATTATAGTGGGGCGCAAGGCCGAGATTACAAGTCTCTCAAGCTCACTCTAGCTCACTCATCTCACATTACAAGTCACTCAGCTCTCTCCCATCTCTCAATTACAAGTCTTGATCCAACGGAAGCATCGAAAGGCGATGTCCATACATTATGTCCCGTATAAGTCTTTAATCCATGCGACCGCATGCTTCGAATCGCCAAGAAACTTCGTGCCTCAACGCATCCAAGCGAGCTCTGCGCCACGAGCTTCTACCTGTGCCTGTACATGAAAACTATGCGGGTGTCAGTACTCAACTGTACTGGTGGAATGAGCTCCTTGTCCACCCATACAAACCCAACACGTTTGATTTACTTTGTGCAATACAAGTCCCTTTACGATTGTCTTTCTAGTCTTACCTTAGGATCAATTTTAGGACCGACGCCTTGGCCTATTCTGTGTCGCTAGACCATTCCGTGCTTGCAACAACAATGTCGACTCGAACAGCGTTAACCTATCAAGTCGTACTTGCTTTATGGCTTAAAATCAGAGACGTAACTACGCGATAGTACCCAATTCCTTGTGACCATGCTACAAATCCATCATACCGTGCCTCGCAACTCAATGTGACTTTACCATATCGCCGCCTCACGGCCCTTGCTACTTCGATAACCAACAGACCCAATCAAGACTTCTGGACTAAGTATCACTCGACCGACTTTGCCTTGTGGCGTTTCCTGACTTAAACTCAAGATGACTCAAACCAACACATACAACTTATATGCCGACAACTCAAGACTCGACGCCACATCTCGTGCCGAAGCACGTCGTCTATGTTGTAGCCATTCTTAGGCCTTAACTGTCACGCCCCGCTCCCGTGGACGCGATCGTCCTCGCTAAGGCATGATGCCGCATGAGCCTAGATTGCGCTCGTGCAAGGCGGGTTCCATAACGGCCGATTTCAGCAACTGCGATGGGGTCGTCGCACAGAAGTCCCAATCATAGACATTGAATAATTGTAGCGGAATTTGAAGCAAAACACAAGTCATTGTAAAATATTCTTTTATTGATGTTGAAACAAAGATTACAGTAGGGCACAAGGCCGAGATTACAAGTCTCTCAAGCTCACTCAAGCTCACTCATCTCACATTACAAGTCATTCAGCTCTCTCTCATCTCTCAATTACAAGTCTTGATCCAGCGGAAGCTTCGGAAGGCGATGTCCATATATTATGTCCCGTATAAGTCTTTAATCCATGCGGCCGTACGCTTCGAATCGCCAAGGAACTCTGTGCCTCGACGCATCCAAGCGAGCTCCGCACCACGAGCTTTTACCTGTGCCTGAATATAAAAACTATGTGGGTGTCAGTATTCAACTGTACTAGTGGAATGAGCTCCTCGTCCACCCATACAAACCCAACACGTTTGATTTACTTTGTGCAATACAAGTCCCTTTATGGTTGTCTTTCTAGTCTTGCCTTAGGATCAGTTTTAGGACTGACGCCTTGGCCTATTCTGTGTCGCTAGACCATCCCGTGCTTGCAACAACAATGTCGACTCGAACAACGTTAACCTATCAAGTCGTGCTTGCCTTACGGCTTAAAATCATAGACGCAACTACGCGATAGTACCCAATTTCTTGTGACCGTACTACAAATCCATCATACCGTGCCTCGCAACTCAATGTGAATTCACTATATCGTCGCCTCGCGGCCCTTGCTACTTCGATAACCAACAGACCCAATCAAGACTTATGGACTAAGTATCACTCGACCGACTTTGCCGTGCGACGTTTCCTGACTTAAACTCAAGATGACTCAAACCAACACATGCAACTTATATGCCGACAACTCAAGACTCGACGCCCCATCTCGTACCGAAGCACGTCGCCTATGTTATAGCCATTCTTAGGCCCAAACACTTGTGTTCCAACCAAACACACATTCAACTAGACTAAATCCAAAGGCACACACGCGGATTGCCGCTCGTGCCGACCCATCTATATGAATTGGTCACTAACATCACAAGCTATCCTGGACTATAGCCTTGCCATTCGACGACCCTTTCAGCGCAAGTAGCTAGCCCCGCTGAAAGTTCTCGAATGACCCGAGCGGTTCGTCCAGCTACGACTATACCTATTTCCCTCCGGAACGCCGCGGTCCCATGGCGCCCAGGGTTATCACGCGTGGAAACTCCTCCTTATCGACAAGTTGTCCAATGACCATGCAAGACTTGACACAAACTAACGTCTCACACAGTCATTCCTCTTCTAATGTTACCATCTCTTTGAAAACTGATATCAAACCTTCTATCATTTGAGACCCCTCGACGACCCACGATCGCGAAAATTCTTTCTATCATTTGAGACCCCTCGACGACCCACGGTCACGGGCATTCTTTTCATGTTACCATATCATTTCATTCAAGTCAATGCCAATTCGATAGTCCTTTCTCTAAAACTCATCAAATCAACCGCGGTTCCTGCCTTAATACTAGGCCCGTGCATCGTGCCTCAAACCGACTTCCGTTCTACGCGACGCTATCGCCCAAGTCATACTTTATATGACGGGGCTTGGGATCGTGGGACTATTTAACCTAACAATCGCAGAATGAGCAGAACAGCACTTGGAATGACTTAGGTCGACCGACATAACTTTGCCTAACTTACTCAAGCCTACAACTTAACGAGCAAAGGCCGCGTCAAGCCTTGCCTCGATGAAACGTGCCGTGCACGCGTTCAACTTTGAACGACCAAGTCATTTGGGTTCCTAGACTTATGGCACAAGCTGTGCAACGTAACTTAACTCATGGGGCAAGCCAAGGCTATGCCAAGCCTTGGACGACATGACCGTGCATGCTTTATGAAGCATTCATGCGGGCGACGCCTATGACTTAGGCTATGTTCATAACTTCGCCGACTCAACCAACTTTCCTTCTCCCAAGCCATGGGACAAAAAATAGAGTGTCATTTTCAAAGCACGTCGTGCACCAACTCTAAGCTGACCGTTGGACCTTTCTATATTCTAACTCAATTCGACCCATCAGGATTATTCCCTTTAGCTATATGGATTCGTCTCTTTTATTATCAAGCCTACTTGTGCAAGTTGAAAACATGCGATTTATTATGTGAAGGCTAAAATGAGACAAGTTTACCGAAACTACCCCACCTGAGCGAGCGGTCGCCTCGACCGAGCGATATCTTCGAGCAACCGTTGCAAGGCTAAGTCCGAACACCGTCGGCATTTCGATTCATCCGATTGACTGAGCGGGACGGGGCACTACAGCGACGGTATCACGTCCCGATCCCGCAGAGTCCTTTCGTCCTCGCTTCGGCTCTTTGGAACCGTTCGTCCTCGCTAAGGTGTGATGCTGTGCAAGCCTAAGTTATGCTTGTACAAGGCCAAGACCTGGAACAAGACAAGATAGACAAGGTTGACAATACGCAGCGGAACGTATCACAGATAATTGAAGCAGCAGCGGACATATTTCAGAATACATGCATTGAACACAATGGTGACAAGAAACAATTTTCTTTATTGATTTCATTTGAACAGATTACAAGCTCTCGATTCTCTCTGATACAATGTTACATTCTCTCAGAAACAATACAGATTACAATGATCCCGTTCCCATACATTACATCCCTTTATATACAAAACCAACTCTTGCAACAGATGTCATCTCTTGGCATCTCTTTTGATTTCTGGCTCCTGATGATGAGGCTCGGGCTGTCGCTTCGAACTATCCTTCTTGATGCATAGTGCACCTGCATGCAGACTGATGGTGGGTCAGTATATCAGCATACTGGTGATTGTGAACAAAGAGCTACATTTGTTTGAAACGATCACTGTTCAATTAGTGAGAAAATGTTTCTTATGATGTGATCTTGCTACTTTTACCTATGTTCATTCCATGCATACAGAGTCAGTTTACATTCTTTTGAAAACACATCTTTGAAAAGCCAACATTTCAGTTCATCTCAAGCATACAAGGGACTAATCATTTCGAGCACGATGACTATTCATTTGTACGGTGCGCAGCGTGTTTCATGAGCATATCATTTCTTTTGTTCGAGCAACTGTTAGGGTCAATGACAAGTATAATACATTATCTTTTCTTTAGTAGAACATAGCATTTCATGGCATAGATAAATCTCTACAAGCAATTTATGTCAAGACTTAAGCAGTACATATGTATCACTTTTAAGTGATTCTTACCATAGCCGACCATCCATCCCTGCACAAGACAAGGATTAGCATAAACATGATAAAACCAACATTCTACTATATGATCCAAACTCTCGAGGCACATTAGATCTTTTGGCAATTATTCATTTAAGGCTGCTAACAGAGTCGAGCTTCCAGATAACAGAGCCGAAGCCCCCAGATAACATATCGACACCCATTTTCACATGGATGCCCTCTGCATTAAACATACCGACACCCATTTTCACATGGATGTCCTCTGCGTATAGACATACCGACACCCATTTTCACATGAATGCCCTCTGTATTAAACATACCGACACCCATTTTCACATGGATGCCCTCTGCGTATAGTCATACCGACACCCATTTTCATATGGGTGCCCTCTGCATTAAACATACCGACACCCATTTTCACATGGATGCCCTCTGCGTATTCTCTTTTCCTTGATACAGAGCCGAAGCCCCTAGATGTTTCATCTCTTTATAATATGTACAAGTCCGTCTGTACATGTTTGGCACTTAGAATATCTTGAGTGACAAGCAATTATAACTCTGGAATATAATAACATTTCTATGCAGATATAACATGGAATTCTACCTTGAAAGCATACATGTTCGGGGCGTACAAGCAATCTCTACTTTTAGCATATAGGCATCAGTTCATTTCTTATTAGCATACAACAATTCTTCTTAGCATACAGGTTAACTCTTTTCTAGTTCTTAGCATGGCAATTGTGAAATCTCTTATAAGCATATACAAAGGTTACCAACTTGTTATTAGCATGACAAGGTTCTCTTTATCAAGGCAATATTTATTTCTTAGCGAGGCAACATGTAAATTCTCTTAAAGCATACTCAATGATTTACCATCTTGTTATTAGCATTAGTATTCAATTAAAAACTCAAATTCTTAAGGCGTAAGCGAATCAGCAAATGAGACTTCGTCCACTCACCCAGATCAATCGTCTTCTATTGCAGAGCCAGCAATTCGATCTTTCTATCTATTTAGTGCCTTCGCGGAGTGGGGCACTACAGACGGTCACCGACATTGCGTTGCTAATTAGCGACGTTGTATTACGTTGCTAATTGTTGCTGGCAGATTAAATTTTAGCGATGCAAAATACGAAGTTTAGCGACGTTTAGCGACGTTTAGCGACGTTTAGCGACTTAGGTTTTACAAATTTGTGTTTGCCACATCACCTTTTTTAGCGATGTTTTGCGACAATCCGCGATATTACGATATTTACATAGCGACGTCATGATACGAGCATAGCGACGAAATTAGCGATGTTGTCTATTAAAATTGCTGACCTGTATAATTTGCCACGTCATCACGTGTGCGACGTTCTGCGACGTTCGACGACGTTCTTTTTCCAGGTTAGCGACGTTACGATACAGCTTAGCGACGTAATCATGCATCGCTAATCGTCGCTAATTCCAAAAAAAAAGTAAAAAGACATAATACAGTCTGCTTTTTATATAAATGACAGTTACATTATATAGCATTGTACCTATATTTAGAATGACAGTTTGCAAATAATAGACCCAGAGCAACCCTCCGTAGAATTTTCTGGGTTCGCCGACCCCTTCGGTGGAACACTCAACACCAGTAAACCAATATAGAGACAAATGATAAAAAAACTACCAATAATCAAATAAATAGAATCGAACGATCAGAAAGACAGGAAATAGCCGGATGGATATAAATCTACTACCAAATGGCTATAAAAAGTGTGTTCGATAATACTCAACATAACATAACACAAATTGTCAGTAAATGTAAAAAATAAATTCATAAACACCCAACAATGGGTCACCAACACAACAAATGAAAATAAGTAAAGGACTACGTCTGATCAGGATGAGGAGGAGTAGGCAGTCCCGGTATCTGGGACATCATGAACCTATACTGCGCCGGGGTCAGCATCACCGTGACGACTCATCAGTAGAACGAAGAGGAGGTAGTAGAATCGCTACAATCGGCATGGATGCCGATGCACGACCAGGAAGTGTCTGCTCTATAGCTAGCAGTCTAGAGTTAGTAAAATTCATAACAGCCGCCAGCCTCGAAACCTGCTCGCCAATGGCCACCTGCGACCCGTGCAACGCGTGAACGGCAAGATCCGCCTTCTCCTGCACTGCCTGAACGGCACGATCCGTTCTCTCGCCCGTCTCCCTAATGGTGCGCTCGAGCATATCAAATTGTGCAGTGAGGGCCCCATCGTCCGTCTGCGGCTGAGACTGGAGCTGCTCCGCAATCCTTCGTAATAGCTTGTCACGCAGCTCAGTAAGCTGGCGACGGAGTTCCTCCACTCAGACCGACTCCTGTGAGGGCTGTGGGGAATGCCCACTGGCAGAGGGGGTCCTGGATGACTGCGTCGCCATAAAGGTGCCATAGGATCCCATACCGTAGTACGTACCCCTCTGAAGACCACCAACGACGGTCATCCAGAGCTCGTCCAATGTCCGAGCCGGTGGGGCCTGCGAGGAAGTACCAGCCCCTCCCTCCGTAGATGAACTAGTAATCTCACGCTCTAGCCTAAGATACTCATTCTAGAAAAGTGCACATCTCGATAAGCATAATATTTACTACCATCCTAGTTCCACGTCTATGGATATATATTGCATATTTCTTAAGTTATACTAAATTTAGTAACACGTAAAGTAATACTTACATAGCTCTGCGTGGCCCGATCATCGATGAGCTTTTCGTCCTTCCGATGGATGGCCAAGAAGACGGTCACCATGTTGGGGTTCTCATCCCTCTTTATCTGTTATAATAATATGTTTGTCATTAAAATTAAACATTTTATTCCTACTTTTATTAAAATAATATATTATAGTAAAACACAAACTAGGCGACGAAAATGTTCTGTCATGGGAATCGAGCCACCACACCACTTCCCTGCCCTCTTCCTAACCGCCTTCGCCTTTTTCGACCATTTTTTGTACCTAGGAGCATCGAATCTAGCCTTCATGGCAGTCCACTACTCGGGCATGATCCAACCTTGGATCGGTTTTTCGAGGCGGCCTCGAGCCTTCTAGTCTTCGATCGCATCCCGGATAAACTTGGCAGCAACGGCAGGAAATTGCTTCTCGATTGTCTCAGCCCAGTGTTGTCACGACCCGCACCCAGTGTAAGGGCATGAGATGTGGGTACGTCCAGCCTACGCTGCAGTATCGGCGGTAGAACGCTGTCCTGGGTCCAACATCTAACAATCTAGGAAATACTCCGAATGGAGAATAATATATAAATGGTACTACTCAATCACAATAACTAAGATAGAATGGAAGAAAGATAATCACAGTAAAGAGTTATAATATGAATATAAATCTCGGTGTAAAACCACACCATAATAAGTCTCAATACAACTACAAAGTCTCATAACTAAAAGATAATAAGGCTAATCTAACTCAAGGCAAGTCCTCAGCGACTACTGGATCCTGCTGAGGGTCCAGGTCACCTGTGTCAATTAGGTCTGCTCCATAGTAGGTGTCGCAGCAATCTTCGTCATCTGTAATATTTCAACAGGTCCAGTCAGGACAGAAACGAATTCATCTCTCACACAGTTCACAATATTAAAGAAAATATAAAACAAGCTATAGAATAATATACATGAACTGCTGATAAGAAAATGAGTCTGTAAAAGAGAGAACATGATATATGGAAATAAATATACAGGATATAATAAAGAACTGAACTAACTACGTGATGTAGAGCACAATCTAGTTATGTAAACTGCTTAGGTTATACATGACTTAAATCTAGTTTGGATTTGCACATGAAAATGGTGTAGATCACATAACCAAATAAATACACCCCCTACCCCAATCATTACACAAGGATCTGTCCAGGTTATATTATTGCACATTAAAGTAGTGCGTCACATGGATAGCAAGTCCACATGCACACTGAGATATACATGGAGGCTCACATGATCATGAGTGTACATGAATGTCACATGAGTATACATGAATAAGTACGAATACAATGAGTAGACGATGCACATGATAAAGTACATGAGCACCATATACTCGATGTATCTGAGGGGATAACATCGCATGAAGAGATCCATATAGTACTAATCCGTGATATATCGTGACAGCAACATGTAAACTAGTCTATAACAAGTAAATATGTCCAAGCAAGAATGAAACGGTCAGAGAATGTACTCGCCTGACAATCTGAGTTGCTGATGAGAATGTGCAACTGTACTGGAGTGATGTAAACCTATTTAAGACAACCACAAGTCACAACAAGGTCTAACATATCATAAGGAATGCCTACAATGCACTTCTACATGATTCTAGGTCCATCTAGGTCAAAGTCAACCCTTGGTCAACTCTGGTCAAACTTGGTCAACTCTGGTCAACTCTGGTCAACCCAAGGTCAACTAGTCCGTTTACTAATTTCTAGGTTATACACAAAATTTCAGGTTATTCGGAGTTCGTTTGAGTCGATTTGGATCAAGTTTGACCCAAAGTTGACTTTTGTCAACTTGGTCAACTTGTCGGCCAATTCGACCAAACTAGGCTCCTAACGACGATCCTAATCTGTCCAAACACTTCCTATAGTCATATCACAAAAAATATTGCATTACTTACATTTACATATTCATCACAATTAATATATATATATATACCTTCACCAACAAAATTATCTCTAAAATCATCGCTTCCAGAATGTCGGACATCCTCCCCAGAATCATATCCGAAGAGCAAAGCGGCTTCGTCAAAGGTCGCAACATCACCGATAATATCCTACTGGCCCAAGAGATGATCACATGTATGAAATTTTTGGCTAGGGGGGAATGTTGCCATCAAGCTGGACATGGAAAAAGCTTACGACCGCCTTGACTGGCAGTTCATGATCTGGGTGTTCAGAGCCTTTAGTTTTTCAGAACCAGTTATCGACATCATCTTTAGATCCATCAACAACTCCTGGTTCTCCACCGTCATCAACGGTCAACCTCACGGTTTCTTCAGAGCTACTCGCGGGGTCAGACAGGGAGACCCTCTCTCCGCCACCATTTTCATCATCACGGCGGAAGCTCTGAGCAGAAATCTCAAAATTATGCCGCGATCTCCTGGGTTCCAGCACTTTCACACAACGACCGGGTGCCCTCTCATAACTCATTTTGCATACGCGGACGACATCCTCATTTTCTCTGCCGGCGCTATTGGAGCCATTGAGGTGGTGATTAGAACTCTTGCCAATTATACACGCTGCTCCGGCCAGAAAATCAACAATAGCAAGAGCGTGATCTATACTCATCACAAAGCTGATAGAACTCACTCGGCGGTGTTGTCCTCCATGACTTCCTTCTCCACAGCATATCCCCCTTTCCTCTACTTAGGCTGCCCGTTGGTGTACGGCAGAGCCAACTCTGGGATTTTAGATCACATGGTGGGCAAGATTCGCCAGAAAATTACTGGCTGGCACAACGCCACCCTTTCCCCAGGGGGAAGCTTATGCTCATTAAGCACGTCCTTTCCTCCATCCCCATTTACACCCTTGCGGTGTGCTCCCCCCACCAAAGTGCTACATTCTATTGAATCCATTCTTGCTAAGTTCTTTTGGGGACATCTCGAGGGAAAGAACAGGTATCAATGGGCCAGTTGGGCTACTATGGCTAAACCTACTGTAGAGGGAGGGCTGGGATTCTACAGGCTGGCCCACATGGTCGACGCTCTATCGGCTAAGTTGTGGTAGAAAATCTGCTCTGATAATTCGATCTGGACCAGGTTCATGCGAGCAAGGTACTCCAGATTCTGTCACTTAACTGAGGCGTCTGCCAACAACAGATCCTCCGCGTCGTGGCGGCGCATCATCCGGGGCCGAAACCGTGCGGAACCTCACTTTCGTTTGACCCTGGGCAATGGGCGTTCGCATGCCTGCAAGAAACGCTGGTTGGGAGACGATATCCTCAGGCCCAACGCTATTACTCCACCGCAGTGCGAGATCCGTGACTTATGGGATGAGGTCGCATCTGGATGGGATTGGGACAAGGTTCATGATTGGCTTGGCCCGGCGGCCTTGGCGAGCCTGGCTGCCTCTCATTTGTCGATCAATGACACGGTGGATGTGCTCAGTTGGTCACCCAATCCGGGTGGCGTCTTCACCCTTGCTTCTGCCAGAGCCATCATCAGAGGCCTCGAAGTCACGACCGCCCCTTCCGCCAAGTTTTGGCACACGTGCATTCCAGTGAAATGGTCCATTCTCATCTGGCGTGCCGCGCGTCGGAAACTCCCCACGGACGATGCCGTCAAATCCTTCGGCTACTGTCTGGCGTCCAAATGCCACTGCTGCGTTGATCCTCAACAGGAATCCGCCGATCACGTCCTACTCTATGGGGATTCTGCCTCTAACATTTGGATACACCTTCAACACAGGTACAAAATGGCCCCCACGACCGGGGGCATCAACGATCTGCTAGCCAGCTGGAACACTTCTCACGGGCATCAGATCGTTGATGCCGCCGCTTTTTGGGTATTATGGAAAAACAGAAACAAATTCAGATTCGAAGGCCGCCAATTCCTACTACAGCAATTGTACAGAGAGGTGGTTCGACAAATATTCAAGAGGAGGTGGTGTTGCACCCACACCTCGAACCAGTTTTGGGCTGCCCTGGACTTCTGACAGGAGCCGGGCCGCGGGTCCTTTGGGATCTTGCTTTGCCCGCCTAACTTTCTGATGCTTGGTCTCGTACCGTTTTGTGAGCAACCCCTTTTATTTCACTCTTTGTTTTTGGTCGGTTTTCGCGCTAGGCGCGCTTACTTGTTTAGACTAAAGCATTTTGCGCCTATCTCTCAATAAAGGTTTTATTTCCAAAAAAAAAATTATATATATATATTATATATATATATATATATATATATATATATATATATATATAATATATATATATATATATATAAATATATATATAAGTTAGGAAAGGAAATATGATTTGTGAGTAAAAAGTGATGTTGGGGCTGCTGGTACGGAGTCTAAAATTGAGAACAAAAGTAATATGAGACTACAAGAGTATTTTATGTATAACATTTCACAATCTATAATAAAATATATAATATATATATATATATATATATATATATATAATATATATATATATATATATATATATATATATATATATATATAGGCATATATCCATATATAGGTATATACCCAATATGAAGCTAATGAAGGTCGTACTCGAACCTGGAGTGAATCCTCAGGTCTGAAATCAGAGCCTCGACCCTCACAAATACACATTTCAAAATTTAGGCATAGAAGAAATTAGTATATATATACACATACATATATATATATCTATATAGGTATAATTGGTAAAACACCATATATGCCCAAATATGGCTAGAAATTATGAATCAACCCCGAGAGTTGATTCCCACAAGTCCCGAACAGTGTCCAAGGACCAAATACACAGAAATTGTCTTCAAAATTCTCAGAAAACGAAATATCACATAAAACCCAATTTTCCAATTTAAAGAAAACCCATTTTTTCACAAAATACTCAGAATTAACCCACAAAACTTGGCAAATAGGTCGGTCTCGACATGTGGGACGTGCTCGGGTATTTTCGGGATCGAAACCGTGTCCGTATCATATCCAACGAACGAGTATCGGGAAACCCGATACGCGCGTGAACCAAATCGGTGCGTACTCAATTTCTCGGTCGTTTTTGATCCATCTCTCGTGAAACTTCGTGTACACCTAGGCATACACATCCCCGACCCACTGGCCGAGTTATCGTACGGCTAAGTGTCGTGTCCGACACGCATACAGAGCGTGTTCGTGCACGGGTTGGCGCGCGTGCACAGCCCCATGCATGCGTGCCATCGAGTCTAGGGACTCGCATGTCCCACTTAGTGTCGGGTGTTCGTGTCCGTACGAACCGCGTCTTAGCCGCAGCTGTCCCCCGCGTGCGCGTGTGTGCGGTCAGTGTCGACGAGATTTCTCCCTCGTTTCTCGACAAAACGTCACAAAACTTTGGGAGCGTGATCTCAGTCACGGCCCCCACCTACACGTCAAGTGTCACGCGACCACGTGGCCTGTGCGTCGAGGAATCACCCCCAAGCAGCAGGGCACGCGTGCGGCCTGGCGTGCAGTGCGTTTGTGTCCTGTTTGGACACGGACACAAGTCCGATTCGTGTCGAAACCTATGGGGTCGTGATCCTCGTGTATAGGGCTATCCAAATATGTAAAAAGATTCATCATAAAACATAATTCAATTCATTGCGATATTTCGTCGAACACCTACGCATACTAGCCGACACGTGTCCGATACGGGCACCCAATGAATGCAAAAATGGACAGAATTAATCCTACAGGTCATGGGTACCTAGATGCTCACTTTCATTAAGAAAAATCAGGAAAAACTATGCTAGATTAGGATTTACCTATTGAGAGTCAAGGATCTCAATGCAAAGGACTTTCCGAACGCTCCAACGGTCGAGTATCCTCAAGCAAATGTCTCCACCACTTGCTAGCACTACTCCAGCAAGATCCTCTCCTTCCTACGAGCACGACGGTCTTCGTTTGAGGAGAATTGGGCTCCGGATGCAAGAGTTGTGAATTTTTGGAAGGGAAGATCTAGGGTTTCTTGGAGGCTACAACTAAATACAAATGAGGGGGGGGGAGTGGCTGCCTATGGCCGGCCAAGTATAGGGATTAGGGTTAGGTTAGATGCATGGGCTTGGGCTCCCTAGGTTGCTAGTAAAGCCCAAGTCAAAAAGGCTTTTAAAAGGCTATTAGAAAAATGGCTAAAAATCAATTAATCACTCTAAAATTAATTAATAAAATCTAAATTTAATTCTAATGATAATAAATCTAATTCTAATATAGCATTTAGGTTCTAGGTCATGGTTGGCTAAGTCAAACACATCAAAACTACTCAGGCAGCAAACTAAACCATATATCATCACATGAGTTCAATAAATAATAAAATAATCTAAAATTACCAAAATACCCTTGAAATAAAAAGTGTGTATGACAAGTCTACCCCCCTTAAAATAATTTCGTCCTTGAAATTAAAGACAAAATAGAATAGACAAGGATGATAGAAAGTCATACCTCAAGACTGGAAAAGATAAGGGTATTGCTCGCGCATCTCATCCTCCCTCTCCCAGGTAGACTCACCTGGAGAGTGATGCCTCCATGCTACGCGAACCAAGGATATCGTCTGGTTCCTCAACACCTTCTCTCGTCTGTCTAGAATCTCCACAGGCTGCTCTGGATAACTGAGAGTAGGGCCCACCTCATTCTCGGAGTGATCCAATACATGGCTGGGATCTGCCACGTACCGTCTCAGCTGCGACACATGAAATATGTTGTGGACTCTCTCTAATGCAGGGGGCAAGTCCAGCCTGTATGACACGTTATCGACTTTTCCATTGACAACAAAAGGTCCGATGAAACGCGGACTAAGCTTTCCACCTCCACTAAAGCGAATAGTACCACGCGTCAGAGATATCATCAAGAACACCAGATCACCAACCTAGCACAAACATGGTCTCATCTTAACCACAACAATCACATGATCAACAAAAATCATAAAAACAAGATTCTAATCCTAAGTCTAAGCTATACCTCAAACTGTGAAGGTCTCCAGTGGCTGTCGGCCCAATGCCGCTGTCTGTCCTGCTCCACGCGAAGTCGATCTCTGATGAGCTTCACCCTTTCGGCTGCATCAACAACCATCTCAGGTCCCAATAAAGCTCGCTCTCCAACGTCATCCCAAGACAAGGGTGTACGACATCTACGCCCGTACAGTACCTCGAATGGTGACATCCCAATGGTGGCCTAAAAACTGTTGTTGTAAGCAAACTCCACCAAGTACAGGTGATCCTTCCAGGATCCTCCAAAATCCAGAACACAAGTCCGCAGCTTGTCCTCGAGAGTCTGAATAGTCCTTTTTGACTGTCCGTCTGTCTGAGGGTGGTATGCAGTACTGAATTTGAGCTGATTGCCCAAACTAGTCTGCAGACTCCGCCAGAAATGGAAAGTAAAGCGACTATTCCGATCCGAGACAATGCTCATCGAAACTCCGTGTATCCTGACAATCTGCCATATATACATCTCTGCTAGCCTCTCAGTAGACGTCCCCACTTTAAATGGCAAAAAGTAGGCCGATTTGGTCAACCTGTCCACGATGACCCAAATCGCGTCTTTTCCTTCTGGTGAACGCGATAATCCAGAAATGAAATCCATTGTGATGTGCTCCCACTTCTACTTCGAAATGGGCAATGGCTGCAACAGTCCTTCTGGCCTCTGCCTCTCTGCCTTAACCTGCTGACAGACTAGACACCTGGCTACGAAGCGTGCCACTTCCCGCTTCATCCCATACCATCATACATGCTCTTTCAAATCTCTATACATCTTGTTGGCAGCTGGATGCATAGAGTACTGAGAGCGATGGGCCTCCTACATGACCTGCTCCCGAAGCTCTCCACTAGGCACACACAGTCTGGAACCGTGCCTCAATGTGTCGTCCTCTGTAATAACGAACTCCTCATCCACCAATCCTGCTCGAACCTGCTCTCGGATACACCGCAGAGTAACATCGTCGAACTGAGCTGACTTGATCCTCTCTATCAAGTCTGACTGAATCTGAAGGCCCCACATCTGCATCTGAACTCCTGAAACGATCACCTCGATCCCCAAGCTCTCCAAATCGCTAATAAATGGCGATCCATCGTCAAACACATAGCTACCGGATACCTACTCAAGGCATCGGCAACCACGTTGGCCTTCCCTGGATAGTACTATAATGAAATGTCGAAGTCCTTCATCAACTCCAACCATCTACGCTGCCTCATGTTGAGCTCTTTCTGTGTAAATACATACTTCAAACTCTTATGGTCTGTGAAGATCTCCACACGCTCTCCGTATAGATAGTGCTTCCACAGCTTTAGAGCAAAGATAACTGCCGCCAACTCCAAATCATGGGTAGGGTAGTTCTTTTCATGCGGACGTAACTACTTGGATGCATAGGCAATCACCTTCCCATGCTGCTGCAAGACACAACCCAAACCCTTCCTCGAGGCGTCCCTATAGATAGTGAACCCGCCTGATCCTGATGGCAATGTCAAAATTGGGGCTATCGTCTGTCGCTTCTTCAACTTATCAAAAGTAACCTGACACTCCTCTGACCAGACAAACTCTGCGTCCTTCCGGGTCAGCCTAGTCAATGGCTCTGCCATCCGGGAGAAATCCTGAACAAACCTCCTGTAGTATCCTGCCAATCCCAGAAAGCTCCTGATCTCTGCAACTGAACTGGGTGCTGTCCACGCCTCGACTGCTCTGATCTTCTTTGGGTCGACTGAGATCCCATCCCCGGTCACAACATGACCTAGGAAATCAACTCGATCCAAGAAGAACTCACACTTCGAGAGCTTGCCGTGAAGCTGCTCCTTCCTGAGAGTCTCCAGAACTACTCTCAAATGCTCCTCATGCTCCTTTGGGGTCTTTGAATACACCAAGATGTTATCGATGAACACCACCACGAACTTGTCCAAGTACTGGTGGAACACCTTGTTCATCAAGTTCATGAACACCGCCGGGGCGTTAGTTAACCCAAACGGCATTACCATGAACTCAAACTGGCCATACCGTGTCCTGAAAGCTGTCTTCAGAATATCCTCCTTCTTCACCTTCACCTGATGATAACCTGACCTCAGATCAATTTTAGAGAATACCTTCGCTCCGCTCAACTGATCGAACAGGTCATCGATCCTCGGCAGCGGATATTTGTTCTTAATCATGAGGCTGTTGAGTACCCTGTAGTCGATACACATCTGTACCGACCCATCCTTCTTCGGTACAAAGAGTACTGGTGCACCCCACGGTGAAGAACTCGATCGGATGAAGCACTTGTCCTGCAACTCATCCACCTGCTTCTTCAACTCCACAAGCTCACTGTTGTTCACTCTATAGACATGCTAGGATATCGACTCTGCGTTGGGTATCAAGTCTATAGAGAACTCAACATCCCTGTCCGGAGGCAATCCTGGCAACTCCTCCGAAAATACATCCATAAACTCAGTTATCAGTGGATGTGGCACGCTCTGCTCCTCTGCTGAAACTCCGCAGAAAACTCCGCTGCTCTGCTCTGTCTCCCGCCTGGTGAACTCGAACTCTGGCTCTCCTGGAACGCTGAAAAGAACTCTACCACCATGATAATCTATACTGGCATGGTGCCTGCTCAACCAATCCATATCGAGTACAATATCGTAGTTCGGTAATGACATTACGAGCAGACTCACATCAAATTTTTGGCCTCCCAAAACTACTCTCTGATCCTTGTAAACATCACGGACGAGGATAATACCACCCAGTCGTGATCTTGCAAGTCCTAGGCAATGGTTAAAAAGAAAGCTGGTGTCTAATGGCAAAGCTATGGGAAGCACCCGAATCAAATAATGTGAATGCGGGAAAAGAGTCGATAAGAACAGAACCTGCTATAAAATCTCCTACTGGCTCGGACTCCTCAGCTGCAATGGCGAAAGCTTGCCCCTGCTGACCTCCTCTGGCCTGCTGCTGGTGCTGAATGAACTTCTACTGCTGGGTCGGCAGTGGTCCTTTCTGCTGCACTACTGGGGCCTTGGCTCCTCCCCCTGAGTTGTACGTCCCGCAGCAATAGGATAATCCCTCAACTGGTGCTCTGCTGCACCACAAAGTAGGCACTTGCCGAGCCCCTTTCTGCACTCATTCCATACATGCTCCGGCTTCTTGCAGAAGGTACAACTGATGGTCTGCTGATGTCTCGGTGCCAGCTGAAACTGCTTCTACTAAAATTGCTTCTGCTGATGCTGATGCTGCTGATAGTGAGGCCTCTTGGCTGGGCCCCCAATGACACTGGCTTCGTGTGAATCTTGACCTCTTTTCGTCTTCAGTTCCAGATCATCCTCCGCTGCCATAGCTCCCATCAAAATCTCCTCGAATGTAGCATTCCTGTTGCTCTTGGTTAAGGACTTGACTTCCTTAACCAAGCCCTTCCTGAACCTCCTAGCCTTTGTTATCTCGCTAAGGCCCTCCACAAATCTGCCCAGGTGGCAGAACTCTCCGGCGTACTCCTCTACTGTCTGGTTCTCCTGAACCAGGTTCTCAAACTGCGTCTCCAATGCGCCAAGTGCAGTGTCGGAGAAGAACTTCTCCTTGAAAAGCTTCTTAAAAGCCTTCCAAGTTTGCCCCGTAGTACCAACCCTGGGGTCGGTCTGGTACCAATTACGGGCAAGGTCATGTATCTGATTGCCCGCGGCTTCCACCTGGAGTCTAGCCGGTATCTCTGCGAGACGGAAGATCTCCTCTATATGCTCAATCCAGTCGTCGACATATAGGATACCTTCGGTATCCTTGAAGTCTCGTAACCTCATCTTTTGGAAATCCTGAATACCTGGAGTCCTCAGCTGGTATGGCAGGATCTGTCCTTCTTGGGGTTGGACAGCCACCTTCTCCACTGCCACCATCGCTAACTGATAGGCATTATCAATGCCCTGCCTCATGTCCTCTGCCTGGCGTCGCTGTGTCTCTATCATCTGCTGCATAAAGACGAAGAACTATGACACATCAACTGTCCCCTGGGGCGGTAGTGGTAGCATCCCATGAACTCCTGGGGTAGTCCTCGGAACCGGTGGAGGAGCACCCCCAAAAGTTGTAGACGGGCCCACCTGAGCTGGAACAAGAGGCACTATGGTCCCTGGGTCCTGCTGAGTCGGAAGAGAAGTGGCAGACCTCTCAGTGGTACCCCTAAGACCAGAGCACTACGATCGTGTCTCTACCATCCTGAAGATAGATCAAACAAGGAATCAATTACTGAAAAAAACAAAATCATCAAAGGAGGACAGTTGTTTTCAAAAGGAGACAATTATTAGCAAGAATTTAGATAAGAGTTTTCCTAATGTGATTGAGTACCTTAACTTATATCCTATATCCTACTGCAGGCTCTAATGATACTCTAGTTCGAGTACCACTAAGAAATCACACTAGTTGTGATTAGGACCTGCATGGGCCACCACTAAAAACGTGTCACGACCCGTACCCAGTGTAAGGGCACGAGACGTGGGTACGTCCAGCCTATGCCACATTGTCGACGGTAGAACGCTGTCCTGGGTCCAACATCTAACACAATCTAGGAAATACTCCGAATGGAGAATAATATATAAATGGTACTACTCAATCACAATAACTAAGATAGAATGGAAGAAAGATAATCACAGTAGAGAGTTATAATATGAATATAAATCCCGGTGTAAAACCACACCATAATAAGTCTCAATACAACCACAAAGTCTCATAACTAAAAGATAATAAGGCTAATCTAACTCAAGGCAAGTCCTCAACGACTACTAGATCCTGCTGAGAGTCCAGGTCACATGTGTCAACTAGGCCTGCTCCATAGTAGGTGTCGCAGCAATCTTCATCATATGTAATATTCCAACAGGTCCAGTCAGGACAGGAATGAATACATATCACTCACACAGTTCATAACATGAAAGGAAATATAAAACAAGCTATAGAATAATATACATGAACTGCTGATATGGAAATGAGTCTGTAAAAGAGAGAACATAATATATGAAAATAAATATACAGGATATAATAAAGAACTGAACTAACTACGTGATGTAGAGCACAATCTGGTTATATAAACTGGCTTAGGTTATACATGACTTAAATCTAGTTTGGATTTGCACATAAAAAGGGTGTAGATCATATAACCAAATAAATACTCCCCCGGTCCCAATCAGTACACAAGGATCTGTCCAGGTTATGTTATTGCACATAAAAGTAGTGCGTCACATGGATAGCTAGTCCACATGCACATTGAGATATACATGAAGGCTCACATGATCATGAGTGTACATGAATGTCACATGAGTGTACATGAATAAGTACGAATACAATAAGTAGACGATGCACATGATAAAGTACATGAGCACAATATACCCGATGTATCCGAGGGGATAACATCGCATGAAGAGATCCATATAGTACTAATCCGTGATATATCGTGACAGCAACAAGTAAACTAGTCTATAACAAGTAAATATGTCCAAGCAAGAATAAAACGGTCATAGAATGTACTCGCCTGACAATCTGAGCTGTTGATGAGAACGTACAACTGTACTGGAGTGATGTAAACCTATTTAAGACAACCACAAGTCACAACAAGGTCTAACATATCATAAGGAATGCCTACAATGCACTTCTACATGATTCTAGGTCCATCTAGGTCAAAGTCAACCCTTGGTCAACTCTGGTCAAACCTGGTCAACTCTGGTCAAATCTGGTCAACCCAAGGTCAACTAGTCTGTTTACTAATTTCTAGGTCATACACAAAATTTTAGGTCATTCGGAGTTCGTTTGAGTCGATTTGGATCAAGTTTGACCCAAAGTTGACTTTTGTCAACTTGGTCAACTTGTCGGCCAATTCGACCAAACTAGGCTCCTAACGACGATCCTAATCTGTCCAAACACTTCCTATAGTCATATCACAAGAAATTATTGCATTACTTACATTTACACATTCATCACAATTAATATATATATATATAAAATATATATATATATATATATATATATATATATATATATATATATATATATATATATATATATATATATATATATATATACAAATATATATATATATATATATATATATATATATATATATATATACATAAATATATATATAAATATATATATATACATATATATAAGTTAGGAAAGGAAATATGATTTGTGTGTGAAAAGTGATGTTGGGGCTGCTGGTACGGAGTCTAAAACTGAGAACAAAAGTAATATGAGACTACAAGAGTATTCTATGTATAACATTTCACAATCTATAGTAATATATATATATATATATATATATATATATATATATATATATATATATATATATATATATATATATATATATATATATGCATATATCCATATATAGGTATATACCCAATATGAAGCTAATGAAGGTCGTACTCGAACCTGGATTGAATCCTCAGGTCTGAAATCAGAGCCTCGACCCTCACAAATACACATTTCAAAATTTAGGCATAGAAGAAATTAGTATATATATATACACATACATATATATCTAATATAGGTATAATAGGTAAAACACCATATATGCCCAAAAATGGCTAGAAATTATGAATCAACCCTGAAAGTTGATTCCCACAAGTCCCGAACAGTGTCCAAGGACCAAATACTCAGAAATTGTCTTCAAAATTCTCAAAAATTGAAATATCACATAAAACCTAAATTTCCAATTCAAAGAAAACCCGATTTTTCACAAAGAGACTCAAAACACAAAATACTCAGAATTAACCCGCGAAACTTGGCAAATAGGTCGGTCTCGACATGTGGGACGTGCTTGGGTATTCCCGGGATCGAAACCATTTCTGTATCATGTCCAACGAACGAGTATCGGGAAACCCGATAAGCGTGTGAACCGAATCGGTACGGACTCGATTTCTCGCTCGTTTCCGATCCATCTCTCGTGAAACTTCGCGAACACCTAGGCGTACACATCCCCGACCCACTGGCCGAGTTATCGTGCGGCCAAGTGTCGTGTTCGACACGCACGTAGAGCGTGTTCGTACGCGGGTGGGCGCGCGTGCACAGCCCCGTGCACATCGTCGTGCACGCGTGCCATCGAGTCTAGGGACTCGCGTGTCCCACTTCGTGTCGCGTGTTCGTGTCCTAGGCTAGGGTAGGTATAGGGCTACACGTGGGACACCCTGATTTGTGCCCACGTGTCGTGTCGTGTCCGCGGGAACCGCATCTCAGCGGCGGTTGTCCCGCGCGCGCGCGTGTGTGCGGTCAGTGTCGACGGGATTTCTTCCTCGTTTTTCGACGAAACGTCACGAAACTTTGGGAGCGTGATCTCAGTCACGACCCCCACCTACATGTCAAGTATCACGTGACCACATGGCCTGTGCGTCAAGGAATCACCCCCGAGCAGCAGTTCACGCGTGCAGCCTGGCGTGCAGCGCGTTCGTGTCCTGTTTGGACACGGACACAAGTCTGATTCGTGTCGAAACCTATGGTAGATAAAAATATGTTACCAAAATATCATTGAAATGAAAAGTGGGTGTGACAGGTGTGGTGGATAAAAATATGTTTTCTACAAGAATTAAATTAGTTAGTTATATAATATGCATAAAAGATGATTTATACTAAAAGAAATATACATTAGTTACCTTGAAGTGGGTAAACCAGAATGCCTTCCTCTCGTCCGAGGCATCCGAGTAGTTGATCCAAGGGCCCCCGTAGTTGGACCTCAGAAATTGTCCCAATGCCCTCTGAACTGACGGGGGACGATATCTACACAACGATAATTAAATTCATGAATATATATATATATATAAGTATAAATAAATTCTAACTAACTAACTTACTTTGTAGGCCCGTCGGACCAAATCTCCATCCTCGTCTCGTTCGGAGGGGTGCATAGGGGATCGCTCGGATCATATGGAGACGGCGTAGGTGCGACCACCTCCACCTGCTCCTCCGTTTCCATAGTGCCGTCCACAGGAGGAATGCTGCTGGACGGGCTAGGATCAGGCCTGAAACTGTCCGTCCCAGGAGTACTGCCACGTACCGTCGACGCAGATGGTGATCTGAGTGGCTGGTACACTAGAGTACTAGGAGACGAGGGACCGGCACCGTCATCCACTAACGGAGTACCACTCCATCCACCAGTGGAACCTCTACCTCCAAGGAATACTCCTCTACCTCCACGGAGGTATGATCCTCTGCGTCCTGTCATACCTGATAGAAATAGATATCTACAAGATAATAACCATGCATTTAACATATCACAGTTTATAAAAATAGACCCGGAGCAACCCTTCGTTAAATTTTTAGATAATAACCATGCATTTAACATATCACAGTTTATAAAAATAGACCCGGAGCAACCCTCCGTTGAATTTCTAGATAATAACCAAGTCTAGATAATAGCATCCAAAAACATCCAAGTGTAGATAATAACCATGTTTAGAAAATAAGAAACATCAAGAGTGGTAAAAACATCCAAGTCTAACCCAGAAATAAGTCTATCGAAAACAAATCCGGTCAAAAGTCATATTATACTGCTCTACCCTCTACGCAGACGCAGAGAGATCTCCCTCCTCAACCACTGCGCATAAGTAGGATCCACGCTAGCAAGATCAATATACATAGGAGCTGGATGACTGAAACTTCCGGTGCAATTGCCTTCTGGTGCCACCTCCTCCTTCACATCTATCTCGACTTTAGGAATTACTTCCTCCTTAATAGTAAGAGAAAGTTCTTCCTTGACCTTCATCTCTGCTTTAGGTATCACTACTTCCTCAGCAGCAGGAGGAAGCACTACCTCCTCATCAGCATGAGGTACCACTATCTCCTTAGCAACCATCTGTACCTCTCTCAAGCGACGTGCTCGGGTCATGGGTGCCATCTGGTAAGATTGATGGAAACATAGAGATTAATTACGGATTAAGCAAAATGACAGTATTAGACGTGTAATGTGGAAGATTCATTGTTGCATAGAGATTAATTAGTGGTTAAACTTATTTTATATTTTATTTTATTTTCAATCATCTTCTGAAAATTCATCTTCTTCGTCCTCCACATCCTCATCTTCCTCTTCCTCCTTATCTTTGCTTTCATCTACTTCGTTTTTCTCTTCGGATACTTCTACCACTTCTACACGATTAGTCGTGTAATATGGAACTTCCGTTGTGTCCACATCAACTGTATTTGTTACGAGAGATAGCTCGTCCTCCTGATAAGCTATTTCATCAACATCGTAGGTATTTCTGGCTTTAGTCTTGCATACTACCCACCAGTCCAACCTAGTTGTTCTCCATCTAGGATAAGTAGTAAAGTAAACTAGTTGAGCCTGACTTACTAGGACAAATGGTTCGTATCCTTGATATCGATGCCGGTAGTTAATATCCACAAGACCATGCTTGTCAATTTTCCAACTTGATCTTCGATCAGATCAAACCAATCACACCTGAACAACACGATCCTAGCCGCCTCTATGCCGTAGTTATATGTCAACTCTACAATCTCCCGTAAGACGTTATAGAAATCATTGTCCGGATCGACATCTTTGTAGTTTGTAGATCGGATACACAAACAACTATTTTTGGTCGAATCAAGATCTAAAAAGTTCTCCCTGATCGGAGCATTTGTTGACTTGAACCTAAACCCATTCACACAATAGCTTGGCCAGATTTTGACGGAATAAATGAACCCCTTGGATAGAGTTCTAATAGACCCATTCTCTAGTATTGCGTCCGGACGATCCACCTAAATACCATAATATAAGAAATTAAATTCAACGTTCTGTTAATTACTGTGCAAAGTGCATATACGAAAAGTAATTACTGAGCATCTTACATATACACTCAACCATGAAGGAAAATAATGTCTCATTTCCTGTTCCAGTTATTCATCAGTTATGTACTCTGTCTACTCGACCTCACCTCATCATTAAATGTGCTAAAAATAACAACATATCGACCAATTAATGTAATAATAATATTGGATATTATTACATGCATAGATGACATAAATGTGGACGTATTAGTTACTTATCCCTCGAGCTTCTCTACTTCATCCTCGTCGCAATTGAGTAATATATATAACTGTGTAGCCCTTAGTTCCTCGTCATTTAGATATCTTTTCTTCATTTTCCCTGAAGGCTTTCCGAAAGCATTGAAGACTTTCAGTATTGCATCATTAGATTAAAGATATTCATCGTTGTTTCTCGGAGCTCTTATTCTATTAGTAGCAAATGTAACGTGAAATACATCGAGCAGAAGTTTATAATCTCCTCAAGAACATAGGCTTTACAAATAGAACCCTCGACCCGAGCCATATTTTTCACCTTTCTCTTTAGGTGGCTCAAACGGATACATCCACCAATAATCGACGGACCTACCACGTGTCTCGTAGGAAAAAATGAATTGGCAAATGCTCCATCGAGTCGAAGAACCCAGCAGGGAACACCCTCTCAAGCTTGCACAGTGTTACTGCAATGTCTTTATCTTAATTTTTTAGACAAGCAACTTAGTAGAACAAAGATCTCTGAAGAATATGCTCAGCTCTGTCAACGGATCCCAAACGACCGACGGTAATAATTCCCGAAATTCGATCAGAATTAACTTCTCCATAAATACGTGACAATTGTGGCTCTTCATACCCGTCAGTTTGTTCTCCTTCGGGTGGACGCATCTTCTTAAATTCGACACGTACCCGTCAGAAAATTTTAGGTCCTGAAGCCACCTACAAAGTCTCCCTTTATCCTCCCTTCTTAAATTCGACACGTACCCATCAAAAAATTTTAGGTCCTGAATCCACCTACAAAGTCTTCCTTTATCATCCCAGTCTAGAGAGAAAATTGCCTTAGGCTGCTCATACTTTCCATTGCCTTCCTTTATCAAATGCAACGTAGGACGTCTGCATATATCTTCCAAGTCCAACCTGGCCTTGGGATTATCTTTCATCTTTTCCTTTACGTCCATCACAGTATTAATTATGTTGTCAAACACATTCTTCTCGATATGCATGACATCAAGGTTATGTCTGATCAGATTGGTGCTCCAATATGGCAGATCCCAGAATATATTTCTTTTCGTCCAATTATGAGTGTAGCCAAATTCATCACACTTGTATCCCTTTGTAGGCTCTTCGATAACACTTGAAAAATTCTTGACCTCCTTCCATATCGCGTCTCTGGTCCTTGGTGGTGGATTGGCCTTCTCCACAACGCCGACACGAAAAGAATTCTTGTTCCTCCGGAACGGATGGTCCTTCGGCAGGAACTGTCGATGACAATCGAAGAAGCGCGATTTTCCTCCGTATTTCAAACGGAAAGCCTTCGTGCGGTACATACAATACGGACATGAGAGACGACCATGAGTGCTCCATCCAGATAACATTCTATAGGCCGAAAAGTCGTTGATGGTCCACATCAGTGCGGCGATCATCTGAAAGTTCTGTTTTTCGGAAACATCATACGTATGGGCGCATACTTCCCACAGCTGATTCAATTCATCTATCAACGGCTGTAAATACATATCAATATGCCTCTTCGGATTGTTCGAACCCGGAATGATAATGGTTAGGAACATGTAAGGAGTCTTCATACACATCTACGGCAGTAGGTTGTATGGAGTGACAATCACTGGCCAACACGAATATTAGAAACCCGAAAGTCCGAACGGGGTAAAATCGTCAGAGGATAGCCTCAATCTAACATTATGCATATCAGAAACAAAATCTGGATACTCTCGATCAAAGTGCTTACATGCTTCTCCATTGGATGGATGATCTAAAACTCCATCGATTTGTTCCCGCCTGTGCCAACTCATGTTCTCGGCAGTCTCCTTCACCATAAACAACCTCTGCAATCACAACGTCAAAGGCAAGTAGTGTATCGAATCGGTCGACTTCCTTGCACCGGGAGTCCTACTTGAACTTGTTGCCTTGTAGCGATCAGCACCACAAAATCTGCACCTTGTCGTCTTTGTAGTACAACATGCACCCGTTGCGACATGCATCGATTTTCTCGTATCCCATCCAGAGAGATCTCATCATCATCTTAGACCGGTAGAAGTCTGTAGGTAACTTTGCACCTTCCGGCAAGATCTCTATAATCAACTCGATGATTCGGTTGTAGTATTCTTGAGGCATGTTGAATTCGGACTTGATGCTCAACAGTCTTGTAACCACCTCCAACGGTGAATAATCCTCACAACCAGGATACAAAGGAGTCCTTGCATTCTCCAGCAACTCCATAAACTTTACAGCATCGACATTCGGTGCCTCCTCAACCGCATCATGATTGTCCGGATCGAAACTAGGTCCCGCAATGTCAAAAACTATGTTCATACACCCTTCGTCCTAACGAGCGTGGTCATGGACATCCATATACGACAAATTAGGCTCTAACTCCGATGCTAAAGGCACAAGTTCTCCGTGTCAGGTCCACTGATAGTAATTTGACATGAAACCTCTCGAATATAAATGATATGTCATGTCCACTTCTAGATGATATTTCATGTTGTGACATCTCACACATGGATACTTAATTTTGGTACGGTCCATGTACTGAAGGAACGCCTTGGCAAACTGCAGGAACTACTATACCCCCTGTATAAATTTGTTTCGTACACCGCATATGTCATCAGGATAACGATTGTACATCCACGAATGATGCCGCAGATAATAATTCATATCCATTTGATAAAAATTCTGTAAAGATAGATATACATTATTCGAGTATATTCCAAATGGATGCAGAGACACATGAGTATTAAATGGGTGTCGTCACATGTTCAACAAGAAGGGCCCCTCTCTGACCCCCCTCTTTCCTGCTTCTCATTCGACTCTCTCAGCCTCTTATTCCACATCATATGATATCTACCTCAACCTCAGCCTAGAGAAGTGTGGCTGTACTAATATTAACCAAGGTTCACAGTATCGGTATTGGTATTGCAATTGATATCATTGAAGGTTGATATCATGAATCTCATGGCTTCCTCTACCAGAGCAAAATGTAAAACCAAACGTGAAGCGGAGCTTCATATTCAAAATATCAGAAGTAAAAAGTTTTCGATTGGTGGTACTAACACCAATCGAAATCTTTTTACTTCTGATGTTTTTAATATGAAGCTCCGCTTCACGTTTGGTTTTACATTTTGCTCTGCTAGAGGAAGCCATGAGATTCATGATATCAACCGTAAATGATACCGATTCCGATACCGATACTGTGAACCTTGGTTAATATTAATATTTTCATACTTCTCTGGGGTGAGGTTGAGGTAGATATTATATGATGCGGAATAGTTAGCTGAATGACCCGAATGAGAAGAAAGAAAGTAGGGAGGCTCACTCTATATATACACTCTAGGATACTTACTATATACACTCTAGGTACTACAATATACTACTAGGATACTCACTCTATACACTCTTACTTATGCAAGCCTTTTGAGGCAATCAGCGTTATACTAGATTTTCGAAAAAAATCTATAACTCTAATAGGCCCAAAAGGCTTGGCATAAGTAAATTTAATTTCCAGATAATATCCTATACATTAGCTAATAGGTAATATCCTATAGATTAGGTAAACAGTCGCTATACGTCGTTGATAGGGACGTTCAGCGATGTCATTTTGATACGTCGATAAATGCACAAAAATAGCGACGTTTTTAATCGGAGTCGCTAATATGGACACTTAATATAAGAGATGATGATATCTCTGTCATCATGTGTTCCTTGTGAGCCCACAAGGAAAACTTGCCTAGCTAGCATTTACCATGAAATACTTGGTAATACTAACTAGCACTTATAACTGTATATTTCTATACCCTTATATATGTATCTATCTATATAGATTATATATTAACCCTCACTAGCTCACTCTTTCAAGTAGTGGTCTAACGATTTCTAGTCCAAGAGCTTTGATACTTGGTTATTCATAGGGTAATTTTTGGGAAATTTTAACGATACTAGGAATCTAGACTTGCTTCTGTCCCTAGGATTTAGTTCCATCTAAATTCCCTAAAAATGTCAATTCTAAATTCCCTATAAATGAATTCATATACCTAATTTAAATTCTAAATTTCCAAATCAAAGTATTCACACACACACACACATAATACATAACATGTGTGTCGTGTCAGTGTCTATGTCAGTGTTTTGTGTGTCGTATTCGTGTCAGTGCCTGTGTCAGTGTGTGTATGTGTCATGTCTGTGTAAGCGTGTGTGTCTGTGTAAGCGTGTGTGTGTCGTGTCAGCGTGTGTGTGTCGTATCTGTGTCAGCGTATGTCTGTGTCAATATGTGTGTCTGTGTAAGCGTATGTGTGTCGTATCAGCGTATGTGCGTGTCGTGTCTGTGTCAGCGTGTGTGTGTCTGTGTCAGCGTGTGTGTCTCGTATCTGTATGTCTGTGTCAACGTGTCTGTGTAGCGTCAGGAAAAGGAATATAGGGTTAGGGTTTACCTGCCTTGGTCGGGGTTGGGTCGAGGTCGTCGGGGCTGGAGTAGCGGCGGTGGGGACTGGTCGGGTCGGCGTCTGAGGGAAGGGTGGTCGCCGGAGGAAGGGGGTCGCCACGGGCAGGGGGTCGCCGGAGAGAGGGGGGGTCGCCGCGGGGAGGGAGTCGCCGAAGACGAGAAGGAGAGGGGAAGAGAAATTTGGGGTGAGCGAGCGGGAGATAAAATTTAGGGTGAAAAAAAATAAAAAGTCGATCGGCCAGAACACTATAAGAAACATTTTAGCGACGTCGGGAAAGAAGCGTCGCTAAACGTCGTTGTTCATTAGAAAACAGGCGACGTACTAAAGGAGGAGTCGCAAAACATCACTGAATAAAAAATCAGTGACGTTCTGTGACTAGACCGCGACATCTGCTTTCCAAAACATACGGCTTGTCGCTAAACGTCGCTGAAAGTGACGTTCAACGACGTCATTATGAAACGTCGCTAAATACACAAAAATTAGTGAAGTATTTATCCGGAGTCGAGTCGCTAATCTCGTCGCCGATATGACTTATTTTGGTAGTGATATATAGCCTCAAACCCACAACTAATTGAGGTATTCTACTATATGTAGGAATACTCAATCTAAACCATTGATGTATTCCTATTATATATAGGAATATCCAATCCAACTCCATTGGAATATTCCTATTATTGGAATATTTCTATTATATATAGGAATACCCAATCCGACTCCTGGATATTTTCCATATAGGTTGGGAACCCCATCCACTCCAACAAATCTCTTCCTTCACATCATACCTAAACTGACTCATCCTTATAAGATTGACAGAAAAAAGACCTGTCGTGGCAAGGAGAAGATTGATAATTAAAAAAAAAGACCACTCATAGCAAATAAGTTCTTTCTCAAAAGTTTCAGATCCAGCAAAATTCTTCTCAGTGACATATAGATCTAAATGATACACCTGCATGTATAATCACAACAAATAAAAGTAACCCAAACTTAAGAGTGACCAATAGAGTTGAGGCAACAAGTAAAGACTAGAAGGCAGTGAAATATACAGAATAATAAAAAAAGGTGTAGATCTTTGAGTTACAAACCTGGAAATCAGAAAGTTCCTCTTTTGATAGCTTCTCTGTCAAAGTAGATATCACGACGGCATTGTTGAGCTCTTGCAGCTTTTGAACACTAGAAAGAGCTCGATTCTTACCAATATCATCCTCTGATAAAAAGAAGTTGCTAGATAAGTCCCAATACCCCACAGCCTCCTCATCATGCAGTGCAACAGACTTCACACCAGCAAGAATCAGGTTTTTTGCTGCAAAATATAGCATGTTCTATTCAAGTCCATGTAATTCTATATTATATTATAGAAAAAATAACGAATATTCTAGGCAATTACCATTATAACCGACATAATTAACAGAAAATGTCAACTCGAGAAGGGAAAACATCTTAGTCGTCAGCACACAAGGGATGCATGTCATCCAATTTGAAATTCATCCACCAATTGTACAAATGAAATGACCAAACTGGTCGTTTCTATAAATTATACAAATGAAATGAGTCCAGGAAAAACTGAACATATGGGCAAGCATTTCTACGAATGGTATTAACCACTTTGAAACGACTGGAATCAGTACCCACATAACAAGAAACCAAATTCATAACAGATAGAAAAATGACAAAATGAGAGCAATTGGGAGAACACTATACAAGACAAAGCTTATTCGTACAAATACTGATTGTGATGATTCCGTAGGCACAAAACAATAGTCAAATGAACGTGGAAAACCATAATCAAACTAACTGTTGGATAATGTATCTTTGAAAAAGCTCTGCAATCTGAATATAATAAATATAGAAGAGTAACTTAAAAATATATATGATCTATCAAGTAACATTTGCTTAAACTGAAATTCAGAAAACAATCTCTGTAGTTTATTGGAATATAGGATTTTGAATTCCACTTGGAACTTTTCCAGCTTCCACATAACAAAATGAAGAAATTATGTTAATATTTTTTAATCCTAATTCAATGAATTGGAACAAGCATGTGGTTATCACACACGACAAAATGTTGAGTTCCTGTTTTGAAGTTATGGGTAAAGTCAGGTTTCACATGGATGAGGACCCAGACTCGTCATAAGTCAAGGATCCAGACAACCTAATCATGTTCGCGTCATATCATATCAGATCCTCTCTGTATCCTATAAAGCATAAATAGAGGCCCATATGAGACTCATTCTGCATTAGGTTCTAATTTGATCTGGTTTAAACAAGAATATTTAATTCATGTAGCCCGAATGGTCTACATTTACCATTCACTTCAATTTTGGGGACCTCAATACATTAAAGTTCAGGTCATACAAGGTCCAAAAAAATCTACTTCATGTTCAGGATCAAAATAATAGTGGTAAGTCATTTACTCAGGTATCAACACCTAGAAAATTGAGTAACTTGGTCAATTTTCTAAGTGACAATAATATCTTTAAACATGAAATCAAATAGTGTGTGTGTGTGTGTCAGTGAGAGAGAGAAAAAGAGAGAGAGAGGGGGAGGATGAGAATGGAGTATAAGAAAGCTCTATAAATGTTTGACATGTGACCATTTACCAACTCACTATGTTGATGCTAAACTATGTTGTATTTGGCGCTAGGCGAGCAAGCTGACAACCCACCCGCCTCGCCGAGGCCCGCCTAGGTACCCGCCCAGGCCCGCCTAGACGTCCGTCCAGGACCTGGCTGCTCTTTTGCAAAAAATTCTGTAAATATGCATACAATAAGTATGTAGTATAACTAATAAGCAATAAGCATTAAGCAAGGTAGAATTTAACTAATATTTATTGTATACAATAATTATGTATATAATAAATATGCAGTATAACTAATAAGCATTAAGTATTAAGCAATATGCATTAAGCTAGGCGACTTTTTTTTCTTCCAATAGTCGACCCAAGGCGGACACCTACACACGAAAAAGTTTTCGCCAGGTCGAGCGAGCCCTCTCCGACTTGCACGCCTAGGCCGCCTTGTTGACCCAAACTGGATCACAATAAACCTAATCTTGATAATTAACAAATCGGTATTTGACATGATCCAACTCGACACATACATTATCATCAAAGCTACAAAACAGACAACTTACACACATCAAGTCGGACAATTATCATCGACGACTGCCCGACGAATACTGCTAAAACTTGTCTTCGAAAGTCTGTATTTTTATATATTATTTGAGTCTAGGCTATTGTACATTGAATCGCACTGAGTACCTCAACCATAGACTAGATAACCAAAAAGTCCCACAAACAAAAAGCCAAACTGCCAAAGTCCAATAGCCCAAATGAGCATTCTGCCTCCAAGGAGGAAGAGTTCGGGCCGAACTCTGCCCCCACACAGAGTTCAGGCTGAACTCTGTCTCCTAATTTTCAGGAGCTGATTTTTAGGGATTGCTCATTGCAAGTTGTCCAACGGCCATAATTTTTGAATTTTGGACAAAGTTCTGGCCGAACTCTGCCTCCCAGGACTAGTATATATAGACACCCTTTTCTCTCATTTCAATCCATCCAATCTTCTCATCTCTTCTCTCTTATAGCCTATACATCCCAAAGAGCCATACTCTTCTCATCTACTAGCCACAAAACTTCCTAAGCCTACAAGGTGCTTGGTGTGAGTCAATTAGAAATTTTGTGCAAGAGTCTTCAAGAAGTCACTTGGAAATTTTCAAGTTTCGCCTTAGCGATCTTTTCAAGAAGTTGGCGTGCTCTTCAGTGTAAAGACACGTGGTTGTAAAGCTATTTCACAAATAGTGAATTTTAATCCTAAGCTAGAGTTCTCAGGCCTGGACTAGTCCTCCACGAGGAAAACCAGGTTTAAAATTGCTGTATTTGCGTATGCTTTCTAATCTCTACTTTATTTTTGCATTATACTCTGATTAATCATTTACTAGTTGGGATTGAATAGAGTTGATTTTTTAATTGTTCATTATTGTCACAAGAACTCTATTCACCCCCCTCTAGAGTTGCCTACACGTACTTCAATTGGTATCAGAGCCCTGTTCTCTAGATACAGGATTTACATCCTAGAGTTTATCCATAGCAACCACACATCCTATCTCTACCAACTATGGTGAAGGTCAATCCACAAATAGGCCACCACTATTTGATGGGACCAACTACACTTATTGGAAGACTAGAATGAGTTTTTATCTCAAGTCTCTAGACTTTGACCTGTGGACTGTAGTCACGGATGGCTAAAAGAAACCTCCCAGAATAACTGTCGAAGGAAGTCTCGTCGAGAAACCCTACGACAAGTATACTGAGCAGGAGAAGAAACAGGCAAGTCTAGACGCTAGGGCTATTAATGCTCTTTTCTGTGCCATAGACAGGACTGAATTCAACAGGGTCTCCACATGCACCACCTCGCATGAAGTATGGAAACTTTTGGAGGTGACTCATGAAGGGACCACGCAAGTCAAAGAATCAAAAGTCAGCCGTCTGACACATGAGTACGAGGCTTTTAAGATAAAGCCTAATGAGACGATCACTCAACTGTTCACCAGATTCCTCGACATCGACAACCCACTATCCTCTCTTGGAAAAGACTATCCCAACCATGAGAAGATACACAAAGTGCTACGAGGATTGCCAAAGGTTTGGAACCCCAAAGTCACGACGATCATCGAAGGCAATGATCTCACGGCAATGTCTCTAGAAATGTTGATGGGCAAGTTGATGACGCATGAGCTCAATCTAAAATACTTTGAAAAAATTGCTCTAAAAGAGAAGGAGATTGTATTGAGAGCTCATCGCCGAAGAACTAGCCCAGAAGATACTGATGACGACGACTTCGAAGATGACGATCAAGCTCTCTTAGTTCAAAACTTCAAAAGTTTCTACGCTTCAACAAAAAGAAAAGAGAACAAAGAGACGATGAGAAAGAACCCACCTGTTTCGGATGCAAGAAGACGGGACATGTCAAGAAATATTGTCCCTTAGCAAAGAAGGGAAGCAGATATGAGAAGCCATACAAGAAGCCAACCACAAGGAAGTATGCCAACACTAGCATCTGGCATGAAAGTAAGGCTAGTGATTCAGATGAGGAAGAAGACTCTCAACAAAACATGGCTAACATCTGTCTAATGGCGACTTCAGAAAAGGTAAAAGACTCTTATGATGATTTCTCATTTGATGAACTTGGTGATGCCTTTGGCGATACTACTTGATGATCACAAAAAGGTAATCAATAAATATAAACATGCAAAGGATAAGATCAAGGACTACAAAACCGAGATCCATAGACTTTCATGTTTACTAGAAGATGTTAGAAACACTACACCCACGAAAAACACTGAAGAGGTATCCAAGCTTAAATTAAGCTTACACGATGTTGAATCAATCATTGAGAAACAAACACTTGAGATCACGGCATTAAACAAAGAACTTGTTGAAGAGAAAAACAAGTTCAAAATTGCTACAAGTAGGATACACTGTCTTACTGCTAAATGTGATGAGTTAAATGATGTCTCTAAGAAATTAGAGATTAAACTGGACAAACAGGTTGTACAACCGTAAGTTCAGTCTCATAGTCACAACACGCACAAACATGTGCCTACTCAACACAAAAAGGCACGTCACCACAAGAACACTCATCCACATGCTAAACTAAATCATGCTTTCATGTACACCTATTCACATGCAGCACGTAAGACACATACACGTAATCATTATCATCATCATGCTGCTGCACACAGTCATGATAATCATTATAGTTACCCTGCCATTACACATAGTCACTATGATAATTATAGTTACCCTGCTGCTGTACACCATCACCACACTCACTCTACTGCTGCACGTAGCTATCATAGACATCACTATCAACATGCTCCTAGTATAAACATACATGCTAGATGTACTTATTGTAACCTACATGGACACATTTCTCCACAATGTAGCATCATGAGATTAGTTGATAGAAATATATATGCATGGGTACCAAAGTCTAACCTCTCAGGACCCAAAAGAATCTGGGTACCAAAGGTCACATCTACTCGTGGTGTAGGTGGACCTTCCCTCCTCAACTAGAAGCAAGTGGATTCTCGATAGTGGATGCTCGCACCATATGACTGGAAATGCAAATCTATTCGCAACACTATCGATGAAAAAGGAAGGATACGTTTCCTTCAGCAATAATCTTAAAGGCTACATCATAGGTAACGGTATAATTGGTTATCCTCCCTCTCCTGTCATTAACGATGTCTATTTAGTGACCGAGTTAAAGCATAACTTGCTCAGCATTAGTCATCTTGCTGATCACGGTTATGATATTAACTTCGGAAAAACTATGATTTATCTATGATCGATCATCTAGAGACATTTCTTTTGAGGGGATAAGGGAAGATAACATTTATATTTTCTATCTATCTAATGATACTAACAGTGTCTTGGTCATGCAAATATGGATACTATATCCAGACTATCCACCAAGAAGCTAGTCAGAGGACTGCGGGATATCACATTCAAGAAAGACACGCTCTCCAAAGGAATTACCAAAGAAGTTCCAATTTACTCCCTCTCATCCAAAGGACTTGGTAATAGGTGAAATATCAAAAGGGGTAACTACTCGATCCTCTAAAAGAGACACAATAGCTAGCACTGAATTTATTTCTCAAATAGAACCGAAAAACGTTTTAGAAGCTTTTAATGATAAATTTTGGATTTCTGCGATGCAAGAAGAACTCAACCAATTTGAGAGAAGCCAAGTTTGGGAACTTGTTCTGAAACCTAATGGTCACTCAATAATTGTCACTAAATGGGTTTTTCGTAACAAAGTAAACGAGGACGGTTCAGTCACTCGTAACAAAGCTCGTTTCGTAGCCCAAGGATACAATCAAGAGGAGGGCATCGATTATGATGAGACGTATGCTCCTGTTGCCCGACTAGAATCCATTCGGATGCTTTATGCATTTATAAATTTTCAAAACTTTAAGCTTTTCCAAATGGATGTGAAAAGTGCTTTTCTAAATGGTTTTATCAAGGAAGAAGTTTTTGTCAAACAATCACCTGGTTTCAAAAATCACAAATTTTTTGACCATGTTTTTAAACTTAGGAAATCTCTCTATGGTCTCAAACAAGCTCCTCGAGCTTGGTATGATCGTCTGAGTACTTTCTTACTAGATAAAGGTTTTTTAAAAGGGAAAGTGGACACTACACTGTTTATAAAATCTCTTGATGACACAATTCTTTTAGTTCAAGTATATGTTGATGACATTATTTTTGGATCTACTAATGAGGGTCTATGCAAGGAATTTGCCAAGTGTATGCAGGATGAGTTCGAGATGAGCATGATGGGGGAGCTCAACTACTTCCTTGGATTGTAAATCAAACAACTCTCACAAGGCGTCTTCATCAGTCAATCGAAATATGTTAAGGACATGTTGAAGAAGTTTGAGCTTGACAGCATCAAACCAATCAGCATCCCTATGGCTAGTACCACTAAGCTGGAACCTGATAAAAGCGGCAAACCGTTCGATCAATATAAGTATCGAGGTATGATTGGTAGTTTATTATATTTAACTGCTAGTCGCCCCGACATTATGTTTAGTATTTGCTTATGTGCTAGATACCAAGCCAATCCTAAGGAATCACACATGACCGTAGTTAAGCGTATCTCTAGATTCCGTAAAGGAACTATTACGGTAGGCTTGTGGTATCCCAAAACCACTTCCTTCGATTTAATCGAATATTTCGATGCTGATTTTGCGGGATGCAAAGTCAACCGTAAGGGTACCAGTGGTATGTTTCATTTGCTAGAAAAGGCATTAGTCTCATGGTTTAGCAAGAAGCAGAACTCTGTCGTACTATCCACAACAGAAGCTGAATATATAGCAGCTGGTCGTTGTTGTGCACAGATTTTGTGGATGCGGCAAACCCTTGAAGACTACAACTTCTGTTTCAAGCACATACATATTTTCTGCGATAACACTAGTGCCATTAATCTGACCAAGAACCATGTTTGTCACTCACACACTAAACACATAGAGATTAGACATCACTTTTTGCATGATCATCAACAACAAGGCACGATTAATTTAGAATTCATAGACACTAAACATCAGCTAGCAGACTTCTTTACTAAACCACTGGCCGAAGAGCGCTTCTATTTTCTTTGTCGTGAATTAGAAATTTTAGATGAAACGGTTATTAAATAAATTGGCCTACGTAAATAACGATTATGACATATATCTTTATGGTGACTTTGCTATGGGTACAAGCCGAAAGGGTCCTTCTGACAACAAGGCATAAAAGCCTAAGCGACATGGTGCACTAGTCTTCGGACTACCGCTAGCTGGATCCGGCCCCTACATCTACCCCATTGCAGTTTCATCGTAATGGTCGTTGTCATAAATCTTTGTTTATTATATGGTTTAATTTCATTTATAACTTGGTTAATTCATATTTTCTAAATTCCATTTCTTTATCAAATATTTGCCAATTTTTAAACTTTCAAACTCCATTTATTTTGAACCAACACTTAACCATTTTTTAGCTGTCCTATGTTCTGTACCCATGGAGGCAGAGTTCGGGCCGAACTCTGCCCTACACAGAGTTCGGGCCGAACTCTGTGTCTTTGGTCACAGAACCTTTCCTGATGCTCAGCCATCCATTGATTTGATCCAACGGTCCAGATTTCACCCGCTTGGCTGCTCCTAAACCCTTTAAACCCAAAAAATACCCTCTCTCTTCACTTTATTCTTCTTCTACCTTCCTCCAAACACAAAATTCTCAAACCCTAACCCTAGAAACTCCACTTTTAGGGCTCTTCTTCTTCCCAAACTCAAGATTTCAAGATTTTTGGGGAGATCTCTTCTATCTTTTCTCAACTTTGTGAGGTATAATTTCCTATTCCTCTCTATTTTCTTGTCAATTATTTCAAATTCGCCATGGCTCCTAGACTTTTTGGAAGAGACAAGAGAAGGAGTGAAGGTGCTTCATCATCCAATCCTCCTCCTCCTCTTACTCCTCCAATCCATCCACTTTTTAATCCTTCACCACCTAATGACCCCAATACATTCAATGAACAAATTTTTGTTTCATTGGAGGCTTCTAATGAATGGTTCAATGACTTTCGTTCAAGGAGTGTGTATGCGGGTCATCTTATCAATTTCACAATATTTTCTAGATATGACTCATTGTTCCATGATCTTTGTCTAGATGAGTTTGTTTCTACATCATCTCTTATATATTTGAATGCTATCCAAATGTTTTACTGTAATCTCACCTTTGACGACAACAAATCTATTCTCGTGTCGCCGAAATCGACATCACTTTTGATGATTTTGAACTTGCAAAATATCTCGAGATCCCGGAACCCAATTCTTGGGGGAATTTTGTCGATGCACGCAAGTTTCAATTTCCCGATGGATCGTCCCTTGAGAGTTTCAAGGATGATTTGTGTACTCCTAACACTCGTCCATGCAAGTTGCTAAATTTCTTAACCCATATTTCTATGAACTTTATCATATCATTTTCTCCACGATCTTGCCCAAAGTGGGATCGACTGATGAAGTGTCTTATCTTGAGATCTCTGCACTTTATCATCTTCACTTCCATGTCCCTTTTAACTTTCCACGTACTATGATGGACTGGATGATTAGTGCACGAAAGAAACCTTGTTCATTGGTCTACGCCCTATATTTGCCAATGATTTTTTGTACGTTCCATGTTCCTCTTGATAAGTGTCAATTCCTTCTAGTCCCTGCCTATTTGTCAAAGGCAAGGTAACTTCTAGCAGCTGTTGAGTCTCCTGCTGAGTTCGAGCATTCTGAGTCTGATGCTCAGGCTGATCCTCCTGCTCTTGGGCAACCTGCGCCTGAGCCACCTGCTACTCTCGAGTCCATTCAGACCATGCTGCATGATCGTTTCCGCTTGGAGGACGATCGCTGGACTCAGATGGACTATCGCACCACCTTACAGATGTCCGCCATCAGCAACACTCTGCATGACATCCAGTACTCCTTGGCCTCTCGTCCTACGGTGTCTTATCCTATGGTACGAGACCCTTCTCGCGAAGGTTATCATATCGATGACGCCAGGATCAGGAGGTATTTGGATCCAAATACGGCATTTGTTGATCATCGTCGCTCTGCCAGCGACCCATCCGACTCTGCTGGACCTTCCCGTGCTCCATGACGGTCGTGGTCCATTTTATGATGCTGCTGATGCTTAGGATGTCTTTTGTTTATGCACCTTGTTATTTTCATTCAGTGATTATGTAGTTGAACACTATGCTCTGTACTACATTATGCTTTATGGCTTTTATTGGATTGTTTACTAGTTATCTCTTACGTTGGACTTGAGCTTGGTTATGTGATTGCATGGTTATTTTCCTAGGGGGAGCTTCTATCTCATTTTACTAAATATCAAAGGGGAAGAAATATATGTGATATATGTGACATTTGCTTAACTATGTATGGATAAATACTTGTGCTATATTGTGCTACACTTGTGCTATATTGTTTGGACTAGTACTTGTATCAGGACTTCTCTATTTACAGGGAAGCCAAATTGTCCATCTACGGAAGAGCAATATATGCGTCCAGGTATGAATGTTGCGACACGTAAATATCGTAATTTTGTCAATTATCAAAATGGGGGAGATTGTTGACCCAAACTGGATCGCAGTCAACCTAATCATGATAATTAACAAATCGGTATTTGACATGATCCAACTCGACACATACATTGTCATCAAAGCTATAAAACAGACAACTTACACACATCAAGTCGGACAATCATCATCGACGACTACTCGACGAATACTACTGGAACTTGTCTTCGGAAGTCTGTATTTTTATATTTTATTTGAGTCTAGGCTATTGTACATTGAGTCGCACTGAGTACCTCAACCATAGACTAGATAACCAAAAAGTTCCACAAACAAAAAGCCAAACTGCCAAAGCCCAATAGTCCAAATGAGCATTCTGTCTCCAAGGAGGCAGAGTTCGGGCCGAACTCTGCCCCCACACAGAGTTCGGGCAAAACTTTGTCTCCTAATTTATAGGAGCTGATTTTTAGGGATTGCTCATTCCAAGTTGTCCAACGACCATAATTTTTGAATTTTTGACAGAGTTCTGGCCGAACTCTGCCTCCCAGGACTAGTATATATAGGCACCTTTTTCGCTCATTTCAATCCATCTAATCTTCTCATCTCTTCTCTCTTATAGCCTATACATCCCAAAGAGCCATACTCTTCTCATCTACTAGCCAAAAAACTTTCTAAGCCTACAAGGTGCTCGGTGCGAGTCAATTAGAAGTTTTGTGCAAGTTTCTTCAAGAAGTCACTTGAAAAATTCTAAGTTTCGCCTCAGCGATCTTTTCAAGAAGTTGGCGTGCACTTCTGTGTAAAGGCACGTGGTTGTAAAGCTATTTCACAAATAGTGGATTTCAATCCTGAGCTAGAGTTCTCAGGCCTGGACTAGTCCTCCACGAGGAAAATCAGGTTAAAAATTGTTGTGTCTGCATATGCTTTCTAATCTCTACTTTATTTCCGCATTATACTCTGATTAATCATTTACTAGTTGGGATTGAATAGAGTTGATTTTTTAATTGTTCACTATTGCCACAAGAACTCTATTCACCCCCCTTCTCTAGAGTTGCCTACACGTACTTTATGCCTAAGCGCGTCTAGGCGTCGCCTGTGACAACCTCAATGCTAAATTCCTAGCTAAGTAGCTATGCGCATGAGACAAGCATGTGATAAAACCTAAACATACAATTGACATGTAGGTAGACCTACATTTTGCTTATGCAGTTTAACCTTATGCAACCAAGGAGCACCCTCCAAGTTTCCTCTAGACTGCAAAGAGGTAAGATGATACAATTTGCTATAGAAAATTGCATCCATCTCTATGGCAATTAAGCCAAAAAGAATAAAAATGAATGACAATATATATATATATATATATATATATATATATATATATATATATATATATATATTTATATATATATGAATAAAAATGAATGACAATATATATATATATATATATATATAGATATATATATATATATATATATATATATATATATATATATATATATATATATATATATATATATATATATATAAAATAAAAAAATTAAAAAAATATATATATATATATATATATTTATATATATATATATATATATATATATATATATATATATATATATATATATATATATATATATATATATATATATATATTGTCATTCATTTTTATTCATACATATATTATATATATATATATATATATATATATATATATATATATATATATATATATATATATATATATATATAATATATATATATATATATATATATATATATATATATATATATATATATATATATATAATGAGGCTTCAAAATGGCTCAAAAGTGAGCCGTCTAAGCCGTGTATATCATCAACCATTTTCTTCTTCTTTTTAATTTTTTTAAATTAACTACCTTTCTTATTTTCTATGTGGGCAATCGAACCTTCTCTCCGCACGTAACAAATTAAAAACCACAAGATACTATAATATATTTAAAATTAAAAATATGTTTAAACTAACTACATAATATTATCTAATCAAACACATCCAAAATTTAAAAAAAATAATCATAATAAATTATATTAAAATATATTCAAATTATATTTTAAAATATTCTGATATAATTTAAAAAAATTATACACCTTCTTTACTAACACTATTGTTGATTTTTTTTTGTGCAGCCCACGTGAACGTGACTAGTATATATAGGACATGAATTACATAAAATTACCTTCATTGTTTACTCTTACTCCCACTAAATATCCCGTATATTTTTTCTAAGTGAAATATATATTCAAATTTTTTACACATTTCTACCGTTAATACCGTCAACGGAAATCATGACAAGTTGGCGTTACTCATCCACTAAAAAATGAAATTAAACAAAAATAAAGATTCTCTTGTTGCGGATCCAATGATCATAGGTCAAACATTTAAGGCCATCTGACCGACCGCCAGCCAACCTCCCGTCTCTAATTTGTCGACATATTTTCTCCTCTAATATGGTCAGCAAATCTCACCAATTTCAAGGGTTGCTAGCTGCCAAGTGGTGATTGACAAACGAGACAGATGAAGTCATGATAGATGGAGGTGGATTTCAATAATTATGGTGGAGAGGGAAGTGCAAGTGGGTTCTGCTATTATCGGTGGTTTCATCAAGGAGGGACGGTCGTGTTATTGTTGGCTTAAAAGAGGGAGAAGTGGGATGTGGCTTCTGTTGGCCACGGTGGAGAACATAAAGTGGAGAGTTTGGTGGGTTATAGTGAAGGACATATGGAAGGACATATGGGATCAATGGCTACAGTCATAGCAGCTAGAGAAAAGAGAGCGAATAGAGAGAGGTTGAAGTAGCAGTTCGTCACTGCAGGTGAACAAATATATTGAAGTTTGGGTTTCTGATTAAGTTTAGATCAGTTGTTGATACAATACATTGCTTAATATTAGATAGTCGCAAATTAGTTAAAATATATTAATAGCTATGGATTATAAACTAAGAAATGAAATGCATGATACTGTTGGCCCATTGGTCATGGTCGAACCAATTTTGATAATCGTCTAAACTCGGACTCGATATAAGGGCTACTCACAACGGACTACGACAACCAGTACTGCTACCGTTCGAGATTTGCTCAGTTGTCGCATTTGTATTTATTGTTCATTTACAAATATATTTTTCACAATTTTATTGAGTCTAAAAAACATGTAAACCGCATTGCACGGACAAATAGGCTCGACCCAAAAAGTTTTTCAAACTACCCAACTTGTTTATACAAACCAAAAAAACCCGTATTTGAAAAACAGTCCCAAAAAGTCCAATAGTTCCAAAAAGCCCAAAACCAGCTTTAGAACCTGGATTCTGACCTAATTCAGACTACCAGAGTTCGGCCCAAACTCGGGTACCTTGATTTGGTAAACCTTGTAATATTGTTCTTCCTGCAGACTCGACTGCAACGGTCAAATTTTTGAACGTTTGGCATCTGAATTTGGCCAGAACTCGGTTTTCAGCAATCCTATAAATAGAGAAGAGTTTTTTATTCTAATTACTTATTCACTTTCTATCTTCTCTTCTCTTAACCTTCTTAGCTATTCAAAGCTTTCAGTTTCCAATCCAAAGCATGTTTTACAACCTCTAGTCTACTTGCCAGTATGGTACGGTCTAGAAGTTTCAGAGAGTTATAATCAGAGGCTTGATCAAAAAGTTTACACATCACAATTGATGTCGGTCGAGCACTTCGGATCCAAGCTCGGTGTTGTAAAGAGTTGCAAACGCTCGGTTTAAATCTTGTGTTTCCAATAGTGGATTTCAATTTGGAGCAAGAGTCCTCTGGCCTAGAATAGACCTCACAAGAGGGAGACCAGGATATATCCTTGTGTTTGTGTTTGCTCTATGTCCCTCTTATTTACTACTTTTATATTGTTACATAGCCACTGTGACACTATAGTGATATATAGTGTTTGTATTTTTAATTACTGATATTTCGCTGCACACTCTATTCACCCTCTCTAAAGTATATATTGCTTAACATATTGGTCCTACAATTAGTATCAGAGCGGGTTAATTGACAAGTATATATTTACTAGTTAACCGTTTCTGTCATTTACTTGCATATACTCTCTAGAGACACTATCACATGGCTAATGCACATGAAGGACAATCCACCAACAAACCTCCACTGTTTGATGGAACCAACTATACTTACTGGAAAACATGAATGAGCTTCTATTGAAGTCGTTAGATTTTGACCTTTGGTCAATCGTTATTGATGGTAATAAAAAGTCAGCACTTATAGTTGTTGATGGTGCACTTGTTGATAAACCACACGATAAGTATACTGATAATAAAAAGAAATAAGCTAGTTTTGACGCTCGTTCTATTAACGCATTGTTCTGTGCAGTAGACATGACTGAATTTAACAGGGTGTCCACTTGCACAACATCACATGAAGTATGGAAGCTTTTAGAGGTGACTCATGAAGGCACGACTCAAGTCAAAGAATCAAAGATCAGTAGATTAACTCAAAAATATTAGGCATTCAAGATGAAGCCAAATGAGACGATTACTCAGATGTTCACTCGTTTCCTTGACATCGTAAATCCGTTGTCTTCCCTCGGCAAGGAGTCAATAATCACGAGAAGATTCGTAAAGTACTGAGGGCTCTCACAAAGAATTGGAACCCCAAGACTACAACAATCATTGAAGGGAACGACCTCACAACAATGTTACTTGAAACACTCATGGGGAAGCTGATGACTCACGAACTAGATTTGCAAGATTTTGAAGAATCGGCACCCAAGGAGAAATCAATTGTTTTCAAAGCACAACACAAAAGAATAGTTGAAGAGGAGTCTAAAGATGGGGACTCATATGGAGAAGAGCAAGCTCTCATGGTAATTTTTTTTAGAAAATTCCTAAAATTCAATCGTCAAAACAAGAATATCAACAACAACAACAATGACGATGAAGAGAAAATATGCTATGGATGCAAAAAAAGGGCACATTAAGGAAGAATGTCCGTCACTATCATCGACCAAACATGGGTACTACCCTCATAAATCTCAAATTTTCTATTGTGCCAAGCCCCAAACTACTATGGACATATCTAAACCCCCCTTCTTTTATCACTATTAATGCTAATCATCATATTTTAATATATTATTAATCAAGATTATAATTCAAATACTATACATATATGACCTAGCCTAAATTGCCTGCCACTAGTATAGATAGATAAAGAAGTGTCATGGTATATATATATATACATATATATATATATATATATATATATATATATATATATATATATATATATATATATATATATATATATATATATATTTTAGGTATAGGTATACCTACCTACTCTATACGATATATATATATATATATATATATATATATATATATATATATATATATATATATATATATATATATATATATATATATATATATATATATATATGTTTAGAGTATATGCATGTATACTTTAGAGTACATAATTACATATATACGATTTGGTGTATATATAGTTATTCTTTATTTGGAGTGTATCTACACATTATTTTTCTTTACTTCTTTTTCTAACCAATGAACCAAGCCCGGCCCACAACAATGCCCCCAGCCCCCTCCTAATGGCAACCTGGGTCGGACCTAAACCCGCTTAGCCTGATCCGCAACCCGATAACCCAATATACCCAATTACACTCTGTACATCTTCCTTTCTCCCTTTATTTTCACTAGCGCAAGCAGCTCACTGCACGCCTCCTGCCAACTTACAGGCAAGCACCCGGCATGCGCGGCCAAGATCTCTCATTCTCCTCCTCCTCCTCCTCCTTATATATATACTACTATGAACTCCTCAAAAACCTGGCCGCAATCAACTTCAACATCTTCTTCTTCTCTATCTCCTTCTTTTCCCTTTCACCCTACTATGATCGACGCCCTAAGCCTCGTCGCACTCCGCCCGACCAGTGACGTCGCCTGGACCACCGAAGCATGGCCAAGGTCCCCGTGTGCATGTCGGCATCGCCACCATCTATCACCACACGGCCGCTATCCCCCACCGTGCGTTATCAGAACGTCTACGCGATGTAACAACGTCCACATGCGGCACCAGCAGCGGCTATCTGCTGTCGTCGTCGTCGTCCCGCCATAATGCCTCCTGTGACCACACGTGCAACCCCTGACGTGCCTCCATCGTCCCTGACGCGATACACAGTCGATTCGTGCATTTTGCAGGAAATCCCGTCGTGAAGTGCACGATTTCAAGTCCAGAATCGTGTTTCGTCGCAGCAGTTTTGGATGTATTTTCTGCACAATCTGACCGTTGGATCGTCGATCTAATTCTTCCGTGTCAATCCGGGTGTATACCCCTTCGCTCACCTAAAATTTCTACCACTAATTCGATCATTTGATTGATCAAAACTGACCACCAAGTTGCTCGATTAAATTGCGTTTATGTTTTCATGGAGCCAACTTTGCAGATTCGTTTCTCTCGTTGAAGCTCCGGATGATGAACCACCAACTCCAATGTGTAGCAGGTATAACCACCTTCGTGCCATAAAATTTTTAGCCTCATAGGATGTCATTCGGTTGGTTGAAATCGACGCCAAAGTTGGCCACTCGAAACCGTAATTTTCAACTTATAAAATTTCATTTTTGGACCCGGGACTCCGAATTCCCATTCTAATGCCACCAGTGCACTCTTGACATCATTCTGCCTAAAATTCATATATAATTTGCTGAGTTTCGAGCAACGTGGCCTCGGCACGTATTTCGGTACAAATTGAGTCCCACAATCCGGGTGAAAGGGTCATTCTGAAATCGGCTCATTGGAATCTAATTCTGGATATACCGTTTGGTTTGCATCATCATTCTAGACTCGTTGACATATTTTGCTAAATTAGAGGACTTTGGCTCTGGCACGCATTTTTGTACAAATCGGATCCCAATGTCTGGATCAACGAGTCATTTTGAGATCGGCTCATCGGCATCCAATTCCAGATATACTGTTGGGTTTGTATCATCATTCTGGACTCGTTGACATATATTTTTCTAGATCTAGAGGACTTTGGCTCCGGCACGCATTTTCGTGCAAATTGGATCCTAATTTTCGGGTCAAGGAGTCATTTTTAGATCGGCTCATCGGAATCCAATTTCGGATATACCATTGGGTTTGTATCGTCATTCTAAAATTTTGGACATATAATTTGCTAGATTTAGTGGACTTGTATCCTGACACATTTTTTGGTACAAAGTAGGTCCAACGGCGGACATCATTTTGACTCAAAATTGTCGTTTTGCCCATGTGTCCAAATTAAACTTATGGGTAGGCTATTCTAACTAATTTGACAAATCTGGACATGTTGGTTATGTTTGTTTCGTCATCCGATGATGTCTGTAGATTTTTCTTTATATATCACCCTTAATTATAATTAATTCTTATTATGTTCATATTTCGAAATTCGTGCGTTAAAATAGAGATCAGTCGATTCCTGTGATCTCATATCGTTTATCGCCAAATAAGATTGTTAACATTATCGTTGATCATCTTGACTCGATTTACATGTCGCAGATTTCGCTGTACGAATAACGAGGTGCAAACTTGATATTTCAAACCTACGATTTGTAATTCATTCTATTAGCAAATAATGATTATAGAGACTAGTGTGACCTAGTTTTCGATGATTAATTAACAAGTATCTTAGATAAGTAAGGTAATACGCGACTAGAATGACCCAAGCTCTCCAGGTGGATGTTATTAGCCATACGTGGATTTAGTGTATGATATATATGTTGTTTATGATTTGGATTGATAGATATTTGTATGGAGTGTGGTTCATTGGCTCATGGATAGTGGGATAGATTTTGGTACTGCAGTCTCAATAAATTTTGGACAAACTCCAGACAAGTATATCTTGCCTAGTTGATTTACAGTTTTTACATGCTTGTATTTTCTATCACTCATTTACATGTACATATTGCTACATAATTCACCTGCTCTCATCTTTATACTTACATGACTACACCTGCTGACACATGGATACGATACATGGATTCACATTGCATGGCATATAGGAGACTCAGTTATGATTGATTGGATATTTACTTGATGATAGATTTTTATGTGTACATGTTGACTGGACTTATGGACATCATTTTCTAGAGTCTGACTGGTCATGTCATGGATGCGACACGAACAGTATTATTGCGTGGGAAAAATGGTTACTAGGCAGAGGGGCTACTTGTAGCTTACTTTAGTGATGTTGCTGCAGCTGGTGACTCAGACCACTGCACATGTACCCCTAAGAGAGAGCTCAATTCGTCGAATATCATCCTCAAGTACATTTTACATAGACTAGATAGTCTGCTTAGTAGTAGTGTTACTGCTCACCTGACTATTTTTTTGTTACCTATTCCGGATCATACGTTTACTCCTTTCACATGTTATTTGTTGTACCTCATTTCGACATTATATTATGTATCTTCCTACGTTCTACTGAGGACCTGGTTTCCTTCCAGGTATACGCTGAGATCTGATATAGGATATTGGGGATACTTCTTCAGATTTCTCTTTCAGGTATCATTAGTTGATGCCTTCTTTTCTTCTAGAATTTTATATCTAGTTTTTCTTAGTAGTTTAGTAGAATTTGTGGATGTATACTATGAATACTTGGATACGTATTCGAGTTGGACTGGAGTCCGCTTGAATGCGTAGCTGGCCATTGTCACGTAGCCCGATCCCATGTATTTTAGGACAGGGGTGTAACATAGTTTTTGCGGTGGCCCATGCAGGTCTCGTCTTCGTAAAGTGTACGAAATCGTAGTGATACTTAGGATAGGTGCACTACTACAAGCTTGTGACCAATTAAGATTTGATGATACTTCCACAACTAAGATTATAGGTTCTCTAGGATTCTCCAATATGACTGCTCTCAAGTTATCTTCTTTCTCGACATGATTGCTTTTGTGTTTTATCTCACCTGTGATTTGACTAAACTCTTTCCTGTTGACCTCTTGAGTAATTCTTCTCGTTCCTTTTCGGTAATTATTGGAAATGCCTTATGGATGGGTCCAGGAAAGTTCGATAAAGTATATTTATCCTTGCATTACGGAATCGAGAGTTTTTTAGCCAGAGAAACACTGGCGAGGCAGGACTTTAGATGACAGCATCCTGGTTACATATGTTTCTCTAATCCTACTTGAACTACCTCATATGCATTTTGATTGACCTCTTCTCCTATAATTCACAAAAAGTTAGTTTGGGAATATTTCATGGATTTAGCCAGGATAAGTTCCAGAATTTGTATTATCTAGCGCGGGCAGCTGTGCACTACATCCATCTGTCGTAGAAATAAGGAAGTTAATTGCAGCCAGATGCAGACTGGTGCTAACTTCATGTGACATAATCACGGAGGTATATGGTTCTCGAGTTTTACCTTGACTACATCCTATGCATCTCGTTTGGCCACATACCGTTCTTGGAGATATTTCGACAATATTTCTTGTCTTGCTGACCCTTAACTTCTTTGAATATTGATATGGATTGCTCGACCCAGTCTTAGGCCCTTGTTACCTTCTATTTAATAGATAACTGAAATAGACAAACCTCATAGTTATATTATATAGTATAACTAGGTTATGTTGTTGGTGTGACTAGGATGTTTGGGTAGCCCAGAGTGGATAAATTTTCTTATAGGTTAATTAGGTTAAGATTCTAAGATAGGCATTAGTGACTTGAGATATGGATAGAGTATTGAGAGTGACTGCAAGAAACAAATTGATGGATTATATTGTGGATAATATTGATTATAATCAAATAATGAGACAATGATTGCTTGAGATGCAAATGACAAATCAGAATAATACATTTGTAATCATGAGGATTTAATACATGTAAGATTTGCCGACTAGGCTAACTAGACCCTAAGGATAGACATTGAACGTTTAATTTCAAGGAGAAGATGTAGAGAAGGATTGAAGGCAATTAATACAGAGAGCTTGTGGTTGATAATATAAGGGTACTTGGGATAGAATAAGGAAACCAACTATTTACGAATGAGGTTGGAAATATGGCTGATAACCAAACATTGTTGAAATATATACACTTATCGAGGACGACCTATATTCGAGGGTGTATATAAAAGTTTCATACTGGTATGAAAGATTCTAAAGGTTAAATGACATAGTTTATGATAGAAGGACCTTTGTTAAACCTAAATCAAAATAATTGTAAGGAGAAACAGAAGAGGTGATCACAAGGGTAGTAGATTGAGTAGTGTAGCCTGAGCAGCTATATACTATAGCTTGACCTATTAGATGATTTTAAATTTCGAGGATGAAATTCTTGTAAGGTGGGTAGGATATAAACCCCCTGGATTTTACGATTTATTTAAAAAATTTAAATGAATTATTTCAATAGATAATTTAAGTTAATTAGTTTTGATCATTAAATGTACTTCTCAGTGACTTTGATTTTTGGAGCGTCGAAAATGTCACTCTCTGGAAACTTCCTTCATGAGTTTTGTAGTAGACAATATTATCTTCATTTTGGTATATCATGTCCCACTCAAACTTGTTCTCTTGCATTTATTTTTATCGCACCACCTTTTGGTCAATTTAGGCCATTTGACCATCTAAAGTAAAAGTTGACCAAACTTCCAATTTAATTTCGGGGCTCGACATCGATCCAACCTAATCGACCCAATATGTAATTTTGACCTATTCTGAGTCCACTATGCACATGCCACTTGTGTGTCATCCACTTGAGCTCCCGCATGCTATTATTTTATCAATGATCATTAATGACTTAAATTGTAGTCATGATCGCACCTAGCCCAAACATAACCCAATCGAACCAAAACATCCGACTCAAAATTCATGTTACCACTCTCATGGCACACCAAACATGGGTACTACCCTCGTAAATCTCAAATTTTCCATTGTGCCAAGCCCCAAACTACTATGGACCTATGTAAAACCCCCCTTCTTTTATCACTATAAATGCTAATAATCATATTTTAATATATTATTAATCAAGAATATAATTCAAATACTATACATATATGACCTAGCCGAAATTGCATGCCCACTGGTATAGATAGATAAAAGAAATGTCATGGTATATAAATATATTATTTAGAGTATATATATTTATATATATGAATCATATAGAGTAGGTATACCTATACCTATTTAAAGTTTATGTAACCCCTCTTTCCAAAATTTTGAAAATATTTTATTATTATTATTTATTTCAATTAAAAGTAAATTTTTGGAATTTATAAATATTTTAATTAAATAGTTATTATGGTAGAATGTCTTAGTCATGGTTAAGATTTGGAATGCAAGACGACTAGAAATCATGGTACGAATAGTGTAGTTACGTGCTTTGACTAGTGTATTACCCATGGTAGGAAAAGCCGAGCTATATGTGAGTTCTAACTAGGAAAACCATTCGAAGTTGCAACTTGACCCCTATAAATAATTTATTTATTTATCTATTATTGATTATTGACTTTTAGAATACCCAGTTATACCAAACTAGCTCGGATTTGACCCGAACTGAACCCGAGCCCATGTAGACATGTAGTGAGACCAAATATGCCCATGTAAACGTATTTTAAGTAAATGCATATACTTCATATTTTAATTTTAAATTGACAAATATTTTCTAAAAATTGTTATACATATAAAATGATGTTATTAATATAATATGACCTTTTAGAATTTTGCACGATTGTCGGTCATCCAATTAAGCTAGGGGTAAAATTTGTCATCCAATACTATACCTATCATTGGTTATTGTATTTTGTTATTATTATTATTATTATTATTATTATTATTATTATTATTATTATTATTATTATTATTATTATTATTGTTATTATTATTATTATTATTATTATTATTATTATTATTATTATTATTATTATTATTATTGATACTTTTGAAAGAATTTATTGTTGATACTACGATTAGTATAAAATATCTTTATTATTGATAACTTGTGTTTTCAGGAAAATATATATTATCGTGTAGATAGATTTTATGTATAGACACTATCCAAGAAAAAGTATTATTAAGAATCTTTGGTGTTTATTGAACATTTATGCATATATAGGTATATATATATATCTATAGAGATACATATATAGATATAAATTATAGACATATATATATTTAATTATATATAGTCATATATGAAGGGAAAAGGGGAAACCCTTACTCTACTGTTCCCGCAAGAGCCCCCAGCCCAAGCAAGACCCGACCCTAACCATACATATAAATAGAGAGAGGAATCGATGAACTAGCCCAAAACCCTATATGAGGGCCCTGCCTTGCGCGCGCCGCACCACCGCCCATGCGTGCGCACCGAACGCGTGACCATCGGACCGCCGCCGCCGGCGACCGCGTGCACAGCCGCAGCAGTAGCAGCATAGGCGGCCCTGAAACCCCTACTTTGTCGTAAGTTTTCTTCCTCGTCTTATAGTATATTTCCAAACCAATTAGTGATATGAAAACCTAACCTATACCTCTTCGAATCCTTCGGACAATTTAGAATTAAATTGAATCAAAATCGAGCTAAATATCGACACGAAGTCGATCAAATTTTTGTTTGCAAAACAGGGCATATGACAGTCCAACTACCTCTGAATAGCAACTGTTTTTCGTCAACGCAGTAGAATTTTCCAAAGCTAATTGAACAATATTTTAGATCACTTATAGCTCTTCAAATATCTTTTTGTAGTTTCTGGTTTCATCGTGTATGTGCAATGAAAATTGATTTCCAAAATCAGAAAAAATCGTTTTCAAAAAAGTAAACTTTTAGGAAATTTACTGATACGGAGTCTGCCCTGACAAACCGGGCAACTTGGTCACAATCCGTGAGCATCAAAAGACGCGTACGGATGTTTTCGATGTGTGGGATTCGACGAAACTCGATTTCGCTCCGTGTGCACGACGAAATCGAGGTGTATCCTTCAAGATACCCCGTATCGGCTTCTTTGTAGACTAGTCCATAACTTCATGCACATTTGTCACCTCGAAACAAAATTTGCACCACCTGGTCCGTGTCATTTTTCTGTTCATGTATGCCAAGTTTGGTCCGATTCTGAGAAGGTCAACCGGAACGCTGTTTTGGCAGGCCCGCGATCCGATCTAACGGACGAATTTGTGCATGGCCCACCGAAATCCAACATTGGACATACGATTGGGTTTGCATCTTCAAACCGGATCCGTGGACATATAGTTTGATGACTTTAGAGACCGTAGGTACTGGCATACTTTTCGGTGCAAAGCGGGTCCAACGACGGACATCGTTTTGACCCGAAATTATCGTTTTGCTCTTGTGTCCAGAATTGGACTTATGGGTAGGCTATCCTAGCTAATTTGAATATTTTGAACACGTTGGTAATATCAGTTTCAGCCTTCGGAGACTATTGTAAGAGTTTGACTTTTGTGGCTCGTCGATTGATTGGATAGTGTTGGTTCTACGTGCTACCACCAGGCAAGTATATCTTGCCTTTTCTTTATAGTTTGTTTACATGCTTATCTTCTTGTTCTTTGTTACATGTTATTACTAGTTTCTTTCATTGATTGGTGATACGTGTTCCTTCATATTATGCAAATTAGTTTAGTTGTCTCGTTTATATCGTCATTGTTCATGGTTTGATACTGTAGTTCATACCGGATTTGTTCTCACCTGTACCTTGAATGTAGTTCATACAGCATATACGTATTCGAGTTGGGCTGGAGTCCGCTTGATATGTAGCTGGCTTGCGCACGTGCTCGCATCCCGAAAAGCGGGTGCGGGTCGCGACAATATATATTTCTAAGAGTATATATATTACCTAGAGTATAAATATATATTTTGAAAATATATAAATGAACATAAATATGTATATGTTTAGAGTATATGCATGTATATACTTTATAGTATATAATTACATATATACGATTTGGTGTATATATAGTTATTCCTTATTTGGAGTGTATATACACATGCTCTCTTTTTTTACTTCTTTTCCTAACCAATGAACCAAGCCAGACCCACAACAATGCTCACAACCCCCTCCTAATGGCAACCTGGGTCGGACCTAAACTCGCTTACCCTGGTCCGCAACACGATAACCCAATACACCCTATTACACTCTGTACATCTTCCTTCCTCCTTCGTTTTCACTCGCGCAAGCAGCTCATTGCACGCCTCCTGCCAACTTGTAGGCAAGCAGCAGCCATGCACCGCCAAGCTCTCTCCTCCTCCTTATATATATATATATATATACACTACCATGTCCTCCTCAAAACCCTAGCCGCAATCAACTTCTACATCTTTTTCTTCTCCATCTCCTTTATTTCTCCTTCACCTTACTATGACCGACACCCCAAGCCTCGTCGCACTCCGTCCGGCTCCCCGTACGTATGCCGACGTCACCACCATGCAGCCGCCGTCTACCGCCGCTTGCTGTCAGAGCGCCTATGCGCTGTCTCAGCGTCCACGCGCACAATAGTGCACCCACATACGACAGCAGTAGCGGCCAACCATCATCGTCATCCGTCCACAAGACCCCCGACGACCCCACGTACAACCCCTGATATGCCTCCATCATCCTTGACGTGATACACAGTCGATTCGTGCGTTTCGCACGAAATCCCGTCGTGATGCACATGAATTCGAGTCTAGAATCGTGTTTCATCGCAGCAACTTTGAACACGTTTTCTGGACAACCCGACCGTTGGATCTTTGATCCGATTCTTCCATCTCGATCCCGGCATATATCCCTTCGCTCGCTCACCTAAAATTTCAACTGTTAATACGATCGTTTGATTGATCAAAACTGACCACCAACTTGCTTGATTAAATTGCATTTATTTTTGGCAGTTTCATGGAGCCAACTTTACGGATTCGTTTCTCTCTCATCTTTCGTCGAAGCTTCAGTTAATGAACTGCCAACTCTGCTGCGCAGCAGGAATAACCACCTTTGTGCCAAAAAAATTTTAGCATCATAGGATGTCGTTCAGTTTGTTGAAATCGATACCAAAGTTGGCCTCGTGGCATTGTTCTGCCTAAAATTCATATATAATTTACTAAGTTTGGAGCAACGTGGCCCTGGCATGCATTTCAGTGCAAATCGGGTCCCATAATCTGGGTCAATGGGTCATTTTAAGATCGTCTCATCGAAATTCAATTCTGAATATATTGTTGGGTTCGTGTCGTCATTCTAGACTCGTTGCATATATTTTGCTAGATTTAGAGGACTTTGGCTCCGGTACGCATTTTCGTTCAAAATGGATCCTAATGATCGGATCAATGAGTCATTTTGATATCGGCTGATCGGAATCCAATTCTGGATATAACATTAGGTTCGATCATCATTCTAACTTGTTAACATATATTTTACTAGATTTAGAGGATTTTGGCTCCGACACTCATTTCCCAGCAAACCAGATTCCAATGTCCGAGTCAATGAGTCATTTTGAGATCGGCCCATCGGAATCCAATTTTGGATATACCGTTGGGTTCGTATCGTCATTCTGGACTCGTAGACATATAATTTTCTAGGTTTATTGGACTTATGTCCTGGCACATTTTTCGGTACAAAGTAGGTCCAACGGCGGATATCTCTTTGGTCCAAAATTACCATTTTGCTCTCGTATCCAAATTGGACTTATAGCCGCCTAAATGCATAGCACCATGACTCATAGACGCCATAACGCAAAGCACCTAATGCATGTGCCTTAGCAAGCAACCGTGCATGCAACTTGCGCATAAAAGGAGCGTACGAGTGTTATGCGACGATGTTGTCATGCTAAGTGCGCTATCAAAGTCGCACTTTGCGCCCTTCGCCCGAGTCTGAGTCTGAGTCTGAGTCCTTGTCCGAGTCCGAGTCCGAGTCCGAGTCGCTAAGCTCCTACGGAGCTTAGTTCGTATGGAACCCAATGGTAGTAACAAAACAAAGGTTTGTTCTTTATGATTTAAACTTAACCCTCTAGTAAAATCAACCCACATAGGCCACCACACTCTATGTGCATATTCCAACACAAGCATAGCTATATACTGAGGTATACACTTTGGTGGTTTTCCAATGTGGGATTAAAAGTTCCCAAAGGAAAGTAGAGAACACCAATATTTTCTTTCCTTTGAAAAATTATAATTTCTATTGATTTTCCTTTCCTATGTTTGGAAATGCCAAGAAATTTGGAAAGGAAAGTGAATACTTCAATGTGGAAAAATGATTCCTTGCTTGGATGAATGGAATCACTTTCCTCCCTAATTTTCCTTACATTGACAATCACTTTCCTTTCCTTCTCAATTCCTTTGGTACCCAAACATAGGAAAGTAATCACTTTTGTTTTCCAACCCGATGATTCTGCGAACCATCTAAGTCGTGTGTACTTCATCAACTATTACTTTTTAAAAATTAAGTACCGTAACGGTAATTATTTTCTCACATAGTTTAAACTAAAAATTAAAACCTAAAATCTTGCTAACTGCCTGAATATGTATAAAATACTAAAATATTTTAGAATTTAAATTATATAATAACTAAGTAAATGATATTATCTAACTAAACACTTATCCAAAAGTTTAAAAATATATTTATAATAAATTATAACTAAAATATATTTAAATTAAATAGTTAATGATATACATACGGCTTAGGCGGCTCATTTTTGAGTCGTTTCGAAGCCGCTGCTCCAACCGAAAATTGTCTCCTGACCACTTGGGCCGCATGACTCACCACTACCACTAGGCTACGCATATATATATATATATATATATATATATATATATATATATATATATATATTTTTATATATATGTATATATTTTTTTTGTATATATACATATATATAAAAATATATATATATATATATATATATATATATATATATATATATATATATATATATATACATATATATTTTGGTAATTGTGTCAAACGCTCCCACCGGAAATCATCTCCTGATACTTGGGCTGCATGCCTCACCATTACCCCTAGGCGAGGGGTTATATATATATATATATATATATATATATATATATATATATATATATATATATATATATATATATTAATATATATATATATATATTTTAAAAATATATATATATATATATATATTTTAAATATATATATATATATATATATATATATATATATATATTTGGAAAAAGGGTAAATTTTATTCCAAAAGCAATGTAATAATCTTACAACATACAATCAAAGTGGGACTCCCACTCTTCAGTTCCCCATAGCATTAACATCAAACTCTATGTTATGGAGAATGCCTACCGGAGGGGTGACCAACCCCTCAAATATCCGACGGTTTCGTTCCCACCATATATGTCAAACTGAGGCCGCCAGTCGAACTCTGGTGGTCCGGAACCAGTCCTGCCCTCGACCTCTGCTATCCCGGAGCACAGTGATGATGTCCCCAATTTCCTTCCGGAGTCGCAACCTTCCAATGCTCTACTCTGCTCAGACCAGATCTGCCATGCCAGGGCACACTCGAAAAAAATGTGCCCTATAGATTCATTCTCCTTACTGCAAAAAACACACTTGGGATCTGAAACCGGCACTCCAAACTAACCCAGACGATCCCTAGTCAAAAGACGGCCCAGTAGAAGCTTGTAGACACAAAGCTGCATCTTCCTTGCCAGACCCTTGCACCATACGAACTCGTAGTCAGAACTCTGAGGAAAGGTGCGCCGGATGAGGTTGTAGCAGCTCCGGAATTGGAACTCACCAGTTTTCGGAGTTGCTCCTGTCGGCTCCCAAATCCACCTATCAGCAGGCAAGTCCGGATCAATGACAATAGTACTAATGATCCCACCCATCTCCTTGGTAAACAGATAAGACTCCGATCTCCACTCTCCGTCGCGTATGATATGACTCCACGTCAGCCCACGCTTGTCCTCCTGATGTGTCGGGGCTCCCCTGATGTCCAAAAGCGAAAGCCGATCTATCCAAGGATCCCGCCAGAGGTCCGTTCCAGACCCATCCTTCATGACCTTCCGGATTGCAGTTTTGAGAACCCCCTGTGTCTCAAGACATTCTTGAAAGTGACTGAGTGATTGTTGTCAGTAGCACAAGCCCAAAAGTTGCCCTGCTTCACGTATCTACTGTGCATCCAGTCAGCCCAGAGGGACCCCCCGTTGATGAATCTATATGCCAGCTTAAGCACGGAGGCCTCCTAATCTCCAGCAACGGCCTGAGCCCCACTCCTCCCTCCTTTCTGGGTCAACAGAGATGCTCCCAGGAGATCGCATGCATACCCCCCTCCAAATGAAGTCTGCACAAATCTGCTCTACTTTTCTAACAGTGGCAACATGGTAGAGGATGGATTACAGCAAAAAATAAGCCACATCTAAAATCACCGATTTGACCAGCTCGATGCATCCTCCAAAGGACAATCCGGCGGCTTGCCAACCTTTCACTCTCTTCTGGACGTACTCCACCAGACTATGGCAGTCATGATCTCGTGCATAGTTGACTGTGAGAGACACTCTTAAATATCGCACCGGAAGATCACTCCTCTTGATTCCCAGCACATCGGCCCGCTCCTCCTTCTGGGGACATAGGAAGCTGAAGTACACCCTGCTCTTTTCTCTGTTGATCTGAAGGCCCGAGATGGAATTTAACTCTCCCATAATCTCCGCTAACGTCTGCATACCCTACGTCAATGGCTGGATGAACACCAAGAGATCATCTGCATATATAAGGTGGGTAACTGGGGGATCCACCCTCCTAAATAATAGGACCGGCCTACCACGGTGCACTGCCAGGTCCATCAGACATGTGAAGTATTCTATGTTAAGCATAAACAGGTAAGGGGACAGGGGGTCACCTTGCATAAGCCCACGGTTGCTCTGGAAGTACCCTTAAGGGATGCCTTGGATGAGGATAAAGAAAGTGGGGGATGTAATGTACTCCCGGATCAATGCAACCCAGTAGTCCTCGAAACCCATGGCGATCATCAGATGACAGAGGAAGTCCCTATTGACCATGTCATACGCCTTCCTCAGGTCTAGTTTCACACAAACTTTCTCCCCTCCGGGTTTGCTAAAGCCCCTCACCATCTCATGAGCCAGGAGGCTGTGCTCAGCGATCGACCTCCCCTTGATGAATGCAGCCTGATTCGGAGATACCAAGTCCTGCATGATCCCCTCTATCCGCCGACACATAAGGTGCGTAATTATCTTATAAAGATAATTACAGCACGCAATAGGTCTGAAATATGCTAATGTTTTTGCTCCCTCCTTCTTTGGTACCAAGGTCAAGAAAGTGTGGTTCAGCTCTTTCAGCAGCTTCCCTTTGGTAAAGAATTCCTGTACCACCTCCAAGACCTGATACTTTAGAGTGTCCTAGTGGCGTTTGTAGAACCCACTTCCAAAACCATCCGGTCCGAAAGCCTTGTTGGGATCCGCCAATTTGACAATAGATTCCACATCCTCCAAAGTAACAGGGACAAGAAGAATGCTATTCCCATACGGAGTCACCAATCTCTCCGTAACAACCTCTGGGAACACAGACAGGTAGTCAATCTGGAAATATAACTCAGAGTAATACCTGACAGCCTCACCCTGGATCTCAGCCGGCTCCCCCACAAGGTTGCCATCCACATCAAGAAGCCGGGGGATGTGATTCCTATGCTGTCTGGTCCGGATGACATCATAGAAGAACTTGGAACAACGGTCGCCGTCCTTGAGCCAGAAACATTTGGCACGCTGTGCCGTGCTAATCTCCTTCTGTAGCCGCAAGATATTGACTTCTTCGATCAGCTCCTTCTCTCTCACCGCCAGGTCACCATTAAGCATGTCAGATTGTATGTCCTGCTGGATAGCCCGCAACTCCATCTCCTTATCTTCTAATGTAGACTTGGACAACCCCTTCACCCAACTCCGTAGAGCCTTCTTTGTAGCCTTGAGTCAGCGCACCATGCGAAACTGGGCCGTCCCCTCCCGACAGCTAGTAAGCCCCTCTGAGACAGCCTCCAGGTAACCCTCCGAGAGATACCAACAGTTGTTGTACCTGAATGGACGGGACTTCCCAGAAGATCGAGTAGTGAAGCCTACTCTGATGGGGGAATGATCGCTCATCCCAGCGGCCAAGCCCTCAGCCGAAGAATTGGAGAAATGTCGGAACCATTCCCCATTACCCAGGGCTCTATCAAGCTGGCAAGCAACCCTGTTCCGGATCGCTTTGTTATGCCAAGTCCAAATGAAGCAGGAGCACGACAATCCCTGGAGGCCCGCTTGGAGGAGACATCGCTGGAAATCATATACGATAGAGTCTGGAAATGGGCGGCCGCCCACCTTCTCCCCTCGATGCAGCAGGGCATTGAAGTCCCCGATCAGCAGAAGCGGAAGCGACGATGACTCAGCAGCGACTGCAACTCTGGAGATGTCGCTTCACAGGGACTCTCGTCTCCTCTTGTTGTTGTAGCCGTAAACCGCCCCCAGCAAGAACCGAAAACCACCCTTGTTCGAGAAGAAGATGGCGATCAACTGCTCCGTCATCAAGATCAAGTCCCCGTCCTAGCTCTTCGAGTTACATCTTATCCAAATCCAGGCTATGTCATAGAGAGCCAGGTTGTGTAGTTAGGCCCAATGAGGTAGGGTCCGCCGAGCAAGGGTCTTTTCACTTTTGATCTTAGATTCTAACATTACAGAGATGTCGCACTTCTCTCTGTGAAGAACCCCACAAATCTCTGTCCACCTCCCAGGCGAACACGCCCCCCTCACATTCCAGGCGATGATAGCCATTAATTAATGAGAGGATGAATCCCCTGGGAAACGCCTGGATTGGCACCTAGGGAATGTACCACATCCGACGCTACTAGATCCTCCTCTATCCCAGTCGGAATGGCCTGCTGGGGATCGACCAGAGAAAGTACCATCGCCCAGGCAGTGCTGTCAACACACACCACCTCCTCCCTGGATGAAGGTTGCCTCCCCCCTAGAGGGACCGTCACTCAGCGGGCCCACAGCACGTCGCTTTCTACAGAAAACATGCCCCTCAGCCGATCCGCCACCCACACGCTCCTCTCTCCCCGACGCCACCATGCCTCTGGTAATCATACCCTTCTGACCCAGGCAGGTGATCAATGATCCGCTTGTGGTAGCTAGTTGGGTAGAAACCATGAGGCTCATTTTTCCATCACTCACTGGGGTAGTAGTCCCTCCCGCCAAGACCTCCTCTCCACTGTCACCTCTGGAGTCCATGTCACGAGGTGAATCTGGAACCTCACTAAAGAAAATATTAGGCTCCACCGGGGGGCCTACTGACGAACAAGCACTGGCCAGATGTCCAAAACAAGTACATCGAGAACAGGTTGGTGGGATCCATTCGTATTCCACCTTCTGGGTTAGCACCTCTCCAGAAGGAATTTTATATTCTGCCATCTCCGGTAACTCCCCTCCAGCCCGAATCTCTATAAAAATACTCGTATACATCAACCTCGAACGAAAGGCAGTAGCTTCATCTGCCTTGATCGGGGTGCCCACCAAGCTCACCAGACGCATCAGCAATGGGATACTCCAGAACCGGACAGGGAACTCAGGGAAACGAATCCATACAGGGATGGCATTTAGGACTTCCCTCCCACATCTAAGTTTTGGGGTCCATTCCTTCAGAATGATTAGCCTGCCCTCGAACTTCCAGGGGCCGCCTTGCAAGATCCTTGCGACATCCTCCGCAAGCCCAAACTTCACATAGTAGAAGCCGTTCTCGCGAGCAAAAAACTCCATATTGTCCTTAGGCTTCCAGACTCGTGCCGCATAACCCCGGATCTGTCCGTAGAAGGACTTGTTGCCTAGGACGTATAGAACCAGAGTATTCTCCCAGTAGGCGATCACCTTCTCTATCTCCTCCGCAGGGAACGAGGCCCGAAAACACCTCTCTGCCTTAATCGACGGCACGTACTCCATCGATGTAGGGCTTTTCGGTCCCACTGGTTTGCAAATATCTGCCCAGGACCGTCCAGCCGGTCGAGTAGTCGCCGCCTGTGGCCTGGTGATAACCCCCTGGGGGGAGACCCAGACCCCTGACCGCCGAGATCCACCACCTTGCTCTTTCCCTTATCCGCCGCGGTCGCCTTGGGCCGCCAGCCCACCGATCTTCCAGCATACACCACAGGGCCACGGGCCGATGGCCGCGCCCCCGACCCGCCTTGTCGTCTGTCAGCAGGGTAGCGATCCCTAACATGGCCCTGTCCTCCTCCGACCTTTCCACCGGTCTTCGCCACGCGACGACGCGTAACCGTCATCCATCCTCCTCCCTCCAGCTGGCCCGCGTAGGATCAAGATCCTGCTCCAAATTCAAAATTTAGGATGATGGAGACACCCCGAGGGATCCGATCCCCATCCGATCCCCATGTCGAACCTACCGTCGACGATCTAGTCGCGACCGCCTAGTGGGGTGTGCCCGACCCCCCCGGAACCGACCCCAACCCCCCAGCTAGGGGGGTCACCGCAGGAGGGGGTCCGCCCGACCCCCCCACCGTCGCTTCCGCCCCCCCACCACCGCCTGGGGGAGCGCCGCCGCTGACCTGGGTGGCTGCCCGCCCCGCCTTCTTCCCGGTCTTCCTCCCCCCGTCGGTGAGGGGATCCGGTGGCCGCGGGGGAGGAACCCTAGCCGCCCCCTCCAAGTTCGCATGATCGCCCTCCAGATTCGCTCCCAAGCCCATTATATATAATAATCAAAGGAATTGAGAAGATCCGGTGACAATCACTTTCCTTTCCTCCTCCTCTACCACCTTCCTTTCGTGGAACAGACCGTTTCCGACCTCCTCGACGACCCCATAAATGGCGGGCTTGTCATCCTCCATTCTCCTCCTCTACCACTCCTCTTCCGGCTCCGTTCTTATCCTCTCCGCCCCCGACTACAATGTTCTCCATTCTCCAATCCCTCAAAAACCCTAACCGAAATCCTGATCTCGTCCTTCCGGTCGACATCCCTCCGACCTCCCTTCCACCACCATCCCTCCTTCTACTCCTCCGGTTGCCCCTTCTTCCTCACCTGGCGAGTCCTTATCACCGACCTCCTCACCGACCGTGTCCCATCAAACTCTGTCTCTACCATCCTCTTCCTCAATGCTCACCGCCTCTTCAACATCTCTGTCGAGTCACGGGGGTACGGACGCCCGCGGGAGCACGAGTGTGAGGACACCCATGGGGGTACGGGGAAGAAGACACTGGCGGGGACGTGAGGGCATGGACGTCCGCGGGGGCGTAGATGCTGGTAGGGACGCGGGCGACGAACAGATAGGACTGCCAACTTTGTTGGCAGACCTAACATAAAGTAGGATTTATTGGCACATTAAATTTGATATCATATTCACAATTAATACCTCTACCATTTTAGATACATTTACTCCTTAGGTTCTAGAGAAAGCTGTTGACACAAAGTCACAGTCAACCAAATATTGACTACATTGACTAAATAATATCTGTATAAATTCAATACGACACACGACGTCTGCATTCAGTTCAGGACAGACAACAGCTCAGTTTCCGACTCTCAGTGTATTTTCGAGTCTGTACTTTTACATTTTATTGAGTCTAGAAGTATGTACTCTGAGTTATGCTGAGCTCTTGGAACTTAGTCTATAAGCCTACCCAAAATCCCAAGCTCCACCAAAACAAAAATTGCCCACAAGTCCCACTTAGGACCACTCTGTGCTCTGGAGACAGAGTTCGGGCTGAACTCTGCCTCCACACAGAGTTCGGGCCGAACTCTGTCCCCTAGAAATCAGGAACCCTAATTTTAGGGTTAGCTGGTTGCTAGCTGTCCAACGGCCAAATTTTTGAATTTTCCTACCCGAATTCTGGCCGAATTCTGCCTCTAAAAACACTATAAATAGGGCATGAATTCTCTCATTTCAATTCACTCAATCTTCTCTTCTCTTCTCTCCTACAAGCTCAATAAGCCATACCCTTCCTATCTACTAGCCACAAGCCTCCTAAGTCTCGAGTGCTCAGCATCTCTCAGTTAGGATTCTTGTGCAAGAGTGAAGAAGTCGCTTGGACAATTCTAAGCAAATCGCCACTGCGATCCTCTGTTAGAAGTTGACGTGCTCTTCTGAAGAAAAGGTACGGGTTGTAAGCTACTATTTCACAAATAGTGGATTTAATCCTGAGCTAGAGTTCTCAGGCCTGGACTAGTCCTCCACGAGGGAAACCAGGTTAAAATTGTTGTGTTTGCGTATGCTCTTCTGCTCTTCATTTATTTTTCGCACTTTACTCTGATTTTTTATTGTTGGTGAAAGAGTTATTTTTAATTGGCTATTTTTTCTATATAAACTCTATTTACCCCCTCTAGAGTTGCCAAACTGTTCTTCAATTGGTATCAGAGCACTGTTCTCTTTACAAGGACTAACATCCTAAGAGCTGATCCATGGCAACCACACAATCCTTGATTTCCAATCATGGTGAAGGTCAGTCCACTCATAGGCCTCCCCTATTTGATGGGACTAACTACACATATTGGAAAACAAGGATGAGCTTCTATCTTAAGTCTCTAGACTTTGACCTGTGGACTGTCGTCACTGACGGTTACAAAAAGCCCGCCAGGATAGTTGTCGATGGTGACCTCATTGAGAAATCACACGACAAATATTCTGTCGAGGAGAAGAAACAGGCAAGTCTAGATACTAGGGCTATTAATGCTTTATTCTGTGCTATAGACAGGAATGAGTTCAACAGGGTCTCTACATGCACCACTGCTCATAAAGTATGGAGACTTCTAGAAGTGACGCATGAAGGAACCACACAGGTCAAGGAATTTAAAATAAGTCGTCTCACTCAAGAATACGAAGCCTTCAAGATGAAGCCAAGTGAGACGATCACTCAAATGATCACAAGATTCCTCGACATCATCAATCCTCTATCTTCGCTTGAAAAGCAGTACTCAAACCACGAGAAGATTCGTAAGCTGCTCAGAGGGCTACCAAAGATTTGGAACCCTAAGGTGACAGCCATCATAGAAGGAAACGATCTCACAACAATGTCAATGGAGACCTTGATGGATAAGCTTATGACTCACGAGCTTGACCTCAAGGACTTCGAAGAGCCTGCTCCAAAGACCAGGGAGATTGCACTCAAAGCTCATCAATGAAGAGCTAATCATGATGAGACCGAAGAAGATAATTCGGATGATGAAGACCAAGCTCTCATGGTTCGCAACTTCAGGAAATTCCTTCGCTTCAATCGAAGGAAGAAGGAATCTCAAGAAGACGATGAAGAAGAACCAACTTGTTATGGTTGCAAGAAAACTGGACATGTCCGAAAAGACTGCCCATTCCTGAAGAAGAGCAACCGCTATGAGAAGCCATACAAAAAGAACTCATCAAAGAAATATGACAACACAGGTATCTGGCATGAAAGTGAAGCGAGTGACTCTGAGGAAGAAAAGGACTCTCCTCAAGATACAGCAAATGTGTGCCTGATGGCAACTTCCAACAAGGTATCTAACGAAACTCTGGATGACTTCTCTTTTGATGAACTTGGCGATGCTTTCACTGATTTACTCGATGATCATAAAAAGATCATCGGTAAATATAAACATGCCAAGGACAAAATCAAAAGTCTAGAAGATGAGATACAAAGAATTTCTTTACTTCTTGATAATGTTAGAAACACATCACCCACAAATGACACTGATGAAGCATCCAAGCTTAAATTAAGCTTACATGATGCTGAAGCACGTATTGAGCAACAAACTCAAGAAATCACTACTCTCAACACGTTGCTTGCTGAAGAAAAGAATAGACACAAGATTTCCATGACTAAGATTTATGGCTTAAATATTAAGGTTGATGAACTGCAAGCTGTTTCTAAAAGATTAGAAACCAAATTGGGTAAACAGGTTGTTCAACCTCAAACCCAATCACATGGGCACAATACCACTCATGCTAGTCAACCACGTCATTCTCATGCAGCACATAACCATGCTTTTATATACACAAACTTTTACAAACCACGTGCACGTAAGAACAATTCTCACTCAGTACACACTCATCATGCACAAAGACACAATCAACATCACTCCACACATAAAATTCATCATGCCATGCCATATAGACAAAATCATCATGCAATGCCATATAGACAAGGTCCTCATAAACCATATAGACAAAATCATCATGCCATGCCATCTAGACAATATCAGCATGTCACACATCATAGACAATACCATCATTCTATGCCTCATAGACACCATCAACATGCCACTTATTCCATGCATAATCATCTTCACCATGCTAACTCTTCACATCATGTCCATCCTCATCCTGTTGCTTATAGATATTATTCTCATGCTCCTAGTATAAATAAGAATGCTATCTGTACTTATTGTGGATTACATGGACACATCTCACCACAGTGCAGAGTTAGAAGACTTGTAGATAAAAGGATATATGCTTGGTTCCCAAAGACTAACTTTTCAGGACCCTCAAGAACTCGGGTACCAAAGGTCACATCTACTCTTGATGTAGGTGGACCTTCCCTCCTCAACTGAAAGTAAGTGGATTCTCGATAGTGGATGCTCGCGACATATGACGGGAGACGCAAATCTTTTTGCATCACTATCGATGAAGAGAGAAGGATACGTATCCTTCAGTAACAATCTCAAAGGGCACATTATAGGTAATGGTATCATTGGTCATCCTCCTTCTCCTGTAATAAAGGATGTCTGCCTAGTGACCGAGTTAAAGCATAACCTGCTCAGCATTAGTCATCTTGCTGATCATGGATATGATATTAACTTTGGACAAAACAGTTGCTACATCTATGATAGGTCAACAGGAGATATTGCTTTTGAAGGGAAAAGAGAGGACAACATCTACATTTTCTATCTTTCTATAAATACTAACAATGCAGGTAGATGTCTATATGCCCACAAAGACGAACGACTACTTTGGCACCAGCGTCTTGGTCATGCCAACATGGATGCTATATCCAGGCTTTCCACCAAGAAGCTAGTGAGAGGATTGCCTGAAATCACATTCAAAAAGGACACGGTATGTGCCGAATGTGAACTAAACAAGGCAACTAAATCCTCATTTCATTCTATCAACTCTGTAAGTACTACTAGACCCTTGCAACTACTTCATATGGATTTATTTGGTCCTAGTAGAATAGCTAGCCTTGGAGGCAAACTTTATGCATTTGTTATTGTTGATGATTTTTTGAGATTTACATGGGTTTTCTTTCTCGCTAATAAGAGCGATGCTATTTCTGCTTTCAAAATTTTTGTAAAGAAAGTTCAAAACGAAAAAGGCTACATGATTACTCGAATCCAAAGTGATCATGGAGGCAAATTCGTAAATTATGATTTTGAAAGTTTTTGCAATGCAAATAGTTTTGATCATGAATTTTCTTGTCCTAGAACTCCTCAACAAAATAGTGTTGTGGAGCGGAAGAATAGGACTCTTGGCGATATGGCTAGAGTCATATTGAATAAATTTTCTCTTCCGAAATATTTTTGGGCAGAGGCTGTAAGTACAGCATGCCATATTTTGAATAGGGTGCTTATTCGTCCCATTACGAAGAAAACACCCTATGAGCTTTGGTTTGGGAGAACCTCCAATGTTTCTTATTTTAAAGTTTTTGGCTGTAGATGTTTTATCCTTAACACCAAAGACAACTTAGGCAAATTTGATGCCAAAGCTGACGATGGTATCTTTCTTGGTTATGCCGCCAAGAGTAAGGGATATAGAGTTTTCAATAAACGCTCACTTATTGTGGAAGAGTCAACAAATGTGACTTTTGATGAAGATAACAGTGCAGCAAGTACTCTTGATGATGACGTTGAGCCATCAACTTCTACTCCAATGAATACTTCAACCGAAACTAATTCTCTGGAGGGTTTGCCTAAGAAATTCTCTTTCAAACCTTCTCATCCAGAAAATTTAGTTATAGGAGAAGTTTCACGTGGAGTAACTACTAGATCATCATTAAGAGACTCCGTTGCTAGCACTGCCTTCATTTCACAAGTAGAGCCTAAAAACATTTCTGAAGCTTTTAATGATGAATTTTGGATTTCTGCTATGCAAGAAGAACTCAACCAATTTGAGAGGAGCCAAGTATGGGAACTAGTTCCTAGACCGGCTAATCACTCAATAATTGGTACCAAATGGGTGTTTAGAAACAAAGTAAATGAAGATGGTTCAGTCACACGTAACAAAGCTCGTCTAGTAGCTCAAGGATACAACCAAGAGGAAGGTATCGACTACGATGAGACGTATGCTCCTGTTGCTAGACTAGAATCCATTCGGATGCTTTGTGCTTTTGCTAATTTTCAAAACTTTAAATTATTTCAAATGGATGTTAAAAGTGCTTTCTTGAATGGCTTTATTAAGGAGGAAGTTTATGTCAAACAACCCCCTGGCTTTGAAAATCACAAATTTCCCGACCACGTGTTCAAGCTGAAGAAAGCGCTTTATGGCCTTAAAAAGCCCCCAGAGCTTGGTATGAAAGGCTAAGTAGTTTCTTGCTTGAGAAAGGTTTTTCAAAAGAGAAAATTGACACTACACTGTTTATCAAATCTTTCAAAGACACCATTCTATTAATTCAGATTTATGTTGATAATATTATTTTTGGGTCTACTGATGAAACTCTTTGTCAAGAATTTGCCAAGTGTATGCAGACGGAATTTGAGATGAGCATGATGGGAGAGCTCAACTACTTTCTTGGTCTGCAAGTAAAACAACTGGCTAATGGAACTTTCATCTGTCAATCGAAGTATACCAAGGACATGCTGAAGAAGTTCGATCTTGACAACATCAAACCAATCAGCACTCCAATGGCTACTTCAACCAAACTCGAACCAGATGAGAGCGGCAAACCCGTTGATCAACGTAAGTATCGAGGTATGATAGGCAGCTTACTTTATTTAACTGCTAGTCGCCCCGATATCATGTTTAGTGTTTGCCTATGTGCTAGATATCAAGCAAATCCTAAGTAATCTCACATGACCGCGGTTAAGCGTATCTTTCGATACCTTAAGGGTACGGTTACAGTGGGTCTATGGTATCCCAAGTCAACATCATTTGACCTCATCGGTTACTCTGATGCTGACTTTGCTGGATGCAAGGTCGACCGTAAAAGTACGAGCGGCACGTGTCATTTATTAGGAAAGGCTTTAGTCTCATGGTTTAGCAAGAAGCAGAACTCTGTCGCACTATCCACAACAGAAGCTGAATACATAGCAGCTGGGCGTTGTTGTGCACAAATTCTGTGGATGAAGCAAACCCTTGAAGACTATAAGTTATCTTTCATGCACATTCCTATATTCTGTGACAATACTAGTGCAATCAATTTGACTAAGAACCCTGTCTGCCACTCACGCACTAAACACATTGAGATCAGACACCACTTTTTGCGTGATCATCAGCAAAATGGCACGATTAACTTAGAATTTATTGACACTGATCATCAGCTGGCAGATTTCTTTACTAAGCCACTATCCGAAGAGCGCTTCAATTTTCTTTGTCGTGAACTTGGAATTTTAGATGAAGCAGTTATAAATTGAAACTCACCTGCGTAAATATCGAGTATATTGTGATTCTTTTTCGAAGAATTTGGTATGGGTACAAGCCGAAAGGGTCCTTCTGACAACAAGGCGTAAAAGCCTAAGCGATACGGTGCACTAGTCCTCAGGACTACCGCTAGCTGGGATCCGGCCCCTGCAGCTAACCCATGGCAAATTTGGACTATTGAACCACAGTATATGTCCTTATTTATTATATGGCTCGTTTTCGATTTAATGTTGCCTAATTGAGATTTTCTAAAGTTTATTCTGTTTTCTGAGTACCTCTCTATCTATTTTTTACACTCTTTGTTGTCCTCAACTATCTTTTGTTTAACTCTTAAACTTTTTCTTCATGTTCTTTGCCTGTTTTCAGTTCTGGACCATTGATCCAGAACTCGGGCCGAACTCTGCCCCTATCAGAGTTCGGGCCGAGTTCGGTTCTTAGGTTCCAGGGTCGGGATCTGGCTCTGCCGTTGGATCAATTCTAATCCAATGGTCAATATTTCACCCGACCAAAGACCAAGCCCTACTTTATTTCAGGATTCCCTCTCTTTCCTCCCATATTTCCTTCTTCTCCACCTCTTCCATCTTCTTCCTTCCAAACCCTAACCCTAGTTCTTGATATAGAGGGCTCTATTTCTTCTCAAAATCAAGGGAAAGGGGTTTTTTCAACATTCTCTTCAACTGTTTGGTATTCTTTTCAGGTATATCTCTCTTTTTCTATCATTTCCAAGTTCTTCTCTTTTATTTCAAATGGCATCTCGCTTGTCCAAACGAGGGAGAAGGACTCGACATGAGGGTGCTTCCTCTTCGGTTCCTCCTCCTCCGATTGAACAAGTAGTTGAACAACACCCCATTCATCCGTTGTTCAATCCGCCGCGTCCCGATGACCCTAACACTTATGACGACCGTTTATTTGTATCGCTAGAAGTCTCTAATGAATGGTTTAGCGATTTTAGAACTCGTCCGGTGTTTGGGGGGCATCCCATAAATTTTACTATATTTTTACAATATGAGTCTTTATTCCGTGATCTTTGTTTGGATGAACTTGTTGCTTCAAATTCTGTCATCTACCATAGTGCAATTCAAATGTTTTACTGCAATTTGACTCACGATGCAACCCACATCTATTCTCGGGTTGCTGGCATTACCATTGCCTTTAATGATTCTGAGTTGGGAGATTTTTTTGCTCTCCCGGATCTTGATGTGTGGAACAAGCTTGTGGAGGCACGTCAACTTCAATTTGTTGGCGACACTTCCCTTGAAGGATTTAAGGAGGATTTATGTGCTCCTAACGTAAGTCCTCGCAAGCTAAAGGCCAAGCATCTCACCCCCTACTTTTATGAACTTCATCGCATCGTGTTCAATACTATCTTGCCCAAGGCTGGCTCAACAGATGAAGTCACTTATCTTGAGATCTCCGCCTTATATCATCTCCACTTTCGTATTCCATTCAACTTTCCACGGACTATGATGGATTGGATGATCAACTGTCGGAAGAAACCAAGAGCTTTGGTTTATCCTCTCTATCTTCCTTTAATTTTTCGTGCTTTCATCATTCCTATCCATGATTGTCCGTTCATGCCTGCACCTGTCTTTCTATCCAAAGCACGACGCCTTCAGCCTGTCGCTGCTTCTGAGTCATCTGAGCATTCTGCTGATGAGGAGCCTGACGCCCCTCCTTTTGGTCAGGATGCACCTCCTCCTCCTGCCACTCTTGAGTCTCTTCAGACTATGCTTCGCGATCGCTTTGCTATTGAGGATGATCGCTGGACGCAGCAGGATTACCGTACCACCTTGCAGATCAGTACCCTTGGGAACTCTCTGCATGATATGCGGTATTCACTTGCTCGTCATCCTGATCTGCATGTGCCTATTGAGCGGGATCCAGATCGCGTGGGTCATCGTATAGACGATCCGTGGGTCATGAGGTATATGGATCCTGATGATGCTTTTGTGGACCCTCGTCGCTCATTCCCTGGTCCTTCAGATGTTCCAGGACCTTCTCGTGCTCCATGATGGAGATTGGCTTGATATGCTGCTGACACTGCTGATGGTCTTAGTTGCTTTTTTTTATTTTAGTTATTTCAGTTTGTTATGGATTTCTGTACTGGATTTATGTCTTCAAACCCTGATGATGTGCTGGTTGGTGGATAACATTTTATGCTATTTTTCGTAGTTCTACTTTATGTCAGTGACTTGTTTTATTAGTATTATACTGTTTCTTCTCTGCTTGGTGTGGTTGGATTACTTTTCAGTGTCTATACTGCTATTCCCATGCTTTTCCTTATGCAGTCTATATGATCCTTTATATTGCTAACTGCCAAAAGGGGGAGAAATATGTATATTTGTCTGTGCTTGTGTTTGCTTTTGGGAAAATATTTTTATCAGGCCACAGGTTCTATGCATTATTTACGGGGGAGAGCTATTGATTCTAGCTCGGCACCGTTCACTGATTACGGGGGAGCTATCTTATTCTAGCTCGGCATTGTTTATGGGGGAGCTGTGTTTTAACCAACTGTGTCCAGGTATGAATATTGAAATATACATTTATTATTTTGTCAATTATCAATATGGGGGAGATTGTTGACACAAAGTCACAGTCAACCAAATATTGACTACATTGACTAAATAATATCTGTATAAATTCAATACGACACACGACGTCTGCATTCAGTTCAGGACAGACAACAGCTCAGTTTCCGACTCTCAGTGTATTTTCGAGTCTGTACTTTTACATTTTATTGAGTCTAGAAGTATGTACTCTGAGTTATGCTGAGCTCTTGGAACTTAGTCTATAAGCCTACCCAAAATCCCAAGCTCCACCAAAACAAAAATTGCCCACAAGTCCCACTTAGGACCACTCTGTGCTCTGGAGACAGAGTTCGGGCCGAACTCTGCCTCCACACAGAGTTCGGGCCGAACTCTGTCCCCTAGAAATCAGGAACCCTAATTTTAGGGTTAGCTGGTTGCTAGCTGTCCAACGGCCAAATTTTTGAATTTTCCTACCCGAATTCTGGCCGAATTCTGCCTCTAAAAACACTATAAATAGGGCATGAATTCTCTCATTTCAATTCACTCAATCTTCTCTTCTCTTCTCTCCTACAAGCTCAATAAGCCATACCCTTCCTATCTACTAGCCACAAGCCTCCTAAGTCTCGAGTGCTCAGCATCTCTCAGTTAGGATTCTTGTGCAAGAGTGAAGAAGTCGTTTGGACAATTCCAAGCAAATCGCCACTGCGATCCTCTGTTAGAAGTTGACGTGCTCTTCTGAAGAAAAGGCACGGGTTGTAAGCTACTATTTCACAAATTGTGGATTTAATCCTGAGCTAGAGTTCTCAGGCCTGGACTAGTCCTCCACGAGGGAAACCAGGTTAAAATTGTTGTGTTTGCGTATGCTCTTCTGCTCTTCATTTATTTTCCGCACTTTACTCTGATTTTTTATTGTTGGTGAAAGAGTTATTTTTAATTGGCTATTTTTTCTATATAAACTCTATTCACCCCCCTCTAGAGTTGCCAAACTGTTCTTCAAAAGCCTCTATCAATGAAAGATATCTGCGTCCATCACCTAGTGCTCAGACTAGGTCTTGGATCACAATCAAGAATACAAAAGCTTCACAAGTCAAAGATCCAGCTTGATATCTCCAAGAGTCTGTAATACATAGGAGACAAGTATAAACACTTATGTATGGATGACAAAACAAAAAGTTTTAAAGATAAAACAAACAGAATCTATGAAGAAGCAGATCATCCGTCAGATATTCGTGGATTTTCGTCGGGTTATCCGAATTGTTCCAGGAAGTTTTTGTGGGAACATTTGGATCATCCCTCGGATCACCGCGGATCATCGGAGGACAATCTGAATTATCCCATCAAGTTTTTGTGGGGACATTCGGGTCATCCTTCGGATTACCGCGGATCACCGATGGATAATTCGAGTTATCACAGCAAGTTTTCTTGTGAGGACATTCGGACCATCCGTCGGATCACCGAGGATAACCGCCGGATAATTTGTTTTGAAATAGCAAGTAATTATGGGGACATTCGGGTGATCCAACGGACCTCCGCGGTTCACCGTCGAATAATTCACAAATGCTGAGCTGACTATTTGATATTCAAATCCAACGTTCACTATCAAGACCATTTAATGCATCCAACGATTAGTTTTCTAGCCGTTACAATTGGGGCAGATAATTCGTCGGACGTCCGCGGACAACCGGCGGATCATCCGTTCGGCTGTTGTTAATGCTCACTTGTCTTGGATTTGTATAAAGAGACTTTTCCTTTCTTCATAAATACTCGTCCACTTGAGCTTTAAATTTCTCATCTATCAAAGTGTAACTCCTCTTCCCAAATTTTCAAATTTTTTATTTATTTATTTATTTTATTTTTGTATTTTAACTAAATCTTCCTCGAATCATATAAACGTGATTTTCTATTGTGTTTGATTTCAAAAAACTGATTATAATTATAGTTTGAAAATACTTTTTAGTTTAATAAAAAAAATTTCTCTTGACATTCATTATCGACATTATAAAATTTGTTGGTCAATATTTTTTTATTTCAAAATACTGATTTCGAAAATGGTTTTGGGAAAAACATAGATAATTTTTAATAATAAAAAGATTTGTTAAAAAGTATTTTAAATAAAATTTTGGATTTATAAAAGTATACTTTACGTTATTGGTGGCAATGAATATTATTATAGTAATTAATTATTTGATTTATTCCAACGGTTTAAATTATTGGATATTATTGAATATTATTTTGAAGTTATTATAGTGATCACTTAATTTATTTAAATTTTAAATTAATTACTTGCTGATATGAAATATGCGATTTAGATTATTTTGATAAATATTATATATTATTTAAATTAAATATTATTATCTATTAATATAATATAATATTATAAGAATTAAGTTTGATTTTAATCATTTATTGGATTTAAATGAAGGGAAAGGTTTATCCTAGAAATTTCTAATCCTTATCAATCGAGTAGCTCCACTCCTATTTAAGGAGACCCCTTTCCTCTCAATTTCTCTCATCTACCATCATCCAAAATTATCGTGCATTGTGTCCGTGTCCATCGCCACCCTTCCACTATTTTATTTATTTATATTTACATTTTCTTCTCGTGTCGGACAACCCCGACACGCCATACAATCCAAATCCCACAAACACCACCGCATCTTACCAGACCCCACCGCCCTGTGTCACCGCCTCCCCTTCCTCCTCCATAACCTAGCCCGCTTCCTCCGACCACCACTACCAATCCACGGCCAACTGCCGCGCCTAAACTGATCATCACCACCACAGCGACCCTGCCACACCCAAAACCACCGCCACCCATCAACACCTCGCCGCCACGACCAACAACCAAGTCATCACCCACCACCCAAATTCCATAAGCCAAACCCTGACCCTGCACAGTCGACTGACTTACCACCCCTCTCTTCCTCCGTCGTTCACCAACGCTCACCAGTCCCCGGCCATCCTTAGACACCACCACCACTACCGTAGCCAAAACCCCCATCGCCACCATACACAGAAACCTAAATCACCACCACAATAAACCACTCATCTCGACCTCGACGTCGCGACCGCCATCCTCTTCGTCGGCCGTCCTGGGCCGCGCACGCGCGTGTCTTCCAGTGGCGAGACGCAGTGCCTGCATCGTCGTCAACCGTAACGGAGGTCCTTATACATCTTGGTACTGCCTGGATGCAAGGTATATTTCACATAATACGCCTCCGATATTATCTCCTTTCGTAGTTCTGAATCATCCGGAACACATAGTCGGCCATTCAATCTCAGCACGCCGGTCTTATCTTCCGCAAAGTCGGTCGCACTACCTGTTGAAATTCGCTCGCGTATTTTCTTCAGGTATGGATCATCCTTCTGAGCGGTCATGATCTTTTCCAGCAAACTCGGCTCTAACTGTAGCTGCGCCAACCGTACATCCCTGAATCGAACCCGGAGGTCGATACCCATTTCTTCTAGATCTTGTGGTAGTCTGCGGTTGATGGATAGCGAGGCAAGATATTTTCGACTCAGAGCGTCCGCCATAATATTTCTCTTTTCCGGAGTGTAGTCGATCGTCAAGTCATAGTCTTTGATCAGTTGAACCAGCGCCTCTATCGCAAGTTCAATTCCTTCTGGGTGAAGAGATACTTGAGGCTCTCATGGTCGGTATAGATCGCGCACGTCATGCCATATAGATAGTGACGCCACAATTTTAATGCGAACACAATCGCCGCTAACTCCAAGTCGTGCGTAGGATAGTTCTTCTCGTGCGGCTTCAACTGTCTGGAGGCGAAGGATATCACCTTCTTTTGCTGCATGAGCACACATCCCAAGCCCTGGCCTGAAGCATCGCTGAATATCTAAAAACCCTCTGGCCCATCTGGAAGTACGGGTATAGGTGCCGAAATTAGTCGCTGTTTTAGCTCCTGGAAGGAAGCTTCACAGTCATCCGACCACTCATACACGACTCCCTTTTGAGTGAGGCGAGTCAATGGTGATGCAATCTTCGCAAAGTCTTTCACGAAGCGTCGATAGTATCCCGCCAAACCAAAAAAGCTTCGAATCTCACTAGCAGACGCAGGCCGCTTCCAATCAGCAATAACTTCTACTTTCTTCGAATCGACTGCAATGCCTTCGGACGAAATGATGTGACCAAGAAAGGATATGCTGCTTAGCCAAAATTTGCACTTACTCTGCTTTGTATACAACTCATTCTCTCGAAGTGTCTGGAGTACAGTCCGTGGATGTTCTGCATGCTGCGCCCAGTCCTTCGAGTAGACGAGAATATCGTCAATAAAGACTACCACAAATTTATCAAGAAATGGTCGAAATACCCGATTCATCAGATCCATGAAGCCGGCAGGGGCGTTCGTCAGGCCAAATGGCATCACCAAGAACTCGTAGTGGCCGTACCGAGTACAAAAGGCTGACTTTTGCACGTCGTCTGACTTGATCTTGAGTTGATGATAGCCCGAGCGGAGATCAATCTTCGAAAATACCGAGACACCTTGCAGCTAATCGAATAAGTCATCTATGCGGGTGTCACGATCCGCTACCCAAATTGTTTGGTCGGGCCGAGTCATGTCCAGCCTACGCTTGAGATAAAGCGTAGTAAGCTGTTCTAAAGACAAATAAGATAAGACCAAAGTGTGCTAATAGTTCCATATGTAATGATGAGTCAGAAAATATCCCAAACACAAAATCATTTCGTATATAAGTATTATCCGAGTACATGGATAAAATTTAAAACTGGATACAGGTCCAGTTACAAAATACATAGTCTAATACATGATTACTCTCAAAAGTACTAAGTAATAAACAAACTAGACGAGTTTCCCCGCAGGTACATCCTCGTACAGTACAGCCAGGTCCTCGGCAGCAACTCCATAATTGGAATCACAAAGCAACTCCTCCTCATAAAGTATACCTACAATATTATCATGTCAGGACGGGAGCAAGTACTGATTCTAGCAAACTAAATATACGAAACATGAAATAAACAGGAGTGTAATGAACAGGAAATCATGTTATATCATATTCTATCATGGCAAGGATACATATGTCATGGAGACAGATGTATATGTAATGTTTGAAACTGTAGCAGGTACGTGATCGTCAATAGGTATACAATGTACAGGGGCACATAATAAAATGTACTTCCGTACAAGTGTAAAGGCGATAGATGTACATACGCACAAATATAGCTTTGAGATAAAGGCCTACGGCACAGTAACATGTAAAATAAAACTTTGCTCGGTACGACAGAGGGGGCATAATCACGTACTCAGCTATCAGTTTCTCTATAACCCAGATTCCAAACATATGAGAGATATAAAAACTGTCCTAAGCATGGTAGGGACTGAAAATAATACAACATGTGAAGTTTTAACTTGCTACCCCAAGGATCAGCATTTAACATGGTTGGATCACAGTTTATTGTTATAACAGTATATAAAGTTTGTAGAGGTACTTGCCTTTAGCAAAGCAAGGTAGTGATAGAAATGCTATAGATGTCTGGTGACTCGTCACTGTAGAAATAATACATAAACTTAGTTTTCACACTAAGTTAAACACTAAGACCCTAGTAGTGCGACACGACTTTCTGACTGGACACCTAGCCAAATGATGACTTTAGCATAAGAGACCCATATGGGGTGACAAAAAACCCAAACTAACTTTCTAGGATCTTTATACTAGTGTAGGGAGAGGTCCAATACGACTAAAACTCAAATCAACACAAAATATTATAAGTCGTAACTATTCAATAAATAAATCAGACTGTACACTATGTTCCAACAATTTTTGAGGTAGACAAAAGGCTCAAATTTAAAAAATTAAAGTACCAAAATGATTCTTGTTAATTATAGAAATTTATACTATTTTTTCTGGAATTTATAAACCCTCATAGATATTTATTAAAAATCAGCAAACATATGTATCCTGAAAATGAGTTCTGTTTTCCTATTTTTATAAAATACCAAAGGTACTTATTAAATGCTAAAAAATTATATTAAATTAGCTAAATTAAAATACTATTTAAATATAATTTTTCCCCGATTTTTACAGCATTTAAAATATATATAAAAAATCAAAAACAGCAAGTAACAATTTTTGGAAAATAATTAATTAATTAATTAATATTTTTTCCACGTATTCGAAATTGAACCGAAGTCCAGATACGGGACCCAAAGCCATGAATCAAGTCCAATATGACTTGTACAGACTCTGAATGTATTAGACACATTTGGGCCCAAAAACCCATGCTAGGTTTGGACACCAAATGACAATGATTAATAAAACAAAGTAATTCAAATATATATATATATATATTAAAGTATTTTACTAATATATTTTAAAGTGGTAAAATATGCAAGTCATAAAATTACCGAATAAAATATCTTGTGAATTTATACATAATAATATTTTGTACAAAGTTGAATTTGAAATATACAAATACAACAAATACATTTATATATATACATAAATATATAGATATTTATATATATATATATATATATATATATATATAATGAATATATATATATACAATAAATATACATATATATAAAAATACTAAATATAAAATATATATATATATATATACAAATACAGTATATATATATATAACAATATATATAATAATATAAATATATATATATATATATATATATATATATATATATATATATATATATATATATATATATATAAAATATATATATATATATATATATATATATATATATATATATATGTAAAAAAAAAAAAAAAAAAATATATATATATATATATATATATGTAAAAAAAAAAAATATATATATATATATATATGTATATAAAATATATATATATATATAAAATATATATATATATATATATATATATATATATATATATATATATATATATATATGTATATAAATATATATACATATATATATATATAATAAAACAAATAAAATAAAAAATAAAACAAAAAGAAACGAAAAAGGGGGCTCGAACTCGGGTCACAGAACAGGGGGCTTAACATGGCTCGGGCTGGCCAAGGGGTCAGCTCGGGTTATGTGATAGGGATAGGATTTTGGTTAGTTTTATTAAGAATTAGGTTAATGGGTTTTTAAACCCAATAGCAGAATATCAAACCCGTTAACCGTGTTATTTAAAATTCGTGTCCTGACAGTTTAGGACACGGGCACACGAGTCTTGTGTTCAGGGTTAGTACGACACGCACGACAAATAAATGCCGTGTCCATGCCCATCACTAGGTTCCTCGTGTTCAGGCGAGTCCACTCACGTGTACACGAGACACGATACGACACACAGAGAGAGTGACACGTACGTGTCCGAGAGGCGGTGGCTTTCGGGGGTGCTAGCGGCGGATGTAGGCGTAGGGGTCGGCGGCGAAGGGTGGCGCTGGCTTCTGCTCGTCGAGGCGAGCAAGATGGCAGTGGTTGGGGCGGTCGACGTGGGCTGTAGGCATCGCGCTAGCTCCGAGCTAACTCCGGCGAGGTTGGTCGAAGAAGAATGGGCTGTGGCGGTGGTTAGGGCGGTCGTAGGGAAGTCTAGGGTTAGGGTTTGGGGTCGGGGGGCTTTATAGAGTCGAGGAGGCGGTGGAATTAGGGCTAGGGTTAGGGAAATTAGGGTTTAGGGTTAGGGTTTCGGCAGCTAATCGTCGAAGATGGCGACTGCCAAGGTCGGTGGTCGGTGTCGGTTTTGCGGAAACCCCCATTAATTAGATTTTACATAAACACCCATCGCCTTAGGAAATATAAATTCCTAAATTACAAATAGGCCCCCGTTGTTGCTCTGTGCAAATTTAATTTACACAGACAACTCGAATATTGCAAACACTATTTAAAACAATTAAAATAATTGCAATTGATATTAAAACAATATAAATAATTACAAAATAATATTTTTTGCTTTAAAAATTATTTAAAAAATTATTTAAATATTCTAGAAAAATTTCTAATAATTATAATAATTCATTTTAAAGATATAAATGCTATTTAAAATTATAAAAATAATATTTTAAAATCTACGGGCTTACAAATCTTCCCTCCTTGAAAAATTTTGTCCTCGAAATTCATAAGGATAGAAGACTCTACAAACATTTAATATAGCAAACAATGCAAACACAAGACAAAGGCTACTTATTAAGACTAACCTCTAAGGTATCAAGCGGGAACGGGTGGTTCCCTCGCGGCTGTTGGGTCGAACAAGTAAGGATATCTCTCCCTCATGTCCGACTCTTTCTTCCAAGTAGATTCACCTGGAGAGTGACGGCTCCAAGCTACTCGTACTAAGGGTATAACTTTATTCCTTAGCCTCTTCTCCCTCCTGTCCAATATCTCCACTGGTTGCTCAGTAACTGCAAGGCTCGGTCCGATCTCTAACTCTGAATGATCTAGCACATGGCTGGGGTCCGAAACATATCTCCTCAGCTGAGACACATGAAAGACATCGTGAACTCCTGCTAGGTTGGGTGGAAGTGCAACCCTGTAAGCTACCTCTCCGATCCTGCCAAGTATCTCGAAAGGCCCGATGTATCTGGGGCTCAACTTGCCTCCTCGTCCGAACCGGATCGTCCCTCTAGTAGGTGATATCTTCACCAGCACCATATCTCCGTCAGCGAACTCCATCGGTCTGCGACTAGCATCGGCCCAGTGTTTCTGCCTGTCCTGGGCGACTCTGAGCCTGTCTCTGATCATCCCGACCTTCTCTGCTGCATCCGTGATCATCTCTGGCTCAAGCATAACACTATCCCCAATATCATTCCAAAAGAGCGGCGTACGGCATCGTCGTCCATATAGTGCCTCAAAAGGAGACATACCGATGCTGGCTTGGTAGCTGTTATTGTATGAAAACTCTACCAAGTACAGATGGCTGACCCATGATCCGCAAAAGTCTAGCACACAAGTCCTCAGCATGTCCTCTAGCGTCTGTATCGTCCTCTCGGACTGTCTATCTGTTTGTAGGTGGTACGCTGTACTGAAATCTTATAACCTTTTGTCACACTACTCCTCAGAACTAAAATCTTATAACCTTCTAACTAATAGCTAATAATTCTACCAAAGTATCTAGAACATATGGTATCTTTAATCCCTCATAGCTATAAACAACCAAATATTCAATAATCAAGCAATATTGTACTATAACTTAAGAATTTCTGATGAATTCTAGACAGCACGATCGTTCGTTACCCTGAAATAGGAAGGGACGAGAATCAATGGTACGAAAAGCAAGGAAGAATAATCAAGAACAAATATGAAATTTCAAGGACATAGCAAAATTTCTAAGAGAATTTTCAAGGCAGAGTGGATTGAGATTTCTAAGGATTTAGTCATATTCGCAGTCTCGTATCAGTACAGTTACGTAACCGATACGATATGCTCTGACCTGCATGGGCCACCAAAAAAATTTGTTACGACCCGCACCCTCTTTTCGGAGGCAAGCTCGTGAGCAAGCCAGCTACGTATCGAACGGACTCCAGCCCGACTCGAATACGTAAACGCTGTCAAGGCTATGGTATACTGCCAAATCATAGCATTGCAATCTATATCGCAATCCACAATAAGAATATAAAACATGAATGAACAATTATGGATCATGGTCTGCAGCCCATTATCATATTGTCCGATTAGACTCCGAGTGTGATATGAGTCTATAAAATAAGCAGAATATATCACGGTACGGAATATAAAGCACGAGAGGATAATAAAGAAATATTACAAGCAAATACTTGTATCATGCATCGCAATCCTCTACCATCCCGCTCTGCTAACTAACTCCATGCAATCGCTAAACCTGAAGAGATCATCAGGTCCTCACGGGACATAGCAAGATATATAAAAACATGCCTATCTAGCAGTTTAATCATGCATGAGAATATAAACAAGGAATGACACTTAACATGGCAAGAGACAACGACCAAACTGCTAACAAGTGACTAATGACAAGTGGATACTAACAGGAGACTATGAACTGGAATACAAGAACAACTACACGTAACTGAATTGCTGGATGAACAAATGAACATGAGATCAATGGAATACCAAACCCTCGCCCCGAGTGGACTTGCAGGTTTGAACTAATTACTAACCCTCGTCCCGAGTGTGGACTCTCTGGTTAGTTCTAATCACTAACCCTCGTCCCGAGTGTGGACTCTCTGGTTAGTTTACGGCAAGGCACCCTCGTCCCGAGTGTGGACTCTCTGGTGCAAGTCTAACATCCTCGTCCCGAGTGTGGACTTTCTGAGGTAAACAGATCAAGATAAACACCCTCGTCCCGAGTGGACTCTCTGGTGCCAAGGAAACAAACACCCTTGTCCCGAGTGTAGACTCTTCGGTGCAAGCGGTCAACCCTCGTCCCGAGTGTGGACTCTCTGGTTGAGAAAACGATAACAAGGATTTAGAAGTTCAACTACACATACTCGTTCTATGACCCGACTCAAGCAAGGTACTGGTGAGACAAGGTACGACTCAGTCAAGACACAATCAAGTCCAGTATAACTACACTGTCAAGTCAAGCAAGACCATAAACTGGTGAACACGGTATATAGAATCTAGATAAATCAAGTCAACTAGAAAGCTAATGAATCATATAAAATCTATAACAAATAGAGTATCTATGATAATACAATAATGACATGAAAACTATAAACATGAAATTTAACTATAGAGGAAGGCAAGGTATCTTGCCTGGAGGTCGCACTCAGATCTAACAAAATATAGTCAACTGGTAAGCCGTAAAGTCCAAATCATCACAAATGTCTCCAAAAGCTGGAACAGATATTGCCAACATTCTCAGAATAGTCAAATTAGCAAGGATTGCCTGTCCTTAAGTCCAATTCTGGACACAGGGAAAAAATGGTAATTTTGTGGCAAAACGGTATCTGCCGTTGGACCAGCTTTGCACCAAAAAAGTGCCAGGGTCAGTGGTCTCTAAAGTCGGCAAACTACATGTCTACGGATTCGGTTTGATGATACGAACCCAACGGTATGTCTAGTTTTGGATTCCGGTGGACCGTGCACCAAATCGCCCGTTGAATCGGATCGAGGGGCCCGCAAAACGACGATCCGATCAACTATCTCAGAATCAGACCAAACTTGGCATACAGGACCTAAAAACGATACGGTCCTGTTGGCATAAGTTTCGTCTCGATCTGATGAACGTGCACAAAGTAATTGGAAAAATTGCATAGAGGTCGATACGGTAAATTTTGACGGATACGCATCAAATTCGTCACGCACACGCAACCAATTTAAATTCTTTCAAAGCCCACACGTCCACGAAGCCGATACTCACCTTTCGATGCTTTCGATTTGCGACCACGTCGCCCGGATTGGCGGGATGCACGTCGTATCGAAGGAATTCGTGTTTTCGAAAAACAGTTTTTCGGTCAACTTCGAGATTCGATTTCTCGACACGTAGTCGATGATTCCCCAATCCACAAAAAGGGTCATGAAGTCCTATATGTTGTCTGTAACTGCCTTTAATTATTTTTCTAAAATTCCTAACATACAGATCATAAAATACCTTCCAAGTTGGGTCTTTGGGACGGGTTATGTCCTGTTTTTGGACAGGTTTTTCCATTGACTTTGGGTCGATTTTTCGGAGAAACTAGCGCATGACGATGGGATCTATTTGAAGGAAAAAATAGTGGTATAGGTTGTCTACATACCTGAGCAACTGTTTCACGAAATGACGAACCATGGAAGTGAAAAAATAACCACGAACTCGGCTTCCCGAGTCGCGGCGCTGCTGCTTTGTCCCGCGCCTGTGTGCGGGGTTTGGCCGGCCTGTGGCCGGCCGGCGGTGGCCCGCAGCAGCGTGCGCTGCCGTTGGAGTGGCCGCCCAGGCTAGGGTAGAGGGTGGCGTTAGGGTTTAGGGTTTCGATCTTTCAATCCCTCTCTCTCTCGGCTCTCTCTCTCTCTCTCTCTCTCTCTCTCTCTCTCTCTATATATATATATATATATATATATATATATATATATATATATATATACACGATATATATAAATGGCTGCTGAATTTTCTAAGGGGTTGGGACTCTCAACGCTGGTGTGGGGGTCTCCTGGGCCGGGTCTGACCGGGCTGGGCTGGGCTGGGATTTCCTTAACCATTAATATATATCTATTTATATATTTATATATACACATATATGTATACATGGTAATATATATGTTTATATATATACACATACACACATATTATATTATATATAGATATATACATACACATATTTATATTATATATTTATATATACGTACACATATTTATATATACACACATATATATATACATGGTAATATATATATTTTTATACATACACATACACACATATTATATTATATATTTAAAATTTAATAATGAATAAATAAATAAATATATTTGGAATTTATATAGAAGGCACATAAATATATAGGAGGCAAATAAATTCTATGTTAATTAAATAAATAAATGAATATATAAATAATAATGTATAGGATGAAATGAAACACTAAAAGTTTTGGAAGATAATAATATATACCAGTAGACATCTATATATATGGTTTAATACCACATTGCATAAAGGTAGCTAAGAAAATTATATATTATATTTTCTTAAAGTAAGTAGAACCAAAATTGAAAATATTGTGCATATTATATTTATATCCCATTAACAGAAAATACTTCTTGTATTATAAATTAAGATATAATTATATATACACATCTATATATCTACATGGACACCGTTGGTCGTACTGTATTACTACATGGATTTGGGCTCAGTTCGGGTCCAGTTTCACTAGTTTAGTACAACCGGATTTCCTAAAATTCAATAATCTAATTAATAAATAATTAAAACGTTCTATAGGGGTTAAGTAGCAACTTGGCCTGATTTTCCTAGTTAGAACAATCCTATGTCTCGGTTTTCCCCTACCATGGCTAAACACTTGTCAAAGCACGCCACTGCACTATCCGTGCCATGATTCCTAGTCACCTTGTACTCCAATTTCTAACCATGACTAAAATCATCTACCGTAATAATTAACTAATTAATTATTTATAAAAATCTAAAAATCACCATTCAAATAAAATAAATAATAATAAAATATTCTAAAATTTCCGGAAAGGGGAGCTACAAATCTACCCACCTTAAAAATAATTCCATCCTCGAAATTCTAATTCGTAACTATTCTTAAAATTCAAAGTCTACTATTACCTCGATCTTCTCAATTTAATTTCTCAAATTATTTTATAACCTTCTCCTAGCCATTTCGTAAATACGAATCCTCGAGGACTTCTACCCACCTTTGGTCACACTACTCCTCAGAACTAAAATCTTATAACCATCTAACTAGTGGCTAGTAATTCTACCAAAGTATCTAGGACATATGGTATCTTTAATCCCTCATAGCTATAAACAACCAAATATTCAATAATCAAGCAATATTGTACTATAACTTAAGAATTTCTGATGAATTCTAGATCGTTCGTCACCTTGAATTAGGAAGGGACGAGAATCAATGGTACGGAAAGCAAAGAAGAATAATCGAGAACAAATATGAAATTTCAAGGACGTAGTGAAATTTCTAAGAGAATTTTCAAGGCAGAGTGGATTGAGATTTCTAAGGGTTTAGTCATATTCGCAGGCTCGTATCAGTACAGTTACGTAATCGATACGATATGCTCTGACCTGCATGGGCCAACAAAAAAATTTGTCACGACCGTACCCGATTTTCGAACGCAAGCTCGTGAGCAAGCCAGCTACGTATCGAGCGGACTCCAGCCCGACTCGAATACGTAAACGCTGTCAAGGCTATAGTATACTGCCAAATTATGGCATTGTAATCTATATCTCAATCCACAATAAGAATATGAAACATGAATGAACAATTATGGGTCATGGTTTACAGCCCATTATCATATTGTCCGATTAGACTCCAAGAGTGATATGAGTCTATAAAATAAGCAGAATATATCATGGTACGAAATATAAAGCACGAGAGGATAATAAAGAAATATCACAAGCAAATACATGTATCATGTATCGCAATCCTCTACCATCCCGCTCTGCTAACTAACTCCATGCAATCGCTAAACCTGAAGAGATCATCAGGTCCTCAGGGGACATAGCAAGATACATAAAAACATGCCTATCTAGCAGTTTAATCATGCATGAGAATATAAACAGGATATAAACAAGGAATGACACTTAACATGGCAAGAGACTAAGACCAAACTACTAACAAGTGACTAACGACAAGTGGATACTGACAGGAGACTATGAATTGGAATACAAGAACAACTACACGTAACTGAACTGCTGGATGAACAAATGAACACGAGATCAATGGAATACCAAACCCTCGCCCCGAGTGGACTCGCAGGTTTGGTTAGTTCTAATCACTAACCCTCGTCCCGAGTGTGGACTCTCTGATAGTTCTAATCACTAACCCTCGTCCCGAGTGTGGACTCTCTGGTTAGTTCACGGCAAGGCACCCTCGTCCCGAGTGTGGACTCTCTGGTACAAGTCTAACATCCTCGTCCCGAGTGTGGTGTCACGACCCGCACCCGCTTTCGGATACGAGACGTGTCCAAGCCAACCTACGCCACAGAGTCGGCGGTAGTACGCTGTCAAGCCCGCAATAAATAAATGCTCAAAATAAACTTTATTGCTCATTCACAGTTCTCATAGATTACAATATTTACAACTTTTATATTTAAAGAAAATACAAAATTTCACAATTTCATTTACAGCAAAATTTAAACTAACTAGCTAGCTTCTAGGTTTTGGCCTGCAAATACACCAGAATCTCCCAATGCTAAAGAAGCAACGGCTAACCTGAAAAATGTTGGTTTTCAGTCAGGAATGGAACAAGCACACAAACTGACGACAAATCGAATACACAATAGAATTCACAAGACATGAAAATAACACACGTGAAATGAAACTAGAAAGTAACTGATATCATGGTATATCCAGAAAGAAAGTAGATAACACTACCACATGATGTATCCACTAAACGAGCATGTAAATGGGGTGACATGGCAATCAAGGAAAAACAAATAAGAGACCACTATCTATGTGTTTTGAAATATCCGTTTCGACATGTGAACGGCTAGGGGGTAAATCCGGTACCCCGCACGTGAATTGTGCGACTGCTATCAAGCAAGAATAGACGTTTTGGAGATATTTTTGGGTAGTCCACATGTCTACTAAGATATTTCCTCGCCCATGTAGTACTCATGGAATTAAGTCGCAAGCATGGTAATCATGTAAATGACAGTCAGGAATGTATAATAAATCCATGATACTAATCTCCGTGTGACGAGCGTGTCAACAAGCAGCAAGACATATGTATAAACATGAAACGTAAAGACTACTAAGAATAGAAAAGCAATCGGAAAACTTGCCTGAGGTCCTTAACTGGTGAAACAAACCATCTCGTTGGGTCCAGAATAGTCCGGTTGGCGATTGTCAATGTGATGGAGTTCAGGTTCGCAAGAAAACGGGAAGTTCGATCGATTAAATTAGTCATGATCAAATGAATCATCTAGTCTAAGAGGAAATTTGATTTAGAAAGAATAATTATTATTTTTGAAAATTATATATATATAGAAAGATATATGTAAACAAATTAGAATCATATTTAGAATAAAATATATTAATATGATTTTGACACATAAATGTTAGTAAAATTTATTTAATATACGTTTCAAAAGACCACTTAAAACTCAGTTATATAAACTTCTTTTAGAAATGCTTATAAACTTTATCTAAATATTATTCAATAATATATATATATATATATATATATATATATATATATATATATATATATATATATATAGGAACAGGTCTAACACGAGTATTCAGATGGCCCAAATTAATTTAGCTTACTGATATAATATCTCAAAAGCCATATGTTTATTTAGAAAACTATTCATAAATTATTACGATATTTGAAAACGTTATTTGTTAGCTGAAATAAATTTAGATAAATATTTTAAAGAGATCTAGTAAAAATCATTTTTAGCCGAAGTTATCAAGTTAATTTAGAAAATATTACCATATAATTTTTAGGTCAAAAACCATATTTATAAAACCATCAAAACACTATAGTAATCTTATTTTAGGGCTCCTAACATAATTTTAAAATAAATGTTGGCCCAGCTCAATTATTTAAGAGCCCAAATAACTATAATATAAATAAGACTATTTTCTTCGGCCCAACTTAATACAACAGGCCAAATCTAAAACCCATATATTAAACCAAAAATAAATATTTGTAGAGCCCATAATAATTCCAAAGCCTAAAATAAGATGCTAGATGTTGTATAATGAAGAGTCTTCCAAAATAATTAATAATGATAATAATAATAAAACGGTAATAATAATATTAATAAAATACAACAATAATGATACTCTTGATAATAGTATAGTACGTACTTATATTGTACAAACTTACTTATATTTAGTATATAGCCATATGCCCCAAACTAGTATATGCAAAAGCCCAGAACAATATTTTAACCAAATAGCCTAGTCCAATTGAAACCCCGACCCATAAAATAAACAAAGAAAAAGAAAGGAACATAAGAGCTACATAAAAGAACATAAGCAGATGTTGCTGCTTGTCCTTAATAGAGAGAGAGAAGTAAAGGAAACAGGGGGAGAAGTCACCTGAGGAAGCGTGCGAGCGCGCAGGCTCTGCGGAGCCCAAGGCGCGTCGACGGCACGCGAAGGAGGTGCCGTGCTGGTCGGAGCACGGTCTGCTCACTTGCGTCGGAGGCAGCCAGTGCAGGACTGCGCGATGGATGACAGAAGCGGAGGCGGAGGGTAGCGGTCGGCGGGAGATGGATGACGGAGAGGAGATGGCGGACGACTGGGGCAAGGGCTCGTCGAGGCATGGTTGTGGCTGATCGGGTGAGGGGTTCTGGTGGTTGGCCGACTTCGTAGGGTTCAACGGGGACATCAGATGGGGTTCGCCAGCCAAAGGTCGGGGCGCTCGGCACTTTTGGGGCAGGGTCGACGACAGAATTTGTCGGCCGAAGGCTACGTAAGTAATTTATGGTGTCGGTTGGTTTTTGGGTTGATGAAGATGGGAGCAGTGGGACTTGGCCTGTCGTCGTCTGAGGAGGAGAGTAACGGTGGCGATGGGACTCAGAGATGGTGACGCTTGAACTTGATGATGATGGTGATGACTGGTAGGCGAGGGTTATCGGGTATCGGGGCTCACCGGAGGATGGCGCTGGTAAGTGATGGTGGCGGTGGTGTTTTTATGGTGGTGGCGGTGGTATTTTATGTGCTGGTGATGGTGATGCCAAGGGTGGCGACAGGGGTCCTGGTGGTTTAGCCGGATAGGTCCGGCGAGGGGGCGGCTGGATCGGTGCGGTCTGTTGCTTGTGGCGAGGGGTCGGGGTTCGATATCGTCTACAGGGAGGAATAAGGGAATTGGCGTATATATTTATGTAGAGATGGGATCGGCTTTATGAAGAGTAGACTATAAATACATATAGATAGAATTAAAGATTGGTTTAAAAATTCTATCATAACTAGGTTTTAAAATAAAATAAAATTGATCCAGATTGTCATTTAAATGTAAGTTTGTTTAAAAAGATTTAATCTATTAAGATACCAATGAATCTTTCTTTTATTCAAAATTAAATAAGTTTTAAATAAGAAATAGTTTAACCAAAAATCATTAATAGATAATATCAATTTAAATCCAAAGAATTTAAATTGTATGAAATTAATTAAACCCAATAACAATTTAAAACAATTTTAATGTAATCATAATATACTAGTAGATATAATTTACTAATTTAAATCGATATCTAAATAATATACATTAAATATGAAATTATGTCATTGATTTATCATAAAATAATTTAAAAGTATTATTTGATACTGTCAAATATTTTCAAGTATATTTTTACAAATTCATACTTTCTTCAAAATAAGTTAGCTAACCTTTTTATTGTTTAAAAATACTTATAATAACGAACCAAATAAATATATCAATTTAAATTAGCAATTTAATGTTATTAAATACGTTTTGAATATATATAAATCTAAATATCAAATAAGTTAGTTAAAGCGTCCTATAATTCTTGAATACCATAAATTCAAATTTAATCCATAATAATTTAAAACAATACTATATTTTGTCAATAATATTCAAAATTATATTTAGCCAAATTTAAAACTAATAATGCTTCTAAAATAAGGCTTAATACCGCCAAATAATATTTTAAAACATATAATGATAATATTAAATCGAATAAACTTTTGAATAAAACTATTCTACTCAAATTCTCATAAATAGTCCAACTAATAATTTAATACATTAGTCTATCTTATCAAATAAATTAAGTCATGTAAATTTAAATTCAACTGAAATAAACAATATAAAAATAAAATAAAAATCGAAAAGAGGAGTTACAAATCTACCCACCTTAGAAATAAATTCGTCTCGGCGAAAGTATGGTAAGATTATGATAAAGAAAATATTGTAAAATAGATGAGAATAAGAGGTAAGAAGGAGAAAATGCTCATAATAAAATAAATTTTTTTATAATGAAAGCATTGATCATCTAGGGTGGTAATGGAAGGGTAAATAGGTATGGTTTGGTATTAGAACCTTTGGCTACGGTCTTGAAATATGCTATAATTGTTTTCAGAAATTCGATAAAAGTTAAAATACCCTCAAGGACAATTCATCAATCAAAGGCTCTACCCACCTTAGAAATATTATTCTCAAAATTTTGAACGGCATGATTAGTCATGATTAATGATATAAGAAATGATGCGATCATTGATCAAAATGGGTTAGATCGTGAATATAATTGAAATTTAAGAAAAGATAACACGTGGCACGAGTATAGTCAAAGGGTCTAGTCACCATGGTCAAGGATATAATCGAAATAGGATTAGTTATACTATAGTAAATCGTTAGACACGATTAACGGCTATTGGGATTATAGGTACGGTCAACGATCAAAACTTAGATGAAGTCTAAACACGGTTAAAATTGCTTAGCTACAACTAAGTTGTAGTCATGATCAAGGTTAGTCATGCAAGTCGTCCAAGCAGGGAGAAAATAGGAAGTTGGCACGAGCATGATCACGATCAAAATAGTCATGACCGTAGTTGGAATGAAAGTATAACCTTAGCTATAATTCAGTTGAAATTACATTAAAAGATGACAATCTGAAAAATTGAAGGATAAGAAAGAAAGGGAGAATTACCGGTTTATTGAGTAGGTCGTGATTAGGAATAAGCACAAATCAATTTGAAAACTTAATAGTTATATGCCAATAAGACGTAGTCTCTATGGTATTCGAAACTCGTAAACATAATCGAAGTCATTTTACAGAGAATTTTATGCCTCGCCAGTGTACAGCTGGCTGCAATAAACTCTTGATTCCACAACTCGAGCATAGATACGGTAATGAATACCCTATCAACTCAATCCAATCTGGACATAACATCTTAAAGACTAAGATAGGACGACCAAGATATAGTTTGGACAACATTCGCTAACTTATACTTACTCGAGATTATTTCATCTTAGGAATCATGCCTCGCCAGTGCGCTGCTGGCTGTAGTGAACCCACAGTCTCCATAAGTCAAATAAGTGGTGACAGTGCGCGACTATCTGCCATCATAAGTCACCGATCATCCTTTCAACTACATCCTTAAAATCTCAACGGAGGTTCAAAAATCCTGAAACAAATTGACCATGATGGAGAAAGCTAGAAATTTGAATAAATTGATCATGATAGGAAAGTGTACGTATCTGTCCTTGCAGTAAAAGTTTTAGTTCTAAAAATCAGACGATTGATTTGGAAGAGAGTGATCGAAAATAAGAGAAATATAAAATTTAATCTCTGTTTATTCGAGATTGAGGATATATATATATATATATATATATATATATATATATATATATATATATATATATATATATATATATATATAATATATATATATATAAAGTACTACATATGTCTGCTATGAATATACATTATACACAAGCATATATGTATATCCTAAATAAATCCACAAAATCCCAAAAATCAATCTAAGAGAATATTATACTATTCCCAAGTAAAATATAAATTTAAATAGTAATAATACATATATTATATTCGAAATAAAATTTACAGAAATTATTCACGAGACAAAAATGGACTAGCAATATATATATATACACATCTATATATACGTCATTGGTCTCATTATATGACTACCAGGGCTTGGGTTGGGTTCGGGCTAGTTTAGAACAACCGGGTCTTCTAAAAGTCGAATTTTAAAAATTAAATTATCTATAGAGATCAAGTCACAACTTCGCCTGGTTTTCCTAGTTAGTGCACACCTATGACTCGGCCTTCTCTACCATGGCTAGAACACTAGTCAAGGCACTCAACTACACTCTCAGTCCCAAAATTCTTGGTCATCTTGTGCTCCAAAACTTAACCGTGACTACGGCCCTTTATAATAAATATTTATAAAATTCTAAAATCACACTTAATTCAAACAATAAAAGATTATTTTCTAAACTTTCGGAAAGAGGGGTTACGAATCTACCTACTTCAGAAATACTATCGATTCAGAATACAATAGTATATCTTTCTATGAAAATCATCTAACAGGATTTAGAATTCAATGAGGCCTTTGTAGCAACCTTAACTACCCAACTGTCAGATTAAACTAGGGACTCCTAGACCTAACCATTCTCTTAAAATTGATTTACTCCTAGTTGTGAATGAGCATTTCCTAGTCGCAGGCTCGTAGTAGTACGACTAATATGGTACTACCACGAGTTCGCACAATTTTGCGAAAACTGACCTGCATGAGCCACCACAAAAACTTGTCACGACCCGCACCCGCTTTTCGGATACGAGACGTGTCCAAGCCAGCCTACGCCGCAGAGTCGGCGATAGAACGCTGTCAAGACCGCAATAAATAAATACTAAAAATAAACTTTATTGCTCATTCACAGTTCTCATAGATTACAACATTTACAACTTTTATATTTAAAAAAAATACAAAATTTCATAATTTCAATTACAACAAAATTTAAACTAACTAGCTAGCTTGTAGGTTTTGGCCTGCAAATACACCTGAATCTTCCAATGCTAAAGAAGCCACGGCTAACCTGAAAAATGTTGGTTTCCAGTCAGGAATGGAACAAGCACACAAACTGACGACAAATTGAATACACAATAGAATTCACAAGACATAAAAATAACACATGTGAAATGAAACTAGAAAGTAACTGATATCATGGCATATCTAGAAAGAAAGTAGATAACACTATGACATGATGTATCTACTAAACGAGCATGTAAATGGGGTGACATGGCAATCAAGGAAAAACAAATAAGAGACCACTATCTATGTGTTTTGAAATATCCGTTTCGACATGTGAACGGCTAGGGAATAAATCCGGCACCCCGTACGTGAATTGTGCGATTGCTATCAGGTAAAAATAGACGTTTTGGAGATATTTCTGGGTTGTCCACATGTCTACTAAAATATTTCTCCGCCCAGCTAGTACACATCGAATCAAGTCGCAAGCATGGTAATCATGTAAATGACAGTCAGGAATGTATAATAAATCCATGATACTAATCTCCGTGTGACGAGCGTGTCAACAAGCAGCAAGACATATGTATAAACATGAAACGTAAAGACTAATATGAATCGAAAAGTAATCAGAAAGTGTACTTGCCTGAGGTCCTTAGCTGGTGAAACAAACCATCTCGTTGGGTCCAGAATAGTCCGGTTGGCGATTGTCAATGTGATGGAGTTCTAAGAGGAAATTTGATTTAGAAAGAATAATTCTTATTTTTGAAAATTATATATATTTAGAAAGATATATGTAAACTAATTAGAATCATATTTAGAATAAAATATATTAATATGATTTTGAAACATAAATGTTAGTAAAATTTATTTAATATATGTTTCAAAAGACCACTTAAAACTTATTTATATAAACTTATTTTAGAAATGCTTATAAACTTTATCTAAATATTATTCAATAGTATATATATATATATATATATATATATATATATATATATATATATATATATATATATATATATATATATATATAGGAACAGGTCTAACACGAGTATTCAGATGGCCCAAATTAATTTAGCTTACTGATATAATATCTCAAAAGCCATATGTTTATTTAGAAAACTATTCATAAATTATTACGATATTTGAAAACGTTATTTTGTTAGCTGAAATAAATTTAGATAAATATTTTAAAGAGATCTAGCAAAAATCATTTTTAGCCGAAGTTATCAAGTTAATTTAGAAAATATTACCATATAATTTTTAGGTCAAAAACCATATTTATAAAACCATCAAAACACTATAGTAATCTTATTTTAGGGCTCCTAACACAATTTTAAAATAAATGTTGGCCCAGCTCAATTATTTAAGAACCAAAATAACTATAATATAAATAAGACTATTTTCTTCGGCCCAACTTAATACAACAGGCCAAATCTAAAACCCATATATTAAACCAAAAATAAATATTTGTAGAGCCCATAATAATTCCAAAGCCCAAAATAAGATGCTGGATGTTGTATAATGAAGAGTCTTCCAAAATAATTAATAATGATAATAATAATAAAAGGGTAATAATAATATTAATAAAATACAACAATAATGATACTCTTGATAATAGTATAGTACGTACTTATATTGTACAAACTTACTTATATTTAGTATATAGCCATATGCCCCAAACTAGTATATGCAAAAGCCCAGAACAATATTTTAACCAAATAGCCTAGCCCAATTGAAACCCCGACCCATAAAATAAACAAAAAAAAGAAAGGAACAGAAGAGCTACATAAAAGAACATAAGTAGATGTTACTGCTTGTCCTTAATAGAGAGAGAAGTAAAGGAAACAGGGAGAGAAGTCACCTGAGGAAGCGTGCGAGCGCGCAGGCTCTGCGGAGCCCAAGGCGCGTCGACGGTGCACGAAGGAGGTGCCGTGCTGGTCGGAGCACGGTCTGCTCACTTGCGTCGGAGGCAGCCAGCGCAGGACTGCCCGACGGATGACAGAAGCGGAGGCGGAGGGTAGCGGTCGGCGGGAGATGGATGACGGAGGGGAGATGGCGGACGACTGGGGCAAGGGCTCGCCGAGGCATGGTTGTGGCCGATCGGGTGAGGGGTTTTGGTGGTTGGCCGGCTTGGTAGGGTTCAACGGGGACAGCGGATGGGGTTCGCCAGCCAAAGGTCGAGGCGCTCGGAGCTGTTGGGGTAGGGTCGACGACAGAATTTGTCGGCCGAAGGCTACGTAAGTAATTTATGGTGTCGGTTGGTTTTTGGGTTGATGAAGATGGGAGCGGTGGGACTTGGCATGTCGTCGTCTGAGGAGGAGAGTAACGGTGGCGAAGGGACTCAGAGATGGTGACGCTGGAACTTGATGATGATGGTGATGACTGATAGGCGAGGGTCATCGGGTATCGGGGCTCGCCGAAGGATGGCGCTGGTAAGTGATGGTGGCGATGGTATTTTTATGGTGGTGGCGGTGGTGTTTTATGTGCTGGTGATGGTGATGCCAAGGGTGGCAACAGGGGTCCTGGTGGTTTAGCCGGGTAGGTCCGACGAGGGGGGCGGCTGGATCGGTGCGGTCTGTTGGTTGTGGCTAGGGGTCGGGGTTCGATATCGTCTACAGGGAGGAATAAGGGAATTGGCGTATATATTTGTGTAGAGATGGGATCGGCTTTAGGAAGAGTAGACTATAAATACATATAGATAGAATTAAAGATTGGTTTAAAAATTCTATCATAACTAGGTTTTAAAATAAAATAAAATTGATCTAGATAGTCATTTAAATGTAAGTTTGTTTAAAAAGATTTAATCTATTAAGATACCAACGAATCTTTCTTTTAATCAAAATTAAATAAGTTTTAAATAAGAAATAGTTTAACCAAAAATCATTAATAAATAATATTAATTTAAATCCAAAGAATTTAAATTGTATGAAATTAATTAAACCCAATAACAATTTAATACAATTTTAATGTAATCATAATATACTAGTAGATATAATTTACTAATTTAAATCGATATATAAATAATATACATTAAATATGAAATTATGTCATTGATTTATCATAAAATAATTTAAAAGTATTATTTGATACTATCAAATATTTTCAAATATATTTTCTCAAATTCATACTTTCTTCAAAATAAATTAGCTAACCCTTTTATTGTTTAAAAATACTTATAATAACGAACCAAATAAATATATCAATTTAAATTAGCAATTTAATGTTATTAAATACGTTTTGAATATATATAAATCCAAATATCAAATAAGTTAGTTAAAGCGTCCTATAATTCTTGAATACCATAAATTCAAATTTAATCAATAATAATTTAAAACAATACTATATTTTGTCAATAATATTTAAAATTATATTTAGCCAAATTTAAAACTAATATTGCTTCTAAGATAAGGCTTAATACCGCCAAATAATATTTTAAAACATATAATGATAATATTAAATCAAATAAACTTTTGAATAAAACTATTCTAGTCAAATTCTCATAAATAGTCCAACTAATAATTTAATACATTAGTCTATCTTATCAAATAAATTAGGTCATGTAAATTTAAATTCAACTCAAATAAACAAAATAAAAATAAAATAAAAATCGAAAATAGGAGTTACATGTGGACTCTCTGATGTAAACAGATCAAGATAAACACCATCATCCCGAGTGGACTCTCTGGTGCCAAGGAAACAACCACCCTCATCCCGAGTGTGGACTCTCTGGTGCAAGCGGTCAACCCTCGTCCCGAGTGTTGACTCTCTGGTTGAGGAAACGATAACATGGATTTAGTAGTTCAACTACACGTACTCGTTCTATGATACGACTCAAGCAAGGTACTGGTGAGACAAGGTATGACTCAGTCAAGACACAATCAAGTCCAGTATAACTACACTGTCAAGTCAAGCAAGACCATAAACTGGTGAACACGGTATATAGAATCTTGATAAATCAAGTCAACTAGAAAGCTAATGAATCATATAAAATCTATAACAAATAGAGTATCTATGATAATACAATAATGACATGAAAACTACAAACATGAAATTTAACTATAGAGGAAGACAATGTATCTTGCCTGGAGGTTGCACGCAGATCCAACAAAATATAGTCAACTGGTACGCCATAAAGTCCAAATCATCACAACTGTCTCCGAAAGGTGAAACAGACATTGCCAACATTCTCAGAATAGTCAAATTAGCTAGGAATGCCTGTCCTTAAGTCCAATTCTGGACACAGGAGCAAAACAAAAATTTCGAGTCAAAACGGTGTCCGCCGTTGGACCCACATTGCACCAAAAAACGTACCAGGGTCAATGGTCTCTAAAGTCGTCAAACTACATGTCTACGAATTCGATTTGATAATACGAACCCAACGGTATATCCAGTTTTGGATTCCGGTGGGACGTGCACAAAATTGCCCGTTGAATCGGATCGTGGGGCCCACGAAACGGCGATCCGATCAACTGTCTCAGAATCGGACCAAACTTGGCATACATGACCAAAAAAAAGGTACGGTCCTATTGGCATAAGTTTTGTCTCGATCTGATGAACGTGCACAAAGTAATTGAGAAAATTGCATAGAGGTTGATACGGTGAATTTCGATGGATACGTATCAAATTCGTCGCGCACACGCAACCAATTTGAATTCCGTCAAAGCTCACACATCCAAGAAGCCGATACACACCTTTTGATGCTTTCAGTTCGCGACCATGTCGCCCGGATTGGCGGGACGCACGTCGTATCGAAGGAATTGGTGTTTTCGGGAAACAGTTTTTTGGTCAACTTCGGGATTCAATTTCTCGACACATAGTCGATGATTCCCAAATCCACAAAAAGGATCGTGAAGTCCTATATGTTGTCCATAACTGCCTTTAATTAGTTTTCTAAAATTCCTAACATACAGATCGTAAAACACCTTCGAAGTTGGGTCTTTGGGACGGGTTCTTTTCTGTTTTGGACAGGTTTTTCCATCGACTTTGGGTCAATTTTTCGAAGAAACTAGCGCATGACGATGGGATCTATTTGAAGGGAAAAATAGTGGTATAGGTTGTCGATATACCTGAGCAACTGGTTCGCGAAACGACGAACCACGGAAGTGGAAAAATAACCACGAACTCGGCTTCCGGAGTCGCGGCGCTGCTGCTTTATCCCGCGCCTGTGCGCACGGTTTGTCGGCCGGCGGTGGCCCGCAGCGGCGCACGCGGCCGTCGAAGTGGCCGCCCAGGCTAGGGTGGAGGGTGGCGTTAGGGTTTAGGGTTTCGA
>JANAVB010027798.1:4474335-4512996 GCA_029216955.1 Iris pallida
TCACTTTTTTACATACATCACTTATATTCATCTGGCTGGTCTTATATATTGGTTTCATTAATATTAGTCGGGCGGGAAAATACTTTAGTAGACATGTGAACTACCATTTCCATACCATGGTCTTATGTGGAGAATAGCAGCCACACACGACACGTGCGGTTGGCCAGATCTTATCCCTAGCTGTTTACATGTCTAAAGTGGTATTTCAACACACTAGATATGTGCAGTTTTCTAGTTCCAATTTATACATTGCTAGTTGCATGTCTTATCAGCTTTATTACTGTTCTCAATTGTTATTATTACCATGCTAATTTTTTTTACTCTATGTTCCGTTCCATTCTTATTTGTTCATCATGTATTTCATCACTATTTACCATTTTATAGACCTTGTCAATTATTGGAACTGCTGTTAGAAATGTACTAGTTCTATTCCTGACTGGAAACTATTTTTCAGATTAGTCGCGGCTACTCTTTCCATTGGATTTTTGGGGAGATACAGGTGTATTTGAAGGCCAAAACCCTGAAAGATTAGTTAGATAGTCGAGTTAATCATAAAATTTAAGTTAGTTGTTTTCTACTTTGTTAAACATTGAATGTTTGGTCAAATATAATATTGGAATATTGGAATTTGATTTAGTTATTTGTGAATGAGAAAATAAAAATATTATTTTATGAGCATTAGTTTATTGTGGGCTAGACAACGTTCTACTACTGATGCTGTGGCATAGGCTGGACTTGGACATGCACTTGCATCCCGAAAAGCGGGTGTGGGTCGTGACACAAAGATCTCCATTATTACTCTACAACGCTTTAATTTGTCATCCATCAAAGTGTTGTTAGAGTATTCAAGAATTGTAACTTAAATCTTTCAAATGTTCAAGAAGATCAAAACCTTTTTTTCCAAGGTTGAAGTTGATGAGCCTTCGGATAAAAACTTGTGTGTAAGAAGTTGATGAGCCTTCGGATAAAAACTCGTGTGTAAGAAGTTGACGAGTCTTCGGATCAAAGCTCGTGTTGTATTATTTACTCAAATAGTGGATTAAAGCCGGAGAGAGTTTCAGGACTGGAGTACCCCACAGGAGGAACATGATACATCAAAGGTTTGATTCTCTCTATCTTTTAAATTACTATTTACTTATTATTGTTGGTAATTATTTTATTACCCTATTCACCTCCCCTCTGGGGTTTGACAATTGGTATCAGAGCTTATTCTTTTGATTTGGACTTACCACCTTAGCGTGAGCAATGGACATTAACCCTTTTAAGCCCCTGAATTTTTAGAGTTATTGTTTATTTATTTTGTTATTTTGTTTAATATAGTTATTAATATATATATATATATAATATATATAAATATAAATATATATATATATATATATATATATATATATATATATATATATATATATAAATATTATATATATATATTTTTATTCTTCCACTTTTATTCATGATCATAAGATGTACACTTTCGTAGCTTTGATTTTTGGAGCACAAAATGCCAAACTCTAGAAACTTCCTTCATGAGTTTTGACCTAGATAAGATTATTTCTAGTTGGTATATCATGTCCTACTCAATATGTCTTCTTGTATTCTATTTGCTTCGCACGACTTCGGGGTCAATTTAGGCGACGAAGTTATCTACCAAATTTTTTTTCGTAACTTCCAATATATAATTTTGACTATTTTGAGCCTACTACATACATGCCAAGGGTGTCCTACTCAATCTAGGCCCCATGTTCTATTTAAATTCAAATGGCACATAAGACTCCTTATATGACTTTTTAAGCATATTCCCAATCGAAATAATTTTCTTGAGCCTAAACTTGTCTAACAAGCTGTAGATGACTTGTTAAAGGTCACCCCCCATAGATAGGTCCATCCTAGATTTTAGTTTAGATTTTTAGAGACTTTAATTGGGTCAAACCTAATAGAAAAACTCAATCAATGCAAGGTTCTATATTTGGAAAGTTGTATATCTTTATGCAATCCCTCTTGTATTTGGTTTCCAAACCCATCAAACCCACCCATACCCGCACAAGAATAGCTCATGATCGATCCCCATAAATACCCTATATAAATACCATCTCACCCTACCAGAAAATACCCCAAATAAAACCCTAACCTAATCTCTACTGATGCCGCTGTTGTCCCCTTTTTACGCTGTTGTTTGGTGCACTTGCCGACCACCTCTAGCCCAACCACCTCATCTTCGACATGCCTAAGACCCCCCTCTACCTTCCCAAGGTCGGATACCCCCTAGAGCAGCCCTTACAGTCTGCAACAGCCGCTCAAAGTAGACCCAACCTTGTTGTCCAAAAATACAACATGTATATCCATCTTGCAAATGTGTTTTCTCCACTTCTGGACATCAAAACTTTATGGGACCATAAATGGTGGGTTCCCCTATGTGTCTACTACCTTCATATAAAATTTTATGTCAAAATTCTTTCTAGATTTTTCAGGACACACGATTTACCAAATATGTTCAGAATTGACATTGTTTATTGCGTGACAGTTTTGAAATATATAACTTTACTTCTACTATTGATATCATATATAAAAACGACCGTATTTCGATTATCTACTATTCTTGTTTAATAAGTTTTTCATAATTTTGCTGTTTTAATGCTTGAATCATTCGATTTTTAAGGACAAAATTCTGCCGTAAAACAAACTATCGACATTACCATCTTGTGAGTCCCAAATAATTTTGTGTGCATCCAGTGCTCCATATTATCAATCCTAGACTCATGATTATGAAGATTTGATAATTTAAATAATTGTTTACCATTTATTTTAGAATATTTAAGCTATTTTATTTATGGTTAAACAAGTCCTAATAATGTTGATTTATCAATGTTGGTATTAGTTTGACCATGAATTGATTTCTAAATGGGTTTTTATGTAATAATAGGTATCTAATATATATTTCTAGAATTATATAGATTTATTTAAGAATTAATACTAAATCGGTCGGGAGGTATGATAGTGATGCAAAGTATGGCTAGGGGATATATCCATTCAGTGGCCCTGACTGCGCATCAGATACGGTCCAGATGTATACTAGTTCGTACGAAAGCCTCTAGCAGATGCTATGCTTTATTCCTTCAAGTACTCATGCGTACCAAAGTATTCTTCAAGTGCATTACACTTAGATGGATAATTTACCTTGTCAGTTATATTCATGTTCATGTATATTACTTTTACTATTCATATTGTGGCTAGTTGTTGTATCTTCTTATGTCCTTCTAAGGACCTGATGATCTCTCCAGATGTTAGTGGACTTCCAGCGTGAAGTTATCATGATGTGTTCTGCAGAGTTCAGGTACTGTTGGTCGTATTTCTTATTATCACTTTTGCATTCTTTGTACTATTTATTTTGTCTTTGCTGTCATAGCCTAGTTTTATTGGACCTCTATTATTATTCGGATTAATTCCAAAGATATATCCTAATAGGCTGCAGACCATGACATGTATCGTTTGTTCTTGATTTTGTTTATTATTGTGGATTCAGACATAGATTAGTTAGCATATGTTAGTTTACTTTACAATGTACTACGATTAGGATAACTCTATTAATTTGGAAATACTTATTCTAACCGTATAATTGGCATGCTCATGTCTTGGGTTCCTATATACATTTTAGAACTGGGGCGTGATATATTTTTGTGGTGGCCCATGCAGGTCGAGTTAGCCATTTTGGTTACGTTACTGTATCGAGCGGGCCTACGATAGGATGATAGGAACTCAATCCACAACTGTTTTGAACTCTTTTGAATTTATCCATCGTCTTTGGAACTCATATTTGAAGTCGATCAACTTTCTTGATCTCCTTGTTTTGGATTCTTATCATTCCCTCTTTCGGAAGGACGTAAGCTCGTGCTTGGTGAACTATCTCTTTCATTATTAAATAGAACATAGTTGATAAGTATTATAGAAAGGGATGATTATTAAGAAAGTATTGGGTAGGTACCTCTATTAGGTAGACCAGACAGATCAGATGGGTAATATAGGATTCTCATTGACAACTTAACTCTAGCGAGAGACTTTAGGATAAGTGGATTACAACCGTTCTATCCTTATCTAGGTTAGATAGAGATGTTTTAGAGAAAATCGGAAGGAACATATAGTAGGACTTTAGAGATTAGATGCAGTTTCCCACTAGGAGTGGTAGCCACCCAGAGAAGACTAGTTGGAAGGGGCCAAAGGGTCTCGTTATGAATAAAATGATTCAGCGAACATCTCCTAGCACTAACTTCCACCTTTACTTAATAGATAGGTGTAGAATGGGTAGGCATATTCGTGAGTGTTGGATGGCAGACTATAAAGAGCAAAATTGCAATTTATCATTTAAGAAAGGTTGAAAGGTGATCTATGGAAGTATGACTTAGAGTTTAAGAAATAGATTAGCATTTATATCCCTTGAGATTATACCCACCTAGAGAATCGAGGGTGAAATCGTAAACCTTATCTTAAGAAGACTAGTGGGTCATACCCATTGATATAGGGTAGTAGAAATCCTAGAACACCTTGTAAATAGAACACTAGGGTTGGAATAAGTTATATGTAGTAGTTATGAAGTATGAGGGATTATAGAAGTTGCACTATGGATAGGTAATAGAGATCAAAGAGGGTTAGGACCTAGCGGACTACATTCTTAGTGTGTGATACCCTGTTAGTGAAGGTAACCTCTGAGAAGACCATCTCACAGAAGTGAGCAAAGGGATTGGAGATAAGAAGTTCTAGGGTATTATAAGTTGGGTCATGACCTTCAACAATTAATTAGCCATAGCCTCCAAAATCAACTGCTATCCTAGGAAACCTTGTTAGAAAAAGTCAACATTCTAGTAGTAGTAGAAGTTTGACACCCTTCGTCTAAAGATCATCCAAAGCTCAGGATTATTCTAGAACTTGAGGTAGGGTTCATCTTTGATCATGTCACTACCCCTTCAATTACGAATAGGTTTCATAAATTTTTGTCCCAATATTTTTGCCATAGCTAGTAGTATCATTTAGGTGAATGAGTATGGCCTATATTCCTATCATAAGTCGAGCCACACTAAGGATAGATCTTTACTCCTCTGTATCTCCATAAATATACCATCTATATATAGTAGGTACCAGCCGTTACCTAATCAAATATTCTTGATCAAGTCACTATGACTTAATGCTCCTTATGTAAAGTCATCTTTGACTTCTTCTAAGAATGACTTCCTTATCCTTTTATGTAGTGCTACTATTTAGTTCCGATAACCCAGGGTTCCATGGTAGCTGGATTATAGGGCGTCACAAATTTTAGGGTTTTTTTATATTTGCGAGTGATTGGGAGAATCTTCGTTTCAAATAAGCTAATAAGTCAGTAGTTCATGACACCCACTTTCTACTCAAACCATTTGGTGTCCACTACCGACTTTAATATTTGGAGCGCAAGACTAGTTGTTACCTTCAAACAATTCTATATACACGACCTAGACGAGTCCACCTTTGCTTATGTCAATCATGTCCCACTCAAACGCGTTTTCTTGTGCACTATTTTTTAGGCACAACATTCGGACATAGGGTCCCAACCTTAGCCACCCTCGCGATAATGTTGACCATTCCAACCTAAATAGAGGCTCATCCTCGACCAACCCTTTCAACCCACCATACAATTTTAGTAGCCAGACTGTTAAACTTGGTGTTACTAATAGCACCTCATGAAAATATGATTCCCTTGTGATAGATTCTAGGAAGTTTGTTAGGAATAGAATGTCTTGGTAAACCATGTACTTAAGGTTGGACCATGACTGTGAAGAACCATTATTTTTGGAAATTTTCAAGATATGATTCCAAGCTTTAAGACCCGGTAAATAGCTAAGGTGGGTAGAATTTTATATATATTTTCCTAAGATAGAAGTTAGAATAGAGTACATTGTAGGATTTGACCCTAACGAGTGTAACTACCACTTTTCCAGAAGAGGGATATTTTTGACTTTTCCTATATTTTGTAATTATTGTGAACTCAGATTATATTTTGAATGGTAAATTTATTTTACAAAACTAGTCATTATATTTTTGGATTAATTATTATAATATTTGATATATACATATGATAAATTATTATATATGATTAGTGGTTAGCCTTTAGTTAGAATAGTGGTTAGTGATTCTAGAGGACCTAAACCGACTTGACATGACCACCCAACTAAGTAATTAGGACTAGCCTAATTGAACTTTGGTTAGCCTCTAGCTAGACTAGCAATATTAATTAGGAAGTTTGACTAAACACCTAATTAGGAGCAAAGGCTTATTCCCTAAACTTGTCATGACACATAAAAGGACTTTATGGACATTTCATCCTAGCCGAAAACCCCAAATCTACCTATTTTGGATAGCCAACACAAATTCCCTTGCCTATAAGAAGAAAAACTTCTTCTTCTTCCTCTTTCATTTAGAAACCCTAACCCTAATTTAGAAACTTCTTTCCCAAATTGTTCTTGCATTCAAATTCTCTCCAACTCAGCCTAAATTGGTCTCATTCTTCCCTTTGGAGAGGAGAAGGCTCTAGAAGGTAGCTTGGAGGGATTGAAGCACTTGGAGCTTGAGGGCTTCTAGATCTTTGAGACTTTTTCATTGGAAATCCATCTCCTAATAGATAAAATGCATCCTAAACCCTTTAATTCGTAGTAAATAGTGTAGATGCATCAATTAGGGACCCCATACATTAGGTTTGCCAATGGTGAGGAGTTTAGACCCTTCTCTTTCCATTTGAGGATTTTTTTCCTTTGTATTTTAATCCATTTTGGGAGAAATCCGAGAATGATATTTCTAGGGCTTGTGAATAGGTTTATTTGATCCTAATTGTGATTTAAAACATGTGGGTATGCTTCAGGTCGAGTTTGGATCCATTTGGAGTGCCTATCGTGGCGTATCGTGATATGCATGCTAAGTGTTTGACAAAATGACCAAGTGAGCACCCAATGCTCTAAATTTTGTTTTGACACTTGTTTCTAGTGTATATTCATATACCTTATCACTTTTTATAATTATTTAGTGATTATAGGTGAATATTATGTGTTTGTATGGCTTGGGGGGTATATGGACAGTTTGGGACTGTTTTGGTATTTATATGTGGACTGTTTTCTTTGCATAGCTTGAGTAAAGGACTGATTTAGAGTTGGTGGGTGTTCCTTAAATATGTATTTTGTGTGTGTGAGTAGAGGAGGACTATTATTGAATTATATCATATGTGTGTGTGAGAAGCGAAAGAAAACTTATATTTGGAGTGATATGTTATTTGTGTGTGTGTTCTAGATATATGTATCAATTGTAGTGAGGAGAATTCATTTGTTTCATTCCCAAGAGCAGGGACTGTTAGCTTGTTCAGTCCACATGTGGACTTGGTATCAGTCCTAATGGTTTTTTTCCTCATTTGGATATTATGTATCAGTCAGTCCACCTCTTTCATATGTTTCAGTCCTTCATTCATTTGATCAGTCCTTATTAGTACACTGTTTTGAGTCTTTGTTGTATTATGTGGTTCGGTCTCATTATCCAGTTTTCAGTTGTTATTGCATCAGTCATATGGGTAGAGTGGTGCACCTGTGCACCTACTGCACAGTACATCAGCATCATTTAGCAGTTGTAACAACAACTTAGTTGCCTAATGGCAGCAAAGGTTCTATTTGAGTATAGTTAAGTTGTGTATCATTCATGGGATAGAGTACGTGTGGGTTGTTAAAGTATTAGTTAGAGGATTTTATGTATCAGTAGCTTGTATTGTTTGGATAATTGATATCAGTCATATCCTATGTACCAATCCCTTATGCAAACCCATAATAGTTAAATAGGAGTAGAGGCCACTTGTATTCCTAACTAACATATAGGGGATCAGTTAGAGAAGGGGCCTTTGTGTTTAGCTTGGTATCAATCCCTGTATGTATATGAGTCCAGCCCCATACTAGATACCTTGTTCAGTATTGTACTCTATTGTATCAGTCCAGTCCATACTCTCCTTTGAGTATCAGTCCTATACATCAGCCCCTAGGCAGTAGGGCACACTTTATTCGAGTGTATGCAATAGGGGAGAGCTCCAGTAGAAGTAGGACAAGGAAAACTTTATGTGAACCAAGTATGGAGAGAACAGGTAATATTTAGAAGACAAGAGCAGTAGGCTTAGGCAGTGTAGCAGGGCATCCTAGGTTGGAGGGGGGGCTCGAGCATAGAGCTCACGAGAAGGGGGTCATATATGTGAAGGGGTTTATATATCCTTGTACCAGTCCTCACTTGAATCATAATTTTGCATATTGTATCAGTAAGACTGATATTTAGTGTCAGTAGGATATGGTATCAGTCGGGCATTGAAGGGGATTTATTAGCAGTAGAGAGTAGATAGAGAGGGGAGGCTTGATACATTTGTATCAGTAAATGGTGTTGGGGACTGTTGTACTACAAGTGGACTGTCATAAATATATGAACTGAACAATGTAAAAGAGGGTGCATCAATCAGTAGACTGATATTATTATCAGTCCATGTTTGCTTCTTTGTATCAGTCTTAGGCCTTAGTTTCAGTCCTACTTTAGAGATGTAACAGTAGATTTTGCTACTTTAGGCAACAACATGTTCTTGTGTGTGGGTTCATGTATTTGAATGTGATTATCCTAGTGATGGGTGATATGCTGGTTAGTGAGAATAGGTGCGAGGGAAGGCAGGTTGGCCCATGCATTCAGGTGACAAGAATATAGGAGTAGTGATAGCACTTGGCTGCTCTGTGGCAGTATCCTTTGTTGCATAATTGAAGGGTGCAGTAGAAAATAGGGATCAAGTGTCTTATGTAGGAGTATTTCAGACTGTACAGTGAGAACAGGCTTGTTCCAGAGCATTGTATAGTATATTTGGGTGCATTTATAGAGTGTGGTCATGTAAGTTGGATATCCATGACTGAATTGGTGGAGTTTTGTATATGTAAGGGGTGTGTATGTATCTAGTGGATAGTTGAATGGATAGGTAGGGGAAGGGTTAAGCTTGCACATCAGTGTAGGTGGATGCACATGAGGCACTTGTGTTTAGGAGCAATAGGCAACACTAGAAGTAACAACAGTAGTGAAAGTAGAGAAGGTAATAGTGTGCAGTAGGTATGGTGACCTTGCAGTAAGTAGTATAGGATTTAGAGCCTTTGTATGTGTAGACAGTTGGTATCAATCCACAGAATTGTGTAGACAATGTGTTTACCAATATACATCAATCTATTTATCTATCTATTCTCATATATAAATATATATATTATATATATATATATATATATATATATATATATATATATATATATATATATATAAAATATATATATATTTTTTATATATATATATTTTAATATATATATATATACATATATATATATATATATATAAAAAATACATACATATATATATATATATATATATATATATATATATATATATATATATATATATATATATATATATATAGTAGGGATATTAGAGTGTATATATGCAGAGTAATGGATATTACTAAGGATATTGGGATAGGTAAGAGGTAATATTGGATATGTAGGTAAGGGTAAGGTGTGGATAATGTATATAGAGGGTAAATCGTTAAGGAACTTATTTGAGCCTATGAAAATGTATAATAGAGTGGGTACTTGGGGATGCTAGCTGAAAATACTTTGGTATGGCTAGGTAATGACTAGAAAACCTAGATTGACTAGTTTTGACTTAGTTTGACTAGTTTTGACCTAGTTTGACTTCTATGACCTAGAAAAGGCCTAGAAGCATGTAATTAATGCATTTAAATATACTTTTACTCTAGAACACCAAGTAACTCTGTATATCTCATATATAGGTTTGTGTGACACCACTTTGGGCATTGATCCACATTTACTGCTCATGACCGCATGCGAGAACATTCTATGATAGTTTTCATTATCTAATAATTATTATAATTCAGCTTCTAGTATAGTATTACCTGATTCTCTGACACGACACGGATTGGCATTTCTGGATTTATTGCATGCGACACACGTATTATACTTATTTGGCCTCTATTTCTGAAATCATCTACTGGAACCACCTACTGGAAACACCTACTGGCATTACTTACATTCTAGCTGGACTTGTACTTAATTTACGTTTCGAGATATGGATTCACTTGTACTTGTCGGGGTAGGAAAATACTCGAGTAGACATGTAAACATTTTCAATAATGTTGGAACCAGCCATACTGGTCTAATCTGGAAAGATAGCCGTCGCACGCTTGCCAAACGTGCAATGTGCCGTATTTATCCCTAGTCATTTACATATCGAAAGTGGTATTTTAAAACACACTAGTATAGTATTTTTCTACTGGATTCACATTTGACTCACATTATATAGGCTGGACTCACATCACACCTGTTCTGGCCTAGTTATTTTTATTTACAGTCTTTATTGCCATGTTCTTCTGATTCACCATATTTACTTTTCCTGTACTATAGTTAACTATTGTTCTATTCCATTCCTGACTCATTCTTTTCTGTTCATCATGTATTACTTACTATAACTGTTTTATAGTTTCTGTCATTTAATTGGAATTGCTAGAGGAGATGTGCTCGTTCCATCCTGACTGGATAAATTTTTCACATGATTGCTCAAGGGACTTGTGTCCCACCTTCTACGAATTCGAGGAAGAGATAGCAACCATGGGTCCTAATACTCAGGAGTGATACCGAGAGACTTAGTTACTAGTTTTGGCTTTGTGTTAGATTCACTGTTAGAACTCTTGGCATGTAAATATAATGGAGATTTTGTTATCTTATTTGAGATTTGGATATGGATATTGTATTTTGATGTTGTTGATGTTTAGACTTTGTAGTTTATTAGACTTCTTGATATCTTATCGTGCTTTAGATTGTAATTGAGTATTTACCATTATCATTGTACCTTGTCCTCTATTTTGGAGTTGAGATCTATGACAGGTACATTATAATTGTGTGAGATAGATAGTGATCTAGACAGCGTTCTACCGCCGATGCTATAGCGTAGGCTGGACATTGTTCACTACTTGTGCCCCTATACCGGATGCGGGTCGTGACAATGAGAGACCCTAAGATTACTAGACTAATCTATGCTACCCTTTGCCTAAGATATAACCTTGAATAGAAGTACTAGAGGGAGTGCTAATATCATGATAGGTGAACTAGAAGTATTAAATAAAGTATGAAAGTTTGAGTTAGGCTAGACAACTATCTTTATATATGGTAATACTAGCCTTGAAATGATCTATAAAACACCCTGACTCGAAGAATTGACCAATAGGTGTGTATCTGTTCAGCTCAGCCTCGACCCTTGTCTAGCAGATATGTACAAAATTTTAGGTTACTTCTAAAAATTGTATAGCCTGTTGATAGTTAGAATGAGTAGAGTATTATCTTTTCTATTTTGTTGAAGATTTGGCCTATATAGGAAAGTGTTGAATTAGTAATAATTTTTTATTGACCAATAGCATCATAATGGTACTTAGGACTCCTTCGAAAGTCTTGATTTCATTCCGCAATAGCTAGGTTTTGTATTCTTCTAGGGAATTATACCGTACTAGCTCATTTCGCTAGTAGGATCATGACCTTGACCTCATTGCTTAAGTTAGAACAGATTAGCACTAAGGTTACCTTATTTCCTGGTAGGTTATGTGAACTTAGAATCTTATTAGTAGTAGAGCCCTCTAGAAATCATGATTGATTAGTTTCTTTTATATCATATTTCATGTTTTGTTTTTGAGGATAAATGTAAGATCAATCAGATGGTCAGAAGTATTGCAGCAAGAATGGATATGTTCAGAAGGATTGTAAGAAAAAGTTAGGACGGTGGCATGGATTATTTGTTATTATTAATATTATGTAATATTATATTATTGTATGTTTAATTTTGAGGATGAAAATTTCTAAGGTGGGTAGGTTGTAAGCCCCCTAAATTTTTAGAGTTATTTATTTATTTATTTTTATTATTTTGTTTAATATAGTTATTAATATATATATATATATATATATTTAGTTATTAATATATATATATATATATATATATATATATATATATATATATATATATATATATATATATATATATATATATATATATATATATTCTCCCATTTTTATTCATGATCATAAGATGTACTCTTCCGTAGCTTTGATTTTTGGAGCATAAGAAATGCCAAACTCTAGAAACTTTTTTTTAAAGTTTTGATCTAGACAAGTTTATCTTCGAGTTGGTATATCATGTCGCACTCAAATACGTCTTCTTGTATTCTATTTACTTCACACAACTTTGGGATCAATTTAGGCTAAGAAGTTATTGTTTCACTTAACAAAATGCCTGAAAATCGGCTTTTGAAAATAAAACGAGAAAAAGTACAAGAAGTACAAATTGTTCTGGAAAGTATTGCTATGGAAGTCTGATCTGAAGGCGATCACTTTGTTCCTTGGACCATACGATGATGATGAAGATCACTGCTAGAAGATGAACAACTGGAAGAACTAAGTCACCAGAAAGGTATCGACGCACTTGGGCACTGATGGCGACGTCGAATGCTTTCCTGCTTTGCTTCACTCTGTTCTGGAAGAAAGGTTGAAGAATAATGCTCTCGAGAAATCAAAGTTTCTGGGCTCTGATCTCTATGTATTCTCCTCTGTCTCTGCTTGTTCTGTTATATGAGAAAAATAAGTCTATTTATAGACTTGGCTTTTTTGTGCGTAAAACTCAGCAAAAGTTCTGTCTTTACGCTAATAACTGCCACCCATGACTGAAGTCATCTTCTACATACGTTGACACGTGTCCCATGATTTCAATAAGAATAGGATGCACGTACACACGTTCTTCGAAATGTGTGGCATAAAAACCACGTAGGCAAACCACGTTCCAAATTAATCAGAAAGGATAGGGCGTAAAAACAACCCAAATATACCCTGAGCGTAAAGCAGTAGAGTAGGCGTAAAATAGCCCTAAAATGGACTTCCCGCGTAAAGTGGTTGATAAAATAACCTTGAGCGTAAAGGTAGCCCAAATAAACTTTATGCACACGTCAACTTTGAGCGTAAAAAGGCTCATATAGTATTCATGCATAAAAGAAGCCATCTTGTGAGCGTAAAAGTAGCTCAGTCCATATACTAAACGAAAAATATGGATTTCTGTATAAAATAAATCCCTTCGAATCCTGTGTTATACGCCGTAAGTAGATCTTTTATGTCAGACCCATTATTACTTTGCATTAAATGCATGATTTGACAATTTGTCTCTGCCTGTCCCTGGCGTAAAATGGTTGGCGTGTGCCTGGCGTAAAGCAGCTGATCCGTCCTTGCCTTTTGACTCAGTCTATAAAACATTTTTTACGCTCCTACAAGACCCCCTTCAAAGTTTTCAAAAATTTGAAATACTTTGAACAGAAGCGTAAAATTCGAAATATCCAGCGGTTAGTCGGCGTAAAAATAGGGATTTCCAACAGTCGGCGTAAAATTTGGGAATTTGAACCGATTCAAAATCTCTATAAATAGAGTTTTTTTTTCGAGTTCGATAAGGACTTTACTTGTCTCTTTGCTATCCTGAGTCTCTTTTCCCTTTTTCTTCGAAATCTCCCTCACTTTAACTCGATGGCTCCCAAGAAAACCACCGCCGGCAACAAGGGGAAGAAACCTGCCGTTGACTCTTCATCGGCCGACCGTGAACAAACTCCCATTCGATCATCGACACCACTCCGACAACCCAATCTCGCCGTAGCTCCACCTATGAAGGGTAAAACCCTATCTTTTGGCCGGAATATTCATCGGAGAAGAAAAAGACAACCTAAATTTTTAGATTTCACGTCCACGTCATTTGTGTTAGCGTAGAAACTGAAATAACAAAATACGCCCACGTTATACGTGTCAGCGTAAAATTCGAATTACGCTCATGTCTATTCATGTCAGCGTAAAATACGCCCACGTTATACGTGCCAGCATAAAAGTTTGAATTAAGCTCATGTCTTATTCATGCTAGCATAAAATTTTCAAAATACGCTCACTTTAGTATGCGCTGGCGTAAAATGAAAAACTTTATAAAGCAAAGACTTTTTTACACTTAAAAATTTTAATTAATTTTAGTAAGCGTAAAAGTCAATGTCTTTACTCATAAAATTTCAAATTAGATTTCTCACTAACTTGATCTCTCTTTTTCTTTTTGTCAGTGGATTTACAAGCTCATCCTCTTGAAGAAGTTTTTGGCTCATCAGCTGGCATGGTGGGCTCGAACTATCTAGAGGATTTATCTCATGTAAAATTTCCTCAATCCAACCCCGAGTACCCTGTAGAGATAGCATAACTAATATCTGCCCAAGGAGATAGGATGCTATTATCCATGATCGACGGAGAAGTGCTGGTGTCACTGGACAATCAACAATTCTTAAAGCCAGCTTTCTTATTCGGGAATGCTATAGATTTCAAATCTCAAACTCATGCCAAAAAGGAGGCCTGGGTATTTAGATCTGGAGAGAGGGTGATGTATCTCCCTGACATGGACAGGGATTACCCTTTATCTGCTTTCTTCCAAGCTAGCCATCACCGTCAAATGCTATGGAATTTGACTCCCAATAGCTATGGTAGACCAGGTAGGATCATCTTCAGAAGAGAAAGAGCAAATGACATGGGTTATCACATTAGCACTCCCTGTGGTGGTGTCATTCCATTTTCTGGTCTATTGCCCGGGTTTATACCGAGTGAGGACTCACTTCTGATCCAGCCGGTGCAAATTCTCATGTTCATAAATAAATTTCTAATGGAAGGAGTCTTATATCCTCAAACCAACCCAAGGCTGACAGGGTGGCTAACCCGTTACAGTAGTAACTGGATCCAGATCAGTAATTGGGTCATGAAGCAGTTTAAAACAGAATTAGACGATATTGGCCTGTATGAAGCGGTAGCCTCTACCAGTTATGGCATTCCTCCGAACAGCAACTTATTTCTAGCTTTAATGGAATTGTATATGAGTTCGACAGGAACTTTTGCAACTCCACACGGCGAGATGGGCCTTGCTTTGCATGAGATGCAATTCATTTCAAAACTGCCAATGGGCGAATTCCCTTATGAAGAACACATTCCTTCCAATCGGGAATTAGCAGAAGTTCGAGAGAAGAGCCCCGAAATGGTATAAGTCTATGAAGAAATCATGTGCCATTATCTGATTTGTACCAGTATGTATGAAATAGGGTCACATTTAGCATACATAACCAAATGGACAACCTATCTATTTTACCATGAAAATAGAGTGTCCAAGACTGAGAAGAGCAGGTTTCGAGAAGACAAGACTCAAACTATTAGACCTTGTTCAATAATTCCTGCAGATGTAATCCAAGAGTTGATGACTTCTCAGAAAGCTCGCGACCAATATCTGTCTACCAAAATCGGAGACATCCCTGCGATGACTGAGGCTTTAAGCTACCTGAGGCAAGGTAGTTAGAAAATGTCAAAGAAGGCCTTGCTGGCAGGCTTTCTATCCTTATGGCTACGAAGATGGGTCGTGCCAGGGATCAGTACCGTGGACAGGATTCATCGTAATGTTTTGTGGCCAGCGGTACGTTTAGTATTCAAACACAGAATCAACTTGCTGTCGGCAATGGTATGTCGAATAAATGCCGGTCTACGGTCTTTTGGTGAAGAGTTGATTAATAATGCTCCTCATCGAGACAATTTTCCAAGGGTGGAGTTACCCTACACCTACCTGATGGGTTGGTTACTATACCACAATTGTAGTTTGCTGCCACCGGCCCTGAGGATGAAGCGAGGATTTTCCTCTAAAAATTTAGCAAATCCATATGGAGAGCTACAACGGTGGCAGACACACGAGCAGTATTAAATTACTCTCATGGCTGGAACTTTTTCTGCACAAGGCCATCAGTTCCAGCCGACTGCCTTGGCGTGCAATTTGAAGATAGAGTAGATATATCAGCTTTACTACCAAGATCTGTCTTCCGATGGCTGGCGTACATCAGACCCTCCCATCTGATGTACAGGAATGAAGATTACTGCACGTTTGAGCCTTACCTACCAAGTAGGTTCGCTCGCCAGTTTGGATATGACCAACTTCACGTTGGCAATCCTTCCACCAGCTTCTATCATTATGGAAAGCTGATTGACGGTGCACGAGCATGGAGATATTTTAGCACTGCATTTACTGGTGTTAGATTCACCATATCTACAGCCACTAGTACAACTGAGCTACATATACTTCACACGTATGCTCATTTTTATACGTCCATTCGCTCCTTCGAAGATGGTTATAGCATGCAAGGAAGTCTGCGATGGGCCCAGGAGGGAAATATTGAAGAACCCATCAGAATAACTCCAAACATACCAGACAATACTTCTGCTATAGATGAATTTTTGACAGTCATTCCTAGAGGAGCTGGGGAGATAGCCGTGGGACCAATAGTTATTGGAAAAAACCTGCAAACGAAAGCAGACTACAACTACTACTCTTCCAGTAAAGTCTCCTGAGAAAAGAAGAAGACTACCACTAAAGGGCCTTCCAAACCCAAAGCCTTTATTCCAGAAGATGACAACTCGGTCGAAGAGGACCAACTTGTTGCTTCCCCTTCAGTCCATCCGGGAGAAGGGTCTTCAACACCTCAACCAGCAGCAGCATCAGAAGTTATAAAACTTTTATCTCCTGGATGCCTTAGCTCCTCACTCTATTTATCTTTGCCGCGAAAGGCACAAATTACGGAGGATACTACTACTGTATATATTGCTAATCGAGACCAGATCCCATCAGACGAGCCGGCTCTCACCTTTGACGATGATGACTGGGATAGTGATTATGATTCATACCTTGAACATAATACACATATTCCAGGTACTACGTAAAACCTATACAGAATTATGTATCATGATTTTATATATTAACTTATTTTGTTCATTTTGTAGATACCATCATTGCACCAAAGCCTGTGGCTCCTCCTCCTCCTCAAGAAAATATCTCTAAGGAAAACAAGAATCTGATGAAGAGACTTCTTCTTCAGACGAAGTAGAAGTAATTCAACCAGAAGTACAGAAAGAGCTTGAAGCAGAGGTTGAAGCAGAGGCTCAGCCCGAATTATCTTCTTGTATTGACGACCGAGAAAAAGAACAAGCTATAGAAAAACCAACTGCAGAACATGAAGTCACTGTTGAGGGAGGAACTAGCCTCAATGAAGAACTTGAAGTGCCTCGAGAGCCCGAACAGCCAGAAGCCGAAGAAGATGATGAAGGTATAATTAAATCACCTACAGAAACTGGGACTGTCGTGATAGCACCCTCAGCAATTACTACTGATCCAGAAGAAGTGCCTAAGGAGATTATGCCTGAACCTGAATCAGCTGTAACAACCATCGTTCCATCTACAACTATCACCGCCACCGGAACTCCAGAAACGGTTGGAATGACAAGTACTGAAGATATGATCTCTGAAGCTCCCAGAGATCAATTGGCTATGGTAGTAACGACCATATCATCTTTATCACAATCTGCTACCGGAGCAACCACCTCTGTTCCTAGTCTGAGAAAAAGGGACTTGGTAGAGATTGCTGCGACACCGAGCTCCAATGCGGACATGAATCTCCTAGTTGAGATTCATACTGAAGCATTTTACAAGACCCTGGCAGCTTTGATTGACATGGTCCTGAATAGGGGCCTCAGTTATGAAAGCTTGAAAGGCACGATTGTTTCTACCGTTAGGAACATCGCCATGTTTAATGATGTTGAGAGAGCAACAGCCTTAGAAAAGGTGGTAGAAGAACTTGAACAGCCTATTAGAGAATATTTGAGGCTGACAAGTGAAACTACCGAGAGTCACATTCAAGCTGAGTACGAAGCTTTATCAGCTGAATATACTGCTCGAGAGACTACTTTCAACGAATCTCTCAAAGAACACAGCAGCAAAGTCGCCAGAGAAAAAAGCTTTATTGGCGGATGCAAGGCCTCGATTGGGAAGTTATAGAGAAGCCTACGACACTTCAAATACGAAAATTTAGGAGCAAAATGATAAAATTCGTGAAGTGGAGGCCGAACTGGCTCGTCTGAAAGCTGAGAGGGAGCAATTAATAGCAGCTCGTGACCAATATTTGACACAGAGCTCAATCTTGGAGGAACAAGTTTTTGGAGCTGAATCTACTATCAAGCACCTCGATGAAGTCAGAGATAATCTGATAGCTACTTTTGCTAAATTTTCTCCCATTAGTACTCCAGAAGCTCGAAGACAGATAGCTACTGAAAATATAATGGGCTCTCGTAAGAAGCATTTAGCAGAGCTCAAAAAATTGCTGAAAGATATGTCTGCTCCGCCTTAGGCAAAGAAGGAGCTTTTGTAATCTTTTATATTATTCAAGAAATGAAAAATATTTGTTTTGTGATCCTATCGTTTATTTTGAAATTAAACAATAGGTATGAGATAAAAATACTTATCAGAGGTAATATGGACATGATAAGTCTTTGAAACTCAAATAAATTATATCTATCCAGAGGTAATATGGACATAATAGATAGTGAAATCTCGTTTTTCTGTTTAGAGTGTACAATACTATCAGAGATAATATGGACATGATAGATCGTAACAACTCAAAGAAAACTAGATTAATATCTATTCAGAGGCCAAATGGACATGATAGATAGGAAATGCAAGTAGATTTAATATTTATTCAGAGGTCATGATAACATGATAAATAATAAATCTAAATTTTTATACCAACTGGTAAAATAAAAATTTTCTCTGAAGAGACAAGTTACCAGCTTAACCAAACATTGGTAGCTGGGGAAATAAGAAGACAGGTGTCATAGAGGATACATGCCAATATTGATAAAAGAATAAATGAACCAACGCATCTTTCAGGAAAAGAGAAGGTCAATTCAATTCCACAAAATGGATGAATCTAATGTAGTGAATGGACAGGTCTTTTCGGGAATGAAAAGTTGTTTTCAATTTTAAAGACCAGTTCATTAATAGATCTCTCCTATAAATAGGTGAGAACTCTTTGTAACATTTCATTCTTATTTCCAATCCTCTATCGGAAATGTCTTCCAAGGATGTGCAGCAAAAGAATGAAGTCTCCATGAAGGTTGAGGACGTCATCGAGACGCGTTCCGTTGAACCAATTGTGTCAGACCCCACCAAAATAGGCAAAAGTTCTTCTATGCCCAAGCCACCATAAGACATTCTCGCTTTCTTAGTAGAGCCAGGAAAAACTCATGAGGAAGAAGTACTGAGGATGGCTGCCTGCAAATTTTTTATGAACTCAGGCAATGATACCTTTGATGCATTGGCTGACTATATATTCAATAAGGAAGGCAGTGATCCTCGTCCTTAATCCTTTGTTCAGAACAAAAATAAAAGAACTTTTATTTTCATTCTGTCTTTTTTTATACATAGTACTTCTTAAGAAATTTGCCATTAATCGGCATCATGAGTAGATCTCCATTGGGCTTTGATAACCGATAGGCGCCATTAGAAAACACAGACTCAATTACATAAGAACCTTTCCATTTTGCTTGGAATTTCCCTTTGCTTTTGTGAGTCATCACCATCGGTCTTCGAACAGCTAATACCAGCTCGCCAACCTTGAATACCCTCTCTTTAACTTTACTGTTGAAAGTTCGAGATATACGGGCTTGATATAGCTCAATATGCTGTTGTGCTTGAAGACGCTTTTCGTCCAATCCTTCAAGTTCTTGGAGTTGTAAGCGATCATTATTCTCTATAGTTAGCTCATTAGCAATGGCTATTCGAAGAGATGGAATCTGGATTTCCAATGGAAGGACAGCCTCACATCCATAAACCAGTGTGAATGGTGTAAAACCAGTAGGAGTTCGGACTATTGTTCGATAAGCCCATAAACATTCTCCAAGTTTCTCATTCCAATTACATTTTTTAGAAGAGACAAACTTTTTGAGAAGTTTAATGATCGTCTTGTTGAAAGCTTCGGCTAAACCATTAGCAGCTGGATTATAAGCTGTAGAAGCCAAATTTTGAATTCGATTCTTATCACAGAACCGATAAAATGCCTGACTGGCAAATTGTGGTCCATTGTCATGAATTATCCGTCGAGGAATCCCGAAACGATAAATGACATGGTGTTTAATGAAGCTGATCACTTTAGATGTTTTTACCTCAGTAAAGGGAACTACTTCTGCCCACTTAGAAAAGTAATCGGTTATAGCCAATATAAACCGATGTCCTTTGATAGAAGGAGGATTAATCGGACCAATGATATCTATACCCCAAGCTTCGAAGGGCGAAGAAGCTGCTATAGGATGTAGAAATTCACAAGGTTGGTGAATAAAGTCAGCATGAATCTGACATGCTTTACATCTTTTGGCGTAATCTACAGTATCTGCTATCATGGAAGGCCAATAATACCCCATTCTTCGAATGCGGTCCTGTAACTTCAGACCTGGCTGATGAGCACCACAGACACCATCATGAGCCTCACGGAGTGTCTGTTTAGCTTCACTTTCTGAAAGACAGCACAGCAAGAGTCCATCGTATGAACGACGATATAACATATGTAAAGACGAATCATAGTAAAATCGAAATGATCGTCTCTTGATTGATACAGCTTCTTTTGGATCTTCAGGTAAAATCCCATGAACCGTATAGTCAATGAATAGACTTCTCCGATCCTTCTGCTGGGAACTTGACTCTGTAGTATAACTTTGTTCATTATACGGATTATTCTTGACACAGAATAAGTCTCGGTCCAACAAAGTAATGGTATTTTATCTTCGAATTGGAACAGCCAAGTCTGCAGCTAAACTAGCAAGAGCATCAGCTTCCACATTCTGAGAACGTGGTACAAATTCGATGAAAAATCCTTTGAATGAAAAGATCAACTCGAATACCACTTGATGATAAGAGATGAGATCAGGATTTTTGACTTCATAAGTTCCTCTAACTTGATTAAAAATTAGTTGAGAATCTCCATAAGATTCTAGGAACTCGATATCCAATTGCTTTGCTACTTGGAGCCCAATCAGCAAAGCATTGTATTCTGCTACATTGTTAGAGCATGGCTCATTGAGAGAGTAGGCACGATATATGACCATTTTATCAGGAGAAACCAAGACGATTCCTACTCCAGAAATGATATTACCTTTAGGTCCAACCCGTGATGCTCCATCAAAATATAATTGCCAGATGTCATCCTTCAAAGTCATGTTGCAATCCACGACTTCATCTGGAATGTCCTCATATAACTTTGATGTTTCAGGTATATGGTGAGCAGCTAAGAAATCATCTAATGCTTGACCCTTCACTAATTTTTGAGGTACATAAACCATGTCATAAGGAGTGAGCAACATCGCCCAGGTAGCTAACCTAGAGTTAAAAATGCTTGGTTTTCTCATCAATACCCGAATAGGATTTATTCTAGAGATAACATGAATAGTTTATCCTGTCATATAATGTCTTGTCTTTTGGACAGCAAAAACTAAGGCCGAACATTCCTTTTCTACAGGAGTATACCTGTGTTCAGCTCCAACCATCATTCGGCTAAGATAATAAATCGCTTGTTCATGGCCCATATTACTTTTTTGTGCAAGAAGAGCACCAAGTGAATAATCCAAAGCTCGAACATATAGCAAAAATGGTCTTCCTACCACTGGAGGTACCAGAACAGGTGGATTTGTAAGGTATTGTTTGATATCATTGAAGGCTTTCTGACATGCTTCATCCCAAACAAATGATACACCCTTCTTTAATAGACGGAAGAAAGGTTGACATCTCTTAGAGAGATTAGATATAAATCTCCTGATATAAGCAACACGACCCTGAAAGCCACGGAGTTCTTTCAGATTACGAGGAGGACGCATTTCAAGAATTGCTTTAACCTTATCAGGATCAACATAGATACCCTGAGAAGTAATGACAAATCCTAAAAACTTGCCACTGGAAACCCCCAAAAAAGACTTAGTAGGGTTCATTTTCAATTGATGTTGACGCATCAAATCAAATACTGTCTTCAAGTCTTGAATGTGATCATCTTTTGATCGACTCTTGACAGCAATGTCATCTATGTAACATTCAACTATCTTCCGTAGATATTCTTGAAAGATGTTGCTCATAGCCCATTGTTACGTGGCACCGACATTTTTAAGACCAAATGGCATAACCGTATAGCAGTAAACCGTAAGAGGTGTACGAAAAGCAGTATGCTTCTCATCTTCTGGATGCATCTTAATTTGATTATATTCTGAGAATCCATCCATGAAAGACATACGTTCAAAACCGCATGTATTGTCTATCATGACGTCGGTAATCGGAAGTAAAAATTCATCCTTTGGATAAGCTGCATTAAGTTCTCGAAAATCTATGCAAACTCGGACTTTTCCGTTCTTCTTTATAACAGGAACAATGTTGGCAACCCAATCGGGGTGTTGTTCTTCACGAACGAAGTCACATGTGATCAGCTTTTTGACTTCTGCCTCAATTGCATCCATCATATCTGGTCGAAAATGCCGTTGCTGTTATTTTATGGGCTTGGCATTAGGAAGAATATTAAGTTTATGAGTAACAACTTTAGGATCTAGACCTGTCATATCCTCATAACTCCATGCAAAAATATCAATATATTCTTTGATCAGTTTTATCAACTCTTCTTTTTTATTTTCAGAAAGGTTTTTACTGATGAATATTGGTCTAGGCGTAGTTCCATCTCCAACATCAATCTGGACAATCTCGTCCTCTGTAGGTAGTTGTCGTTGTTCAAAACGAAGTTCCCATTGAGTATCCATCTGTTGAGCCTAAAGATCATTCTCAAATTGTTCAGATTCACCATCAGTTTGAACCATGTTTACTGAGAATAATTGTTCAAATTCATCATAATAACCTCTTCTAACACACGAGGAGTGAGATGTATCGGATTCGATGAATTAGATTTCTTCCGAATCTGATGATTGTGAAGAGCTAGAAGAAAATTCTTCTTGAATATCGTCATTAAACATATGGGACGGATAATATCCCAACCCATGACGAGTTTTCTGATAAAACAGATCACCACTTAATGGTAATCGTCTACCCTGGCCTTGATTAAGACCTTGTATAATCTTCAAATCATATCCCATATTCTGGATAATCTTGAGAGATTGTTGACTGTATTTGTCAATTCGGATTCTTCCTTTATCTTTATCTCTCGGATCATCTGTCTGAGCAACAGGGATATTTTTAGCTAGGCCAAACACAATTTGACGCTTGTTTTTCTTATCAGACGGAATCACGAAATAAGATTTCTCGTGACATCTATAAGTTACACAAGCTTGCGATGAAGCGGCTACAGGAAGAAGATAGGGAGAAGATGTTAGGAACCTCTGAGCATAAGGTCCAACATCGACATGAGGAGGAAAAGAATTTTCTTTATTGTCAATGTATAAGGTTTTCTCTGTATCTATGTCGTCTTTATATTGATGACTTTGATTATCAGAAGATAAAGTCATTCTTTCAACAAATTTGACAGCCATATACTCAAAAAGGAAATCTTTATTGATATCGGAAAGTATAAAATGATCAATATTTACATCATTTACAATTTGACTACTACGCTTCGGATTGATCATTAATGGACCATCATCCGTCTTCTGCGTAGAGTTGCCAAGATTAACGATCAATGGTGGCTCTGGATCATTCGTACGAACCTTGATCACAAGAGGTTGAACTTGGTTTTTAGTAGGAACATTCACTGATTCCTCAGATGAAGCTTGAGTTCTTCCTTTAACCTTGATCATCAGAGGTTGATTGTTGACAGGTTGGGGTTGAATTCGCCCTTTGACTTTGATTTTCAAAGGTTGCTCTTCTGGTAAATCTTCATTAATAGACTGATCTTCGGCAAATGATCGATCTTCAGCCATGTCTGATATCTCCTTTACATGTTCTTGTTTGTAGAGCCTTGAATCAGAAAAATAGGCTTCGACACCCTTGAAAGGATTGATATCAGCAAATTCAGTCTTTACAACCCCTTGGGAATCCACGTACTTAAAGCATTGGTGGAGAGTTGAAGGCACGATGTTATGCTCATGTAACCATGTCTTCCAAGAAGGATGTTATAGGATACGTCTGAATTAATAACATAGAATGTTGCCATCGTTCGAAGATCACCAATCTGGATTTTCAGACGAATTTTCCCCAGTGGTTTACTCTTTTCAGAGTTGAATCCAACGATTGTGGTACTAGTGTAAGTTAAGTCACTAGTAGGAATCCTCAACGGTCTTAGCATACTTTGAAGAATTATGCTAATGGAAGATCCAGGATCAATATAAATCTTGTCAACTTCAATGGATTCAATATACCCAGTATAGCACAAAGGCCTGTCATGCTTGTTATGCTTCAACAACATATCTTCTTGTGTAAAGGTAATATTAGGAATTACTTCCATCACACTATGACATTGTGGGCATGACACTGATATATTATCAAGAGTCTGGAGTTGAGCTAAGCAGGAGTCAGCTTGCAGCAAAGCTTCACTCAAGGTTTCGCGACTTTCTTTAGAAAGGCGAAGCAACTTAAATATAGATAGTCTAGCCGAAGTATTGGCTAACTGGGCTAGAATATCAAATTTATAGGGTTTCATCACCACCCCCTGACTGGAAGTAGACTTCAATAGGACGTTAAAGCGTACTGCTTTCTGTTTCCCCTTTTCAACCACAGATGGTTTAGCAGGAACAGGAGATGGTTGAGTTGGTGGTGTTTCAACATTCTCTGCATCTTTGGAGGATCCCTCTTAATCTTTGTGGTACTCTTTCCCAGTTCTTGTACCAGCAAAGGTTTCTTCTTCAGACTCAGAAGAAGGAAGTACCATATTGCAATATTTAGTCTTCCTTCCCTTAGCCTTTTTCCTACGAGGATTGTTATGAGGAACCTCAGAACCCAATCCAATAGTAGATTTTTGACTTTGAATTTGTAAAGGAAGTCGTATTCCTTTATCATAATTCAAACCTTCTGCCTTCTGAAAGTCATAACCCATCTTCTTCATGAGAAGGATAGATTGCTGACTATACAAGTGAGTGGGCAGCAGACTTTTAACAGGTGGTTCAACAGAGAAAGAAAAAGAGATCTCTGTAACTACAGAAGAATGAGGAATAGAAGTCTCTATAGCTACGGAAGGAGAAGGATTCGGGATACAAGGAAAAATCCCTACAGGAGCTTTTTCATAAGCAGCGAAGACTTGTTATGCCCTGTATAAGGGAACACTATTCATGGCTAGCCACTGCTGATGAGTAAGCTTGAGCTTTGTAGGAGGAGCCAGACTTGGAGGGCATATGCTCAATCCTCTCAGTCTATCTTCCAAAGGACTGCCATCCCATAAATGATACAAATTATCATGATCTAGAATAACATGAGAAATCATGTTGCAGGTTTTGACTTTATTACCTTTTTTAGATTTTAAAGTTTTACCTTCATTTTCCATTTCAGGTACTAAGTCAGGATGTACCCACATAATTTCACCATTCTTTAATGTAAGAGGCAACAATCCTTTATTTTCTGCCCTGGCAGGCGGGATATTCACAATTTTTATCGACGCCTTCGGAATTGGAATAATTCCATCTGGTATTTGTTGAGAAGGAAAATCTTCAAATTGATGAGAAACCATATTGGTTGTGACCGTATGCTCATCGTTAGTTAAAGAGATGGCATTGGCATTAATCAGCTCCTGTATTTTCTTCTTTAGGACATAACAAGCCCTGGTAGGATGATTGATGTATCTGTGATAGATACAATATTTGGGATTGTCAGTCAGATTTACCTCATTAGGCCTCTTTGGCTCCGGGATCTGGAGTTTGCCACTCTTTACTAGACATTGGAATATCCCTGGGATATCACTCTCGTCAAAAGAATATTCTTCTTTTGGCTTAGAAGACTCCTGATTATTCGGCGTCATTTTGTTTTTAGAAAGATTAACCATAAGGGTATCCTTTCCTTTTATATTACAATTACCAGAATTATTACCAGGATTACCTTTCTTTCCCTTATCCTCTGAGGCAAAGATCATTCCATGTTCACGAGCCAACCTACCATTGGTCTCGGCAGAAACTGCTGCTACAATAAACGAGGCCTAATCTGTGAATTAGGAACCCGTGAAGACAGCAATGGATGGTCGCAGATTCATCTTGCATGTATCAATTAACGCTGAATCTGACATACCAGGAGGCATCTTTAGAGTCGCCTGTCGGAAACGTTCAATGAACGTCCGAGTATCTTCTTTCTCCTTTTGTTTAATTTCTATTAAGGAGGACATGTTCATGTCCATACCTCCTTCATAGAAGCGGAAGAGAAACATTTCCTTAAATTCGTCAAAAGACAAAATGCAATTGTCGGGTAAACTACGATACCAATCGTAAGCTGAACCCGTCAAGCACCCAATGAACACTCGAGTGAGAAGAGCATCATTTTTCTATAGATGTACAGTCATAATATCAAAGTAATTGATATACTGACTAGGTGAAGCCTTTCCATCAAACAACACCATTGATTGTGGCTTAAATTTTGGTGGAAAGGGTACATCATTCCATTGAGGAGGATAAGGTTGCTTAATCCCTAACCTCTAGAGCTGATCCTTGTGCTTCAAAACTTCAAACTGTGCTTTGAGCTCACGCGCTGCTTGAATAGCTTCGCTGGTTTGAGGAAGCACATTTGATTGAATGGTTATTGGATGTACCGTAACCCCCACCGGAGATGGTACATCTTCTGGAATGATGGGATCTGGAGATGCAAAATTTTGGTTAACAGCAGACTCCTGAATATTCAAAGGTATATCAGCCCCTTGACTATCTTGAGTTTGTGCTGCTATCTACACCGGTGTTACCACTGCCGGTTGAGCAGTTTGTTGAGCCGTTATTATCTGGTGCATGCTTTGCATCATGTTAAGCATGTCTTTCAGTGATTGCTCAACGGCAGTAAGACGTTGTTCTATATTAGCAGATGACGTCTCTGGTTCATCTCTAATAGCGTAGGATTCAACCTCTCTTGAAGATATAGAGGGATTAGTATAGAGGTATGAATCAACACTATCAGTTTCAGACTCAAAATATTGAGTACCTCCAGCTTGTGAATCAGAAGTCTGCAACTGTCTTTGTCTTCTTGATCGAGTATTCTGATATACTCCTTCAAAGGAATCAAGAAGTCTGTTGAATTGTTGTTGTCCTAGAGTTTGGGATGTGTTTCGTCTAGGACGTCGTCCTCTGTTGGTATGAGATGCCATGTTGACTGATGCATATGACAACTCATCATCTTGTTGTTGAGGTGCATTAAAATTTAACCGATCAAAAACTGATCGTTTAGAAACCGAACAACAACATTTAATTACAATCTGGTGACACTCACAATGATGATTTTCTTGGGGGAGTGTCACGGAAGATTGTCTATTTTTATGCTTTTGCATTAGCAATTCGTGTAAATCAGAAGGAGTAGATGAAGTAGTCTTCTTTATTACATTTGGGGCAGAAAAACATTTAGTCCCTTGTGTATAAAGAAGATTACTGGTTGCATTCGTAGAACCAAACTATACATTTTTACGTGCTTGGAGTTGTACACGTAAATCCTGAGATTTTGAGCACGAAGGACTCCATTTTCATTGCGTATAATTTGTAAGTTTGGTACCTTGCGTACAGCAGTGTAAGAAGGTTGTTGGTTGAAAACAGAAGTTTTACCAATATGTTTTTAGGCTTCATGCGTGTAGGTACATTCACTCTAGATGCAGAAGTATCATTGTGAATTTTATCTACACTGTCACAGACAGGAGATTTATCTTTACGCGTAGAGCGCAAAACATGAGTATCTGCCACGTCATAGACGGGAGATTTTCCTTTACGTATAGAACGTAAATTTTGTGTGTCTACCGCGTCACAGACGGAAGACTTATTGTTACATTCAGAACGTAAGGCATTGGAGTCTGCCACGTCACAGACGGAAGACACGTTTTTACGCCCAGGACATAAAACCTGATTTTTACGCTCAGGGCGTAAAACCTAATTTTTACGCCCAGAGTGTAATACTGGAGAGTCTGCCATGTTACAAACGGAAGACTTGTGTTTACGCGCATGGCGTATCACCGAAGTAGAGACTGCCTCATCACAGATGGGAGTTTCTACAACAGGAGTAGGAAGGATTCCTTTGTCTGCAGAGACAGTAGGGAGATCCGAGGATGCTTTGGATTTAGGAACCCAAACTTTTCGTGCCTTCCGCGATTTCTGAACATTGGAGCAGCGAGTGCTACCCCCAGTCCTGAGCATTTCTTCATAGGCAGTCTGGTCGAAGTGCACAACCAGAGTCTTCTTTGTCGATCCAATCGACACATCATCATATTGAGCAATTGTCTCCTCGTCAGAGGAGAAGGTCGTCCCCAGCAGAGTCGCCATTTTGTTTCACTTAACAAAATGCCTAAAAATTGGCTTTTGAAAATAAAATGAGAAAAAGTACAAGAAGTACAAATTGTTCTGGGAAGTATTGCTATGGAAGTCTGATCTGAAGGCGATCACTTTGTTCCTTGGACCATACGATGATGATGAAGACCACTGCTAGAATATGAAAAACTAGAAGAACTAAGTCACCAGAAAGGTATCGACGCACTTGGGCACTGATGGCGAGGTCGAATGCTTTTCTGCTTTGCTTCACTCTGTTCTGGAAGAAAGGTTAAAGAAGAATGCTCTCGGGGAATCAAAGTTTCTGGGCTCTGATCTCTATGTATTCTCCTCTGTCTCTGCTTGTTCTTTTATATCAGAAAAATAAGTCTATTTATAGACTTGGCTTTTTTTGTGCGTAAAACTCAGCAAAAGTTCTGTCTTTACGCTAATAACTGCCACCCATGACTGAAGTCATCTTCTACATACGTTGACATGTGTCCTATGATTTCAATAAGAATAGGATGCACGTACACACGTTCTTCGAAATGTGGGGCATGAAAACCACGTAGGCAAACCACGTTCCAAATTAATCAGAAAGGATAGGGCATAAAAACAACCCAAATATACCCTGAGCGTAAAGCAGTAGACTAGGCGTAAAGTAGCCCTAAAATGGACTTCCAGCGTAAAGTGGTTGATAAAACAACCTTGAGCGTAAAGGTAGCCCAAACAAACTTTATGCGCACGTCAACTTTGAGCGTAAAAAGGCTCATATAGTATTCATGCGTAAAAGAAGCCATCTTGTGAGCGTAAAAGTAGCTCAGTCCACATACTAAACGACAAATATGGATTTCTGTGTAAAACAAATCCCTTCGAATCCTGTGTTATACGCCGTTAGTAGATCTTTTATGCCAGACCCATTATTACTTTGTATTAAATGCATGATTTGACAATTTGTCTCTGCCTGTCCCTGGCGTAAAATGGTTGGCGTGTCCCTGGCGTAAAGCAGCTGATCCGTCCTTGCCTTTTGACTCAGTCTATAAAATATTTTTTTACGCTCCTACAGTTATCTATCGCGAAATTTGGCGTAACTTCCAACTTAAATTTTGAACTCGACATCGATCCAACTTAAACGACCCAATATATATTTTTGACTATTTTTGAGCCTACTACACACATGCCTAGGGTGTCCCAATCAATCGTGGCATATTAGACCCCTTATGTGACTTTTTAAGCCTATTTTCAAATCAAAATTTTTTTTCTTAAGCCTAAACTTGTCTAGCAAGCTGTAGATGACTTGTTAGGGTCACCCCACATAGATAGGGCCATCGTAGATTTTTAATTCAAATTTTTGGTGACTTTAATTGGGTCAAACCTAATAGGAAAACTCAATCAATACAAGGTTCTATATTTGGAAACTTGTATATCTTTGTCCCAATTCCTCTTGTATTTGATTTCCAAAATCCATTAAAACCCACCCATACACGCACAAGAACAATCCATGAGCAACCCCCATAAATACCCGATATAAATACCATCTCACCCTACCCGAAAATACCCCAAACAAAACCCTAACCTAATCTCTACTGCTACCGCCGTTGTCCCCTTCTTGTGCTACAGTTTGGCGTACTTGCCGACCACCTCCAGCCCAACCACCTTATCCCTAACATGCCTAAGACCCCCTCTACCTTCCCAAGGTTGCCACCCCCTAGAGTGTCACGCCCCGCTCCCGTAGGAGCGATCGTCCTCGCTAAGGCGTGATGCCGTACGAGCCTAGGTTGCGCTCGTGCAAGGCGGGTTCCATAACGGCCGATTTCAGCGGCTGCGACGGGGTCGTCGCACAGAAGTCCCAAGCAGAGACATTGAATAATAGCAGCAGAATTTGAAGCAAAACATAAGTCATTGCAAAATACTCTTTTATTGATATTGAAACAAAGGTTACAATGGGGCGCAAGGCCCAGATTACAAGTCTCTTAAGCTCACTCAAGCTCACATTACAAGTCACTCAGCTCTCTCTCATCTCTCAGTACATGTCTTGAGCCAGCGAATGCTTTGGAAGACGATGTCCATATATTATGACCTATATAAGTCTTGAATACATGCGACCGCACGCTTCGAATCGCCAAGGAACTCCGTGCCTCGATGCATCCAAGCGAGCTCCGTGCCACGAGCTTCTACCTATGCCTGCACATAAAAACTATGTGGGTGTCAGTACTCAACTATACTGGTGGAATGAGCTCCTCGTCCACACCTACAAAACCAACACGTTAATTTACTTTGTGTGTAACATAGCCCCTTTATGATTGTCTTTCTACTCTTTTCTTAGGATCGGTTTTAGGACAGACGCCTTGGCCTATTTTGTGTCTCAAGACCATTTCGTGCTTGCAACGCAACATCAACTCAACAACGTTAACCTATCAAGTCGTGCTTGTCTTACGACTTAAAATCAGAGACGCAACTACGCGATAAGACTCTATTCCCGTGTGATCGTGCTATAAGTCCTTGTTGAGGCTGTGCCTCGCAACTAAATGAGACTCAATCATATCGCTACCTCGCGGCCCTTGCCGCCCCGCGGCCCTTTGCTACTAAATCATCAACTGACCCAATCAAGACTTGTGGGTTAAGTGTCACTCGACCGACTTTGCCTTGCAGCCTTTTCTGACTTAGACTCAAGTCAACTCACATCCAAACTATGCAACTTATATGCCGACAACATAAGCCCCGTCGCCACATCTCGTGTCGAAGCATGTCGCCTACGTTGCTACCAAATCTTAGGCCCAACATTTTGTGTTCCAACTATACTCAATCATTCAAATCGACTCCTTGATATACTGCACTCAATACTCGACTCAATCCAAAGGCATACACGCAGATCGCCGCCCATGCTGACTCATCTATATAAACTAGTCACTAGTGCCCAGCGCTTTAATGGACTCCCTTTGAGCTTTTGATTAGACGGACGCTCCTTGCCAGCGCGAGTAGCTAGCTCCGCTGCAAGTTTCCGCTAACCCGTGCGGTCATCCAGTACAGCTACGAATGTCTCTATCGCAACGGTTCCCATGGGCCGCCTGGGTCATCGTTCGAGAAACAAATTTATTTTACCTTGTACAAGTTATCCAATGACCATGTAAGACTCGACTCGAACTGACGTCTCACACAGTCAATCTACTTCTAGTATTACCATCTCTATCAGGGCTAAGTTTAACACTTCTCACATCTGAGACCTTGCCTCGACGACCCAATCGCAAGCATTCTTCTTTCTTGCCTCGACGACCCAGTCGTGAGCATTCTTCTTTCTTGCCTCGATGACCCAGTCGCGAGCATTCTTCTTTCTTTCCCTATCATTTCACTCAACTCAAGAACAACTATTGAAACACTTTCCAAACTCAATGACTCAACCGTGGCCCGTGCCTTAAAATACTAAGTCTGTGACATCGTGTCTTAAACCAACTTGAAATACTATGTGACACCACCACCACCGCCCAAGTCATACTCTATATGACGGGCCTTACAATCGTGAGACTATGTGGTTATACCCAGCCGTAGAACTCATAGGGCCGTGCTTGCCACTACTCCCGATAGCTTAACATAACTTGCCTAACTTACTTTGCAACAACTTGACGAGCAAAGGCTGTGTCAAGCCTTGCGTCGGGGGAACGTGCCGTGCACGCGTTCGACTTTAAACAACCATGTTATTTGAGGTGGCTAGACTTATGCCATAAGCCGTGCAATACAACTTAACCCGTCGGCGAGTAGAGGCTATGCCACGCCTTAGGCGAAGAGATCGTACGTGCTTTATGAAGCATTTATGCAGGCGACGCCTATGAATTTGGCTAACTCTTAACTTGTGGCGAATACCAACTTTTCCTTCTCCCAAGCCACGGGACGAAAGACCGAGTATCATTTTCAAAGCACGCCGTGCACCAACTCTAAGCCGACGGTTGGACCTTTCCATATTCTAACTCAATTCGACCTGTCGGGATTATTTCCTTTAGCTATGTGGATTCATCACTTTTATTATCAAGCCTACTTGTGCAAGTTGAAAATATGCAATTTATTATGTGAAGGCAAAGATGAGGCAAGTTCACCGAAACCACCCTACCTGAGCGAGCGGTCGCCTTGACCGAGCGAGCCTTCAAGTTGCCGTTGCATGCTAAGTCCGAACGCCATCGGCGTTCCGATTCCTTCGATTGACTGAGCGGGACGGGACACTACATCATACACCACTCAGAAAAAGTTTTGTCCTCAAAACTAACTGAGTATACTTATCATCTTATCACTTTAATCAACATTCACAGATTCTCGCACACACTACTCCTATGCATTTCCCAAATCTGAGCCACGCTCGTGCTATTATCAATCTTTTCTTTGAAACACTTTTTCGAAATCCTTAACACGTTTCCATTTTCTTAGTCTCACTTGATTCAACGTATCACTTAGTTGGATCGTGCACATATTACAGGCGTCTCCAAAATATATACATTTCAGCCAAGCCTCGTGATAGAGAATTCGCCATCACCACTCGAGTCGGATCGTGCACATATTCGGACGTCCCTGATATACATGCATGTCAACCGAGTCTCGTGAGTGGTGCCTCCACAAATCCTGTAACACCCACTTTTCCAAAATAAGGGTAAATTTGAAATTTTGCATTTTAAATCATTAAAATATTGATTTTAGTCATGATATGATTTTTGGTGATTTTTAGTTATTTTAAAACTATTTATTTGAGTGAAATGTGAATTGGTGTTTTGCTAGTGTAACATTAGTCATACATGACCTAGAAGACTAATCATGACCAATGAGACCTAATCATGTGTCTAGGATTTCAAATTTCTACTTTTAAGCCTAGGGGTATTTTAGTCATTTTGACACTTTTGTGAAAATGTGAATTATATTAATTAAATATGTGTTAGCTAGATTGTTGAGACTTGACCTAGAAGTTAGCCTAATCTAGATTGTTAATCATGACCCTAGAGACTAAGTTAGAGGGTTTCATTAAGTAATTACATTAGTGAAATATCTAGATATTTGTTAAGGAGATATTTTAGGCTAAAGGTTAAAAGGGCTACTTTAATTGTGAGCCCTTAGATTAGCTAGAAATTGTTGGAGAAACCTTAGCCCCTCATCCTAAACCCTAACCCTAACTTAATGGCAGCCAACACACATCCCCACCCCCTATAAATGTATCCCATTAATCATTTGCATCATTTTTAATTCATTTTATTTGCCTCTTTTGTGTTCTTCCCTAAACTTCTCCCCAAATATCCAAAACAACTCCAAATTGAGCCAAACTTCTTGCATTGGGATCCCCTACCATTGAGGGTGCTAAGGGGAGCTAGCTAGCAAGGTTGCACAAGCTTTAGGCATCATCTTTTGAAGAAGAACACCCCCCTTTCCTTAGTTTTCATTGAGTTTTCACTCAATAGGTAAAATGCCTCAAAATCTATTAATATTGTGATTTCTCTTCATGAATGATGCATCTAGGTACCAGGGATCTATAGGCTAAGTTTTGTAGGAATTAGATTGGGTTTGGTGTCCGTATCGGACACGTATCTAGGTCTTTATGCAAGTGTTTGGTGTATTGCCACAGTGAACAAAATGTTTTTATTTTCGAAAACTAATTACAGAATTTTCTAGCCCTATAGATGCTGATCACAAATCACTAACACTGAGCACGAATCCGTGCTGTTTTCGTGTCGAAAATCGACACGGACATGCTGCACGACGCTGTCGTGCAGTGTCCTGCTACCCGACCTCTTTTTCTCCCCACACAGGACACGTGGACACTTCAAACTTGACATGGAGGAAGGGGCAATGTCTGTCATGCCTCTCCCAAAGTTTGGTGTTGAATCGTGTCGTGTCGAGGGAGCACGGACACGTGCACTGGTTTTACACTGCACAGTGCGCGCAGTAGATCGGCTCTGATACGCATCTCGTGTCCTTCCTATACGACACGTGGACACGTATCAGGGTATGGAACACGTAGCCTGACTCTAGGTGTACCTACACACGTGACCACGAGACACGTGGACGCCTGTGTCGTGTCCTAGACCTAGGTGAACACGTGCACGAGGCCATACTGAACACTGTGTTCCTGACAATTGTATTTTAGTTTTGGACACATTCGTGTCCACTTTTGTGGACACGAACTACTTCCTAGACATGAGTACAGGTATACCTAGTGTCTGCACACCCTGCTTTAGGGTTATACCTAGTTAATTGATTCAATTTGATGTTGGAATGGGTTTTCCTGATACTCCCTGAAACAGTGTTTCGTGTTCCTGAGTTAATCCAATTTTTCTGAGTTTGTGATTCCTTAAAATGTTGATTTAGATCACCTACATGTTTATTAGATCTCTGCAATGTTTGGGTACTGACTAGTGTAGGGTTTTTAGATTCGAAATTGTTTTTGAAATGTTGAATGATATGTATGTTTAACTGTTAACTGTTATTTCAGTTTTAATCTCGATTTTAATTTCCTTTACAAAGAACTGAGAACTTTTGATGAATGAGTAGAACCTGAGTTTAATTTCGACTTTGATAATAAAACTGAGAAATTGTTGAGAACCTGAGATGGTTCTATACATTTAAAAAAACTGAGATTTCCAAACATGAAAACTGAGATTTTGGGTATTAAATAGGTAAAATGGTTTTGAGTAAAATGAACCTGTGTTCACCCTTCCTTGATCTGAAATCGATTAGGAGTTGTATTGAATACCTGAGATAATGTATGTAGGAAAAACTGAGATTTGTTTCAAAGGAAAACTGAGAGTTTCCTTTGGGTCAGAACCTGAGTTTCCTCAGGCAAATCTGAGAATTTCCTATGTGCAAAACCTGGGTTTGATTGTTATGTTAAACCTGAAATATGGGATATATATGTTTTCAGTTTTGAAAGGAAAACTGAGAATGGAATTGAGCTTATTTTGTTATTGATCTATGGGTTAAACTGAGATTTTCAAATGAATCTGAGAATGTGATTTGATTCCTGAGAATATATGAATTGATTTCCTTTCTTCTTCAAACTGAGTTCAGTTATTTATAATTTCTGAGATTCCTAATGACTTGTAAACTGAGTTTTCTCTATACATTTTAGTGAGTAAAACTGAAATTTGTTTCATTGCCTGAGATTAACCCCCACTTGAATGTGTTCCAATATATACACTGTTTCACATATGTTTCCATTCACTGAGTTTTCCTAATACCCTCAACTATTTTCAGGATGCCATGATCCACACACAAGTGTCTTCACACACTACCTTGACCCCTTAACCCCCTCTATATGCATGCCTATTCACTACACACATGGACACCCCATGTTCACACATCCCTCTTTCTCACTCACACACTTTGACACTGACCTATACACCAGCCTATACCCCCATACACATGTACCTCCCCCCCTTTGTTCCATGTTTCCTATCTATCTATATATATGTGTATATGCTATGGTTATAATATAGGATGAGTAGTATGTAAATATGCATGTATGTATATCATGTCATATGCACATGAATGTAAGAAGGTAATATACATGATGTTTTAGGATAATGAGTGTTTGGTATTTGTAGTTGAGAGCTTGCCTTGGCTCATTTGCTTCTTGGTTCATTGTAACCATACACATGCTCTTCTCTATCTCTCTCTCAATATATATATATATATGTATATATATTATATGGCTAATGTGTTAATATGGTAAATAGAGATTCCCTATAGTTATATACATATATGTGTGTATAGACATATATATATATGTGGGTATAAGATATATGGCCTAGTGTTGATTTCTCTTTTCATGTACACATCCATGTTCACACACACACATAGCTTACATGTTAGTTCCTTCCTCTTTTTATATATATATAATGTTGAACATGCATGAATAGGATGTGCCTTGATATGTGCTTGTGTTTGGCTTGTATAGCCTTGTGATTGGTGTGTGATTGCTAGATTAGGCTTGGTTAGGCCTAGTGAGACTTGTTAGACTTGTTTGGGCTAGGACTTGACCTAGGTTGACTAGTGTGGTTGACTAGAGTTGACCAAGTGTCGACTTTAGCCTAGTTTGACCTAGACAGCATGCAGATGCATTGTACATTTCATGTATCACCCTCTGTATACATCTTGACTTGTGTTGCTCTAACTAGGAGTCAGGTACCTCATCTCGGACAGTACGTTTACTTCAGACATTCAGATACGAGGCGAGTACATTCTCTGATCGTTTTATACTTGTCACGATTTATATTCTCGCTCTAGATTACTTTTACTTGCCTCGATGACCCAGTCGCGAGCATTCTTCTTTCTTGCCTCGACGACCCAGTCACGAGCATTCTTCTTTCTTGCCCTATCATTTCACTCAACTCAAGAACAACTATTGAAACACTTTCCAAACTCAATGACTCAATCGTGGCCCGTGCCTTAAAATACTAAGTCCGTGACATCGTGTCTTAAACCAACTTGAAATACTATGTGACACCACCGCCCAAGTCATACTCTATATGACGGGCCTTACAATCGTGAGACTATGTGGTTATACCCAGCCGTAGAACTCATAGGGCCGTGCTTGCCACTACTCCCGATAGCTTAACATAACTTGCCTAACTTACTTTGCAAAAACTTGACGAGCAAAGGCTGTGTCAAGCCTTGCGTCGGGGGAACGTGCCGTGCACGCGTTCGACTTTGAACAACCAAGTTACTTGAGGTGCCTAGACTTATGCCACAAGCCGTGCAATACAACTTAACCCGTCGGCGAGCAGAGGCTATGCCACGCCTTGGGCGAAGAGACCGTGCATGCTTTATGAAGCATTTATGCGGGCGACGCCTATGAATTTGGCTAACTCTTAGCTTGTGGTGAATACCAACTTTTCCTTCTCCCAAGCCACGGGACGAAGGACCGAGTGTCATTTTCAAAGCACGTCGTGCACCAACTCTAAGCCGACCGTTGGACCTTTCCATATTCTAACTCAATTCGACATGTCGGGATTATTCCCTTTAGCTATGTGGATTCGTCACTTTTATTATCAAGCCTACTTGTGCAAGTTGAAAACATGCGATTTATTATGTGAAGGCAAATGTCACCCTCATTTCCCGTATTTCGTATTTATACTCGTAGTTGGATTTTGGCATGTATTTTTATTTTTCTCGACTTGTAAAATTTTGGGTTTTCTCGTATTTTGGGTTTCGGCTCGGCTCGGTTTTAGTTGGGTTGGTTTGATTTTAAACCCAATGGAACACTTTAACCTATACTCCACCCTCATTCCACCACAACCACCCTCATTAAATCCCCACCAACCATTCTCTCTCCTCATTACTTCCCTCATTAATTTCCTAACTCCTTCTTCTTCCTTCTTCCACACAACACCCCACCCATAGGCAAGTGCATCTTGCCACCACATGAAGACCAAATTTTATTTGCCTAATAGCTTAATTAGATAATTTGTAACAATATTAGAACTTGACATTTTTGGATTTGGAGCTTGGATTCGCCTAGATCTAAGTTTTTACCATTTTGGAATTTCTTGGGTTTGATCTACCAAACTTGGATTTTTGCTTATTTTGATGCTTCTATGTTGTAGAGAATCGAATTTTACACAAGTTAGACTCTTGAAATTCCGGATTTCGGGTTTTATGGACCAAGTTGTGAAGTTTCAAAGTTTTGTGACCCGTGGTGTTCTTCCTCTCAGCTTGAGGAAGAAGAAGACCCCCTCCCAGCCGCGCTGTTTAGCGCCGGGCTGTTTTTCCCCCCGCGCGCGCGCTCTTTAGCGGTGACCGCGCCCCCCAGCGTACATATATATATATATATATATATATATATATATATATATAGATATATATATATATATACCATAAATACAATACGAGCAAAAAATATTAAGCCTAATCAATATTTATATATATAATTCATAATTTTATACTAATCTTTATATAAATAATCAAAATGCCATATATATATATATATATATATATATATATATATATATATGTGGCCTAATTTATATATCAGGAATATACTTAATATATATACACATAAATATATATAGCCTACTAAAATTCTACATCCAAAATAGGTTAAGGAAATATTCCACATACATTCAATAAACATTAATTCTATAGGCAAAGCATATAAATGGAACTGTCTTTGTAAAGGTCTACTAGGTCACTAATCAATTTAAAAAGGCTAATCTGTACATCCACATGGACATCCTATCAATAGAGATTAGATATATATATATATAGTATATATATAGATATATAAGATGATAATATATATATATATAGATAGATACAATCAAAAAATATTAAGCCTAAT
>JANAVB010027798.1:4524009-4594009 GCA_029216955.1 Iris pallida
TATATATATTATTTTTTTTTATATATTATTTTTATAGATATATATATATATATATAATATATATATATATATATCTATATATATATATATATATATATTTACTATACTATACAAATCGAGCAAAAAATATTAAGCCTAATCACTATTTATAAATAGAATTCATAATTTATCTACTAATCTTTATATAAATAATCAAATTACATAGCCATATATATATATATATATTTTTTTTTTCATAGCCTATATATTATATATATATATATATATATATATATATATATATATATATCTATATATATAATATATGGCCTAATTTATATCGGAATATACTTATATATACACACATAAATATATATATACCACCTACATAAATTCACTCCAACTATGTTAAGGAATATTCACCATACATTCAATAAACATAATTCTATATGGCAAGCATATATAATATACTGTCTTTGTAAAAGTCTACTAGGTCACTAATCAATTTAAAAGGCTAATCTGTACATCCACATGGACATCCTTAGACGCTCTAACCCCTCCACATGCGCTTGGGCTTGGTTCGATCAGTCCGGGCTTAAACGGCAAACCGGTCACCTAAAAATCTATAATCTTAATTAATAAATAATTAAATTATTTATAGAGTCAAGTCGTAACTTGGCCTAGTTTTTTCTAGTTAGGGCATTACTGTGGCTCGTCTTTTCCAACCAGGACTAATACACTAGTCAAAGCACGCCACTGTACTATCCATAAATGATTCCTAGTCGTCTTGTACTTCAAAACTCCACCATGGCTAAAGCCATCTACCGTAATAATTTAACTAAATAATTTTTATAAATGCTAAAATCACCAATTAAATCAAATAAATAATAAAAAAATATTTCAAAAATTTTTGGAAAGGGGAGCTACAAATCTACCCCTTAAAAATAATTTCGTCCTCGAAATTCTAATTCATGACTCCCGTAAATTCAAAGTCTACTATTTACCTTAATCTCATCAAATTTATCTCTCTCAAAAATTTATAACCTTCTTCAGTCATTTCATAACTCCGAATACTTGAGGACTTCTACCCACCTTTGGTCACTACTCTCAAAATACGGTCACTAAAATCTTATAATCTCTAACTAGTTGCTAACAATTCACCAACAAATATCTAGGTGTATGGCATCTATAATAACTCACATCTATAAACAACCAAATATTCAATAGTCAAGAATATTATACTATAACTTAAGAATTTCTGAGGAATTCTAGGCAGCACGATCATTCGTCCCCCGAAATAGGAAGGTACGAGAACCAAGGTACGGAAGGCAAGGAAGAAAATTTCAAGGATGTAGAGAATTTCTAGGAGAATTTTCAAGGCAGTATGGATGAGATTTCAAAGGGTTTAGTCAGTTGCGCAGGCTCGTATCAGTACAGTTACGTAATCGATACGATATCCTCTGACTGCATGGGCCACCAAAAAAACTTGTCATGACCCGCACCCGCTTTTCGGACGCAAGCTCGTGAGCAAGCTAGCTACGTATCAAGCGGACTCCAGCCCGACTATAATACGTAACGCTGTCACGGCTATGGTAAACTACCACATCATGGCAAATATTCTATCTCTCAATCCATAATAAGTTGCGAAACATGAATAAACACTATGGGTCGTGGGTCTGCATCCCACTACATATATGTCCGATAAGGCTCAAAACGTAATAAGAGTCTAAAACTGAATCAAGAACAGATATCTCATCATAAGGGATGAAAGCACAAGCAGATAATAACGTAATAATAATACCTAAATCCCACAAGCGTATCATCGCATCCGAAATCCACAAGATCGCAAATCCTCTGCCATCCAGAACTACTAGCTACTCCATCAATCACTAAACCTGAAGATCATCAGGTCCTCAGATATAAGTAGATACATACAAACATACATATCTAGCAGTTTATCATGCAATAAAGAAAATACAGGAAATAAACAAAAAAAGACCAACAACACAAAAATACGACTATACACGACTGGAAGAACCACTACGCATAAATGAACTGCTGAAGGAGAACAAGAGAACGCGATGTCATGATGTCATAGATAACTAATCGAATACTCAAACCCTCCCCCTAGTGTGGATTCGTAGGTTTTAATAACTACTAACCCTTGCCCCTAATGTGGACTCGCAGGTTAGCTTCAAAAATCACCCTCGCCCCTAGTATGGACTCGCAGGTGCAGACAGATATCTACTAACCCTCATCCCTAGTGTGGACTCACAGGTTAGCTTTTGGAATCAAGATATAGATAACTACTAACCCTCGCCCCTGGTGTGGACTTGCAGGTTAGCTTCAAGAATTCAAGGTACAGCAGTTCCGTTATGACTTATTAATCCTATGACACGATCCGACTCAGTCCAAGTACAGGTGATGATACGACACGGTCCAAATCATGATACACAAGAGAACCAATCCAATATGAACTACAAACTAACTATGAATAAGGACTATTTATACGTATATCCAATATGAACTACAAGCTAACTATACACAAGGACTATATATATATACTAGCATGCACGATGTACAAATCACATGTAAATAATCAACTAGTAAAACTAGATAATAATAAGAATATGCACGTAAATAAACTGTAGAGGGAGGCAAGGTATCTTGCCTGGTGGTAGCACGAAGATCCAATAATATACCGTCAACTGGTATGCCATAAAGTCCAAATCTCACAACTGTCTCTGAAAGCTGAAACAAACATTGCCAACATTCTCAAAATAGTCAAATTAGCTAGGATTTCCTATCCTTAAGTCCAATTCTGGATACAGGAGCAAAATAGTAATTTTGGGTCAAAACGGTGTCCGTCGTTGAACCCACTTTGTACCGAAAAGCGTGCCAGAGTCAATGGTCTCTAAAGTTATCAAACTGCATGTTTACAGATGTTTGCCATTAAAATCTTTGAATTAAAATTTCAATCACAAACAGAACAGTATTACAATGTAGGACTCAGATGTAGTCCTAGGAGTACACTTTTGTTTTTATCTGGGAACTGTGTCGATGGAGCGAGTGATAATGCGTTGACTCCGTTGACGATCTGATGATGATTTTAGATTCTCTGAAGGTCTGGGTTTCTCTGGATGCCGGAGCGTTGCGAGGAGAAGCGGACGTTAAGTGTCTCTTCTGGCCTCTGTGGAGGTGCTTCTCTCTGAGTATGTATGTCTGTCTTTGTCTTTGTGTGTATGATGAAGGAATGATCCTTCTATTTATAAATTGCAAGCTGGCTGCTCATACGTACATATGTCGGATACGCCTGGACGTGGGAACGCACGTGGCTGATGCTGGCGGGGCGCATGGTTGATGCACCCTGATTTGGGGATTGGATCCTTCCTGTTACGCCTGTGGACCGTAGAAGAGCCGACACGTGGCAGCATAGAGGATTCTTCGGTTGCTGAGATCTTGGGTGGTTAGCACCCCTTCGTGGACTGAACTGAGTCAAAGGACACGTGGCGTATGTCCGTGGCTCAAAGATCTCGGATTTGGTGGAGAGCGATTCTGACAGGATGCGCCTAGGATTGGGCGCATGGAGAGGACTTTAGCTGTTGTTTTTAGGGATCAAGAGCGAGTCCAAGCGCATGGCTTTGGGGCACACGCAATGATTTGGGCGCATGGCTGTGGTGGTGCATGCGCTTTGGTTGGCCACGTGGCAAGACAGTTCGACCGAACAAACGAAATGATGTGCTGATATCATCGACCCCTCGTCTTCTACTATGGGTTGGAGACTCTTCGGGGGACGTGTTGCCGTCTCTGTCATACGGCATTAAATGCTCAATGTGATAGGCGCATGGGCTTCTGTCCAGCCTGTCACTCAGCATTAAATGCTCGGATCGTGAGCGCATGGGCTCGATCTCTGTTTTGGGCGCATCAGAAGGAGGCGCAGGGATTTGCCACATGGTGCATCCACCTAGGCCCGACTGTTGGGTTCCTAATGTTTTGATTGTGCATGTTGACTGGGCTGATTTCAAAAAGATAGATTCATTCCATAAATGTACATTCGTTGCACGGACTTCGGAGAGCCTGCCACTTGGCGCATGGGTCTGATTTGTCTAAGCTATAAATAGCAGCAAGGAGAGGGTTTTGTTCCCCATTTTCTCCTGTTTACTCAGTGTAGAGATGCGCCTCTTTGCCCGAGTATGTTCTGTCGACGAGATGCTCCCGAAGGTGAAGATGCGTCGAGTTGTCTTCGTACGCACTCGTGAAGATGACTATTACATCCAAAAGTCGGGATCGCGGGGTCCCAACGCAGGCCGAAGGTGCCTGTTGCATCCAAAGATGGGGTCATTCACATCCGGTCTTTGTTATTCTGGAAGAGCCCCAGATCAGAATTGTGGTGCTCCCATCTTCCTTGGGCTTTGGAGAGCTCTTCCTCCTGCTAGAGTGGGGTTGATCGCCCGCTCGCGTTATGTTCGAAGGACTACTTCCTTTAGCCAAGGTACTTGGTTGAAACGAAGTGAATTGCCTATACTGAGACATCAACGTGATGTGCTTGAATGAGACGCTGAGACGACGCACCTGATTGAGACGCTGGAGTGATGCGCCTGTGTAGCTGCTGTCTTGATGCGCCTAGCTGATGCGCCTGCACAGCAGCTTTTTCAATGTGCCTTGCTATTTTAGACTTTCTTTCACTTTCTTTTAAAGGGTCTTTATGTAAAAAATAGTCTTTAGTCAAGAGCCTCTTTTTTGTGTTGACTATCCCTTGCTATTTTCTGATGTATTGAACTCTCGGCGCATGTTTGTTTTAGGGCGCATAGTAGATGCGCCAGAAATTCCATGCTTCTACAAGACCCCCTTCAAAGTTTTTAAAACTTTTTGTCAAGTTTTGGAATACTTTAAATAAGAAGCATGGTGGACCGCATGTCTTCGATGGAGCGTATGGTTGTTCTGGGCGCATGACTGCTCCGCACATGATATGATGAGGCGCATGCTTCCTTTAAATGCAAATGATAACGCCTCGGTTTATTAATGATGATCTTTGGAATATCTGTAGTTATCATTTCGCAGAACCCCAAGCGGCGGCTGACGTCACCCTTCATCGGTTCACGCGTGTGACCAAGCCTATAAATAGGCGTCTGATGGAGAGAGAGTCTTTCTTCTTTATTTTCTTCTTCTTCTTTGTGTCTTTAAGAAATTCTCCCGAAACTTTGAAGAATGGCCCCTAAGAATCCTCGCGGTGGTGCTGGCCGAGGGCGAAGCAAAGGAAAAGAGCCTACGGAGATCGATGTTGACAATGTCCCCAGGACGCCCGCCGACGTTCGACCGACGGTGATTGGTGGGTTTGTCATTCTTTGCCGTACCTTTCTGTACTTGAGTATTTTTTTTCTTTGAAATGTAATCCCTCACTTTTTGATAAGAATAAAGAATTTTCTGGTGTGTTTGTGATTTTTGTGGACCTATTATCTTTTGTGTATCCTGGTTTTGAGGTACAGGTAATAAGTTTGAGAGGACCGATATGTTTGCTCAGAGGTAATGTGTACGTGGCAAATATGGGGTTCCTCTGGTAGAGTTTTCCTATTCAGAGGTATTATGGACGTGGTAGGAATGACTCTGGGGAGGTACACGGAACATCTCAGAGGTAATGTGGACATGGAAGTTCTGCGGTAGATGTATAACAACGCAGGGGTTGTTTGTACGGGATGTTTACTCAGAGGTAATGTGGACGTGGTAAACATGATAGTTAGCGTAATCTTGCGGAGTGTAAGATTCTGCTTTGTAGGGCATAGAGGAGCAACTCAGAGGTAATGTGGACGTGGTTGTTCTTCTACTGGAGATAGAATGCAACGGAACAGCTGGGTTCCAGGAGCACAAGATTTGTGTAGAAGAGAAGTGTGTGAACTCTGAGTATTAAGTTCTCTGACTCTCCTGCTGGGTAAGGGTAGAAGTACATATCTGCGTTTATCTCAAGAGTAGTACTTCTTTAGGAACTTGTCATTGATGGGCATCATGAACAAGTCTCCGTTGGGTCGGGCGAGGCGGTAAGCACCGTTTGAGTATACCGCCTCTACGATAAAAGGTCCCTCCCACTTGGTTTCAAACTTTCCTGGCGTTTTATGAGTCAACACCATCGGCCTCCTGACTGCCAGATCCAGGTCGCCTATTTGGAAAGTCCTCTGTTTGACCTTCTTGTTGAAAGCTTGTGATATACGGGCTTGATAAAGTTCAATGCGATGTTGAGCTAAGAGGCATTTCTCATCAAGTGCTTCTAACTCTCGCAGACGGCGGGGTTGATTGTCTTCCTCCGTCAACTAGTTTGTGATTGCAACATGGAGTGAGAGTATCTGGATTTCGAGAGGCAGTACCGCTTCACTTCCGTAAACCAAAGAGAACGGTGTGTTGCCCGTCGGAGTCCGTACCGTTGTACGGTAGGCCCCCAGGCATTCGTCGAGTTTTTCATCCCAGTCGCGTTTATTGGATGACACGACCTTTTTTAGTAACCTGACGATAGTCTTGTTAAAAGCCTTGGCCAATCCGTTCGCTGCCAGATTGTAGGCGGTTGATGCCACGTTCTGAATACGATTCTTGTCATAGAATCTGCTGAAAGCATGGCTGATGAACTGTGGACCATTATCGTGGATAATCCTATGGGGTACCCTGAAACGGTAGATGACATGATGCTTGATAAAGCTGATCACCCTAGATCTTTTCACTTCCGTCAGTGGAACTACTTCTGCCCATTTGGAGAAGTAGTCGGTGATGGATAGGATGAAGCGGTGTCCCCTCGATGAGGGAGGGATAATAGGTCCCACAATGTCCATGCCCCAAGCTTCAAAGGGCCAGGAGGCGGCCGTAGGATGTAGTGGTTCCAATGGTGTATGGATAAAGTCGGTGTGAAGCTGGCAAGCATGGCACTTTTCAGCATAGTCGACGGCGTCGGCTGCCATGTTTGGCCAGTAGTAACCCATGCGTCACAGTCGATCCTGCAACTTAGGCCCGAGTTGATGAGCCCCGCAAGTTCCATCATGAGCTTCCCGAAGGGCTTCGACTGCTTCTTCGTTGGATAGACATCGAAGGAGAAGTACATCGTAGGAACGTCAGTACAGCATTTTAGTAGCTGTATCATAATAAAACCGAAGGGAACGCCTTCTAACCAAGATGGCTTCTTTCGGGTCTTTTGGGAGAATTCCATAGACAGCAAAGTCGATGAATGGGAACCTCCAGTCTCGGACATTAACACCGGCACTTGTCGTCATGGCATGGGCTATTTGTGTGCATAGGTTGCTTTTAGGACAGACCAAGTCTCGACCAACTACCGTGACGTAGTGTTGAGTCCCGAGGGGTACTGCTAATGAAGCTGCGAGGCCAGCCAGAGCGTCAGCCTCCAGGTTTTGTAGCCGAGGTACGTGTTCTATAAAGAACTTGGTGAAGGTTGAGATAATATTCAATGCAACTTCATGGTAAGGAACCAGATCTTCATGATGAACTTCGTACTGCCCTCGGATTTGATTAACGACGAGTTTTGAGTCGCCATAAGCTTCCAGATGATCCACCCCCAGTTGTTGCGCCAGCTGGAGTCCCATGACGAGATCGTTGTACTCGACAACATTGTTGGGGCACGGCTTTGAAAGGGAGTAAGCACGCTGGATGACCAGCTGATCGGGGGAGACTAATTAAGACCACCCCCACTCCTGCGATGATTTGGCCTTTGGGGCCTGTTCTCGAAGCACCATAAAAAAACACCGACCAGACGGAGTTTTCTTCGGCGACGTTTAATTCTTGGACTTCATCCGGGATGTCTTCATAGAGTCTGGAGGACTCTGGGATCGGGTGCGCGGCTAAAAAGTCAGCTAGAGCTTGGCCCTTGACGGCTTTTTGTGGGACGAATACCATGTTATACGGTGTCAACAAGATTGTCCATGTAGCTAGTCGGGAGTTCAATGATCCCGACTTCGTCATGAGAACCCTGAGTGGATTGACTCGGAAGATGACATGAAATGTCTAGCCCAAAACGTAATAGCAAGTCTTCTGGATGGCGAACACCAAAGCCAAACATTCCTTTTCAACGGGGTTGTACCGGTGTTCATCCCCGATCATTGTCCTAATAAGGTAGTAGATAGCTTGCTCATAGCCTGCATCGTTATTTTGAGCCAACAAAGCGCCGAGGGAATGATCCATGGCACGGACGTAGAGGAGAAATGGTTTGCCTGTGACGGGTGCCACCAGGACTGGCGGGCTCGTCAGGTAAGCTTTGATATCATCGAAAGCTTTCTGGCATTCTTCTGTCCAGACGTAGGAGACTCCCTTCTTCATGAGCTGGGTGAAGGGTTGACATTTTTTGAAAAGGTTTGCTATAAACCTTCGGATGTACGCAAGATGCCCTTACAGGCCTCGAAGTTCTCGGAGGTTCTTCGGAGGGTTCATGTCAAGGATGGCTTTGGTCTTCTTGGGGTCGACAAGAATGCCTTTCGTCGTGATAATGAAGCCCAAGAACTTTCTGCTAGAAACCCCAAGGAAGGATTTAGCGGGGTTCATCTTGAGTTGATGCGCTCGCATGATATCGAAGACTGTCTTTAGGTCTTGTAAGTGATCACCTTTGAGACGGCTCTTGACGGCAATATCATCAAAATAGCAATCAACTATTTTGAATAGATGTTGATGGAAGATGGTACTCATAGCTCGTTGGTACGTAGCACCAGCGTTCTTCAAACCAAAGGGCATCACTGTGTAGCAGAAAACCCCTTTTGGAGTCCTGAATGATGTGTTTTTTACGTCATCGGGGAACATTTTGATCTGGTTATAGCCCGAATATCGGTCCATGAAAGACATGCGTTTTAAGCTACATGTATTGTCGATCATCACATCAGTGATTGGAAGCGAGAATTCGTCTTTCGGGCAAGCAGTATTGAGATCTCTGAAGTCGATGCAGACTCGTATCTTTTCATTCTTCTTGGTGACAGGGACGACATTGGCCACCCAATCCGGATGTTGCTCATCACGAATGAACCCGTTGCTCAGGAGTTTGTCCACCTCTTGATCGATAGCGTTCATGATGTCAGGACGAAAATGTCGTTGTTGCTGCTTTATAGGCTTGGCATCAGGTAAGATGTTAAGTCTATGCATCACGATATGGGGATCAAGTACCGGCATATCTTCGTAGCTCCAGGCGAAGACGTCGATGTATTCTTTGGCCAATTGGACTAAAGACTCCCGGTCTCTTCCCTTTAGACTCTTGCTGATGAAGATAGGTTTGGAAGAAGACCCATCCCCATGGTCGATCTGCTCGACTTCGTCTTCGGTAGGGGGTTCGCGTAATTCAAAATGAGACTCCCACTGCGCTCCTAGGTGTTGAGCCCAAGGTTCTTTCTCAAAGAATTTCGGCATTTGGTTATCGCCTTCACCCTCTCGAGATTGTGCAGATGCCATGTTGACTGATAGCACCTTCCTGAAGATTAGGCCGATACTGGTATCGGAATCCCAAGTTGATGCTTCAGATGAATGAGAGTGCTCCACTTCTTCCGCTTTCGAACTCTCTGGAGTTGCCGGCGGCGTGACATAGCCCACCCCCCATCGAGTATGATGATAGTAGTCCTGCAGCTTTTCTTCAGGTGTTGGGAGTCGGAAGGGAAGACGCCGGCCTTTGCCGTAGTTCAGGCCCTTGTTGCTTTTCAGATCATAACCCATCTTTTGGATGAGATACTTTGCCTTGTCCGTGTACCGATAGACTTGTATTCTGCCGGTATCCGATTCTGGCTCGAGTGGCGGGAGATCTTGATGATGCTCGACTTTGCCGAAGATGATGGGTTCTTTGTCCTGGTTCCGCGGTGGGACTATAAAACAGACTCCTTGGGACGGGACTACTCATTGTACATGATTGACTGTCGTTATTTGTGTTTGTAACGACCGTAGAGCGTTATCTAGTGTATACATGGCATTCCAATATGGAAGACTAGAATAGTTGAAGGACACTCTATTATTGATAAAACATGAGATTTTGTCTCGTGGGATTACATTGTCGAGAGAAGGTGGATCTATGTCAGTAGATATGTATTCTCCTAACTCTTCATCCGTGAGCACTGGGGCTGGTTCGGAAGAACTCATCACAGACTTGACCTTGGACTCTGAGAGGGCTATATGGGCCTTCTCTTGCAGCTTGAGTGAGGCTGAGGATTGAAAGGCTGGCCTCTAAGACGCACCTTTAGGGGTTCCTCAACCGCGCCTTCGGTGACAAGTGCCTTTCCCTGTAGTTTTGCCACAAGGGGAGCCGATATTTGAGGAGGTTTTCCTTTGAGCCGTATCTTCAAGGGAGATTCGGTAGATGTTTTACATAGAGAATTCGGTGCTTTTCCAGGTAACTTGACTGCCATGGGAGGCAGCATTTGAGGCGATTTTTCTTTGAGTCGAATTTTCAGAAGAGCGTTGGGAATCATCTCTATCTCCATGTCTGTCTCCGCCACCGTTTCTGCTTCGTCATCAGCATCATTGGCTTCCCCTTCATCGAGCGACTTATATAAGCTAGCATCAGTGAAGTAGGCTTCGACCCCTTTGAAAGGGTCAATGTCCGCGAACTATGTTCGGATGATGTCGTTAGTAGACACGTACTCCATGCATTGGTGGAGTGTAGATGGCACCACCATATACTCGTGCAGCCACGACCGATCTAGCAGGAGGTTGTAGTTGACGTCGGCGTCTACGACATAGCAAGTCACTTCGATTCGGAGATTACCGATATGACATTTTAGTCAGATTTTGCCCAGCGGTTTACTTCTGCTGGCATTGAAACCGTTGATTGTAGTGTTGGAAAGCGCCAGACGGTACATTGGGATTCCCAATGTTGAGAGCAGAGTCCTATGGATGATGCTGAGGAAATACCCTAGATCAATCTGAATTTGCTTCACCTTGACGAAACCCACATACCCTGTGTAATAAGCGGCCGGTTGTGCCGGTTGTGCTTGAGCAACATGTCTTGTTGGGTGAAGGTTATGTTAGGGATGACCTTCTCCGTACAATGGCAGTACGTACATGTTGTTGGGATATCCACAGGCTGCTTAACCTGACTGATGAAGGACTAAGCATCCTTTAAGGATTCACAGAGAGCTTCGCGGGTGTCTTTGGAAAACTCGAACACAGATAAACGGGCAGGAGTACCTGCAAGTTGCGCCAGTATGTCAAAGTTATGGGGCTTGGCTAGCCCCGAAGCATTTTCTCTTTGCAAAGGCTTGTCGAAGCGGGCCTCTACGTGCTTCTGTTTATTGGCTGCTGGAGGTCTGGATAGACCCCCTTCCTCGGCAGCAGGGGTGGTGCAGGGAGGTACCACCTCGATGGCAGCTTCGTCAGGTTGGGCGTTCTGCTGCGAACGCATTTGTACAGAAAGTGCCTCTTCCATGTAGGAAGAGACCATGCGGTAAGACTTGGTCTTCATGCCCTTCGTTTTGGAAGCAGAGCGTACCCCCGATTGAGTAACTTCGGAGACGAGGTCTAGGTGAACCCATACGATCTTTCTCCGAGATTTGGTGAGTGGGATGAGTCCACTCATGTTATCATGGGTAGGTGGTAGGTAGACCACCTCCATTGTCGCCTTTGGGATGGGGACGATGCCATCTTGTGCGGTGGTTGGCGGCAAGGTACCGAATTGGAACGACACCAGGTTGGCCGAGACTGTCTTCTTCTCGTAATCGACGGAGATGACATTCGCATTGATCATGCGCTGGATGTAATTCTTGAGGACGTAGCAGTCCTGAGTTGGATGCCCGACAAACTGATGGTAGTGACAGTACCTCGGATTGTCAACTCTTCCAACCTCGTCGGGATGCTTCGGGTCCGGTAATTTAATCTTATCATCCTGCTTTAACATCTCGAAGAGTTGCAAGGTGTCTTCATCATTGAAGGAGTAGGCCTCCTTTGGCCTCGGTACAAGCGGAGGCTTTTGAGTAGGTGCTTATGCGCTTTTAGAAGCATTGACAGTCAATGCCTGCTTCCCTTTCGTCTTACGTCCAGGGTTGCTGGTAGCAGGTCGTTTTCCTTTATCCTCAAAGGTAGGGAAACTGACTCCCAGAAGGCGAACATTGTATGTCTTTTTTTCAGCTGCTTCGGCCTCAATAATTAATGAGCTCCAGTCGGGAGGAGGAGTGGAGTTGAGCCAGAGCTTAACCGCAGGAAGCATGTTCATGCTGCAGGAGGAGAGGAGTGGATGTTCTGGCATACCCGGGGGCAGTCTCAAATAAGCTTGTCAGAATCGTTCGATGAATGCTCGAACGGTCTATTTTTTTGTCTGACGTACTTCTATAAGGGACGCCATCGTCATGTCTTTCCCTCCGTCATAGAAACGACGATGTGTTAAGTCATCAAAAGAGGATATGGAGTTGTCAGGGAGACTGCAGTACCAGTCGTAAGCCACTCCTCAATGCCCCGACAAACAGGCCGGTGAGTAGCACGTCTTCCTTCGGGAGATGTCCCGTTTGAGACTGGAAGTACGTCAGATAACGGCGTGGAGAGTCCTTTCCGTCGTATGGCGTTAATGTTTGTGGTTTATACTTGGGAGGATAGACCACTTTGTTTCATTCGAGAGGGTATGGTTGCGGGATCCCCTTCTTCTGGCGCTCCTCCTGTCTGTTCTTTGACTCGAAGCGTTCACGCAAGTCCCTGATCATCTCAACCACGTCTTCCGTGGAGCTGGTAGTCGAAGAAGGTGGTACGGTCTGGAGTTGTATATTCGAAGGTTCCGATACCCGAGGTACTTCGCGGCAATCGGTATTCAAGGATGCCCGTTGAAGGGGCACACTTGATTCCCCGTTGGCTCCTGGGTCAGGATTGGTGGAAGGTGCCCTGGCCAAAGCTGACCGTATCTCAAACACTGCTTGAGTCAGTATTTGTATGGAGGCAGAGAGGGTTTTGAGTCCCCCATCCAAAGTATCCATGCGATGAACGAGGTCTGCTGGCAGAGCATCTGACTCCGTATCACCACCTCCTGTCATGTATACTGTCATGACGTGACTGGAAGTGGATGGATTGGTTGAAGCTTCACTTTCAGCCTCGCTCTCCTGTAAAAGAGTCACTTCTCCTAGAGTTTCATCCTGGCTACCTCCAGTTATGCTTTGGAGGATATCTTCGTTTTCGGGATGGGGATCAACAAGGGCTTGACTACCCCCAGCTATTACTTCCTCTGAAATCTTCTTTCTCACCCGGGTGCCTTCAAACACTCCTGAGGACGGGACAGTCACCTTGGTCTTCCTCGGCTGGCTCTTGGATGAGGACGAGGTCGAGGAGTTGCTAGTCGCCTTTCGGATTGATGAGGGATTAGAGACTACGTTGCAAGAAGCAACCTTTAGTTCCGTCTCCTCTTCAATCGACACCTTCTTCCCGAGGCGATGTCGGAGGGGTGTTGACGATTGTAGTCGCTGGAACACAGACTGCCTTTGTGGTGGGACTGCTGTCTTGTGACAACAGTTGATTGTGACCACAGCACATGTGTGTCCTGTGAGGGACACATTGTGCTTGTCGGCTGACTCTCCTGATCAGTGTTTGTGAGTGATCACATTACGTAAATCGTTAGAGGAGAGTGCCACCTTTACACCCCCATCAGGCGCATAGCAAGGCCAAGCGCCGAGGTGATCAAGTGAATGCTGCACCCCCTGATCTAGCGCATAAGATGCGCCCAGATCAGTAGTGGGGGAACAACATTTAGGGTAGTTTGAACCAGCCTCAAACGCACAACCAATGTAGGCGCAGGGGTTTAACACCACAGAGTTTGCCTCGAACGGCTTGGTTGAAAGCGCAACGGATGCGCCCAAGTGAAATGAGGTCTTTGAAGGTTGGCTCGTTCGCGGGGCAGAAGCATCCGAGTCAACCTTGTACAGCTTACCATCGGCATCGCGCATGATTGTGAGCGCATGTCTCTGACTTACTGTTGGCATAGCACGTTCGAGACGCGTGGCCCGTGCTGCCTTGGACTTCTTCATACCAGCCCGCTGGGATGCATAGTACTCAAAGTCCAACTTATCTTCGCGATGACAGCGAGTGAGTCTGTCAAAGACAGAAGCCTTCTGCGGTGCATCAGAGTTAATACGCAGGACGTTAGATGTGCCCCTGCTCCGTCGGCGCATCTTCCTTGACTAAGAAGGAGATAGTTGGGGAATGTGGTCAGTCCCACATTTCTTCGAGAGATATGCTGCACCCGTGGGCGCATCCTGGCTGCTGAGGACGTCAGTGGGAAGGGTAGGCTGCATCGGCGCATCCCCTTCAGTGATGGTGCCAGGGGCCTCGACCTTGCGCACCCAGGCTTCGCGAGTCTTCTTCGGCTTCGGTAGCCGCTTTAAAGGACTTGCTCTGCCTTCAGAGATGAACTCCTCATACGCCTGTTGATTGAGGCGTACGACTAATGTCTTGTGGGAGGAGCCCACCTTCACGTCGTCAGATTGCGACACAACTTTCTCATCGGAGGAGAAAGAAGTCCCAGCAGAGTCGCCAGCTTGTTTGCCATTAAAATCTTTGAATTAAAATTTGAATCATAAACAGAACAGTGTTACAATGTAGGACTCAGATGTAGTCCTAGGAGTACACTTTTGTTTTTATCTGGGTACTGTGTCGATGGAGCTAGTGGTAATGCGTTGACTCCGTTGATGATCTGACGACGATTTTAGATTCTCTGAAGGTCTGGGTTGCTCTGAATGCCGGAGCGTTGCGAGGAGAAGCGGACGTTAAGTGTCTCTTCTGGCCTTTGTGGAGGTGCTTCTCTCTGAGTATGTATGTCTTTCTTTGTCTGTGTGTATATGATGAAAGAATAATCCTTCTATTTATAAATTGCAGGTTGGCTGCTCATGCGTGCATATGTCGGATGCGCCTGGACGTGGGAACGCCACGTGGCTGATGCTGGCGGGGGTGCATGGTTGATGCGTCCTGATTTGGGGATTGAATCCTTCCTGTTGTGCCTGTTGGCTGCGGAAGAGCCGACACGTGGCAGCTGAGAGGATTCTTCGGTTGCTGAGATCTTGGGTGGTTAGTACCCCTTCGTGGACTGAACTGAGTCAAAGGACACGTGGCGTATGTCCGTGGCTCAAAGATCTCGGATTTGGTGGAGAGCGGTTTTGACAAGATGCGCCTAGGATTGGGCGCATGGAGAGGACTTTAGCTGTTGTTGTCACGACCCGCATCCTAGAATAAGGGCACGAGATGTAGGTACGTCCAGCCTACGCCGCAGTATCGGCAGTAGAACGCTGTCCTAGGTAACAACATCTAACAGTTGAAGGTAAAAACAGTTATACTCCCCGAATGGGGGTGACATAACAGAATATAACTCAATCACGGCTAAGGTAGAACATGAAAGGAAGATAGATAGATAATAAAAGATGCAAGATCCAAATCCACAGAAAATACAGTAGAGAGAGAGAGAGTTAAGTGTCTATAATAAACTCCACAACATCCAGACATAATACAGATCCCAAATGTATATACAACTCAACTCCAAATACTATGAAATAAGATAAACTAACTATGGAGCAACTGTCTCTACTGCTAAGGGATCCGACTGAAAGTCCGGATCGCAAGTGTCCTCTAAGGCTGTCCCATAGTAAATGTCTAAGCAGGCCTCCTCCTCGTCCTCTGTAAAATTTTCAACAGGTCCAATCAGGACGGGAACGAGCACATATCTTCCAAACAGTTCATAGCAGGTTAGGACTATAAATCATGCAATAAAGTAAAATACAGGAAGTGCTGAATGGAAGTACGAGTAAACATGAGATATTTTGTAACTGAAAGTAAATACATGATAGTAGAGACTGTAAGTGGCTACGTGATTTAGAGTACAATATGGTTATGTAAACGGCTTAGGGGCACATGAATACAACTAAGGAGGCACATGAATACAGCTACTGGAGATAGTGTTCACATAACCAATTCTACTCTCCCCGCCCCAATCAATACACAAGGATCCATTCAAGTTACGTTATAAGCACATGAATACAGCTAAGGATACGTGAACCCATGTAATGAGTAGTACATGAGGCACGTGATAAAGCACATGAAAGCATATGAGAACATGTAATAACATGAACTAGTACGAGTACAAGGAGTACCTGATGCACATGATAAAGTACATGAACATGAAGTACCCGATACACCCGTAGAGGAATAACATCTCAGGAAAGGATCCATATAGTACTAATCTGTGAAGATACGTGTCAGCATCAAGTAGAGTAATCTAGAGCAAGAATATAATCCGGGTAAGTATGAAAAGAACAGAGAATGTACTCGCCTGCTAACTGAATGTCCAAGACGAAATTACTGTCCGAGGAGTGGTGTCTGGCTCCTATTAGAACAACACAAGTCACAACAAGTCCAGAATAGTAATAAGATGCACTACGATGCATACTACATGAATCTAGGTCAATCTAGACCAAAGTCTACTTTTGGTCAACTCTGGTCAACCCTAGAAGTCAAACTAGGTCAACCAAGTCAAACTAGTCTATATTAGGCTAACAAGGCTATTCTAAGTCTAGCTAGACTACACTAGTCTATTCTAGGCTCTACACTGACACACAGACACTCACATAGGCCATAGGCTAACCCATGCCTAAAGACAAGCATAAATCACATCTACAAAGACTATACCTATATTCAAATAATACACATATTATAATATTAATATAATCTAATATAGGAATTCATAACATATAGGTTATCTATATGTGTATATATCACCCAACATATTCATATCTAATATATTTATAATATGGTACACATATACATATAGGTACCCTTAATATCACACATATACAATATCTATATCCAGATTACCAATATGGTACACACAAATATATATACATGAGAAATGAAAGTGTGTGTGTGTGTGTCATGAGGATGAGGGAAGAACATGTGTGTGATGAGTGACAATTAATGAGAGTGAGAGGGATACCTAGTGTGTGTGTAGAGGACAAAACAGTGAGACACAACCCCATGTCTCAGTTAAAAGAGTTAACCAAAATCAGTTTTAAAACCAGTTTACAGTCCCACATGCATTCTCAGATTTCACATAGAAGAACCCCCTTTAATACCCAGTTTATATACATTGAAAACCCTTCAAAATAGTTCAACTAAACTCAGATTAACCCCACATTGAAGTAACATTAAAATCAGTTCATAATGAAACCCAAAAATCAGTTTTAAACAGTACTCAAACTTAGTTTAACTGTCCACACTAAATTCCAGATTTTAAGAGCCAAAACATATCAAATTCAACCCCACATTAACACACATTTAGATAACAAATAGGTGAACCAACTAGGGGTTTAAACTACACTATTTAACAGTGTACAATGGTTAAAAATGAAAACAAAGATCGAATTTAAAAATCTGGAACAAACAGAAAATAGGGACAGTTATTAAGAATCAGTAAAATTAGGAATATTGAGAATCAACAAATACTTCTCAGGTTTTTAGGAATAACCATTTCAGTTTTAAAATTCCCATTCTCAGGTTTTTAGTATTTCGAATTCATGTATCAGCCTTTACATTGAAATCAACCACAATGTCCAATCCTATATTCAAAACAGTTAACAATGCTAATTTAACAAATGGGAAAATCTGGAAATCTCAGGTTCAAAGCATTTTGAAATGAAGGAAATCAGTTTAGGTAAATTTTAAGGAAACTGGAAATCAGTCTCAGTTTTGAAGAGGAAAGGAAATCAATGTATCAGCATTGAATCCCAATCAAAATGTCAATATCCCATTCACAAAACCAAAGGCAAATTCGAATGCAGTAAACCTAGCTAAACATGAATTATAATATGTGGGTATAGTTTACAGTGTGAAACATTACAATAAACTAGGAATTTACAAGTTTAGAAAGTGGAGAATACTGAGTATCAGTGAAGGTTTCAGAAAACATGCTAATAGCCCAATTTCGAAACCAATTCTTCCCATTAAAACCTAATCTAATATATAACCTAATGTAACAAGGATTAAACAACATATTTAGGATCTAACTAATAATTAAAAACACAATTAGAAGCTTTAAAATTGAATTAACATAATAACCCAATCTCAGAATACTGGTACACACAGTGCACGCACAGTGCATAACACGTGCACACGCAAATGCGTGTCCGACACGACACGAGGGGTCGAACCACTTGGGGAACCCGTTGTCAGTCATGGACACGACACGTTTGTCAATTTATACGTGTCGGGGTGGCGTGTGCACAGAGAAAACAGCCCCGAGTAGCAGGGCATGTTTCCTGCCCGCGCGCGCGTGCGTGCGACCGCGTGTCCGCGTGTCCGTGCGACTCGACACGATGCTAAATCGTGCTCAGTGCAGTGAAAATGCATAAGCAAGGTCTAATACTATTTTCCTATTCAAATACAATTCATAAAATCAACCGAAATGTCCTTTGAGGCATTTCGTCGAACACATCCCTATATACGCTGATACGTGTCCGATACAGACACGTAATGGGCTCAAATTCTAGGGTTTGCTAATCCTACTATTAGGTTAGGGCTAGGGCATCCTAGAAATGCAAATAAATAGTAATTTTATGGAGTAAAATAGATTATACCTATTGATGTGCAAAGCTCACAAAAACCCCAAATGGAATGGTTCCTCAATCCACCAAAACTTCCCCAAATTGATTCCTTCCTGAAAATACTCAATACCAATAGCAAGTAGACTAATATTAGGTCCTAATAAAATTGGTTTGGAGGAAAAACAAATTAAAATGGATTTTCTAAGGATTAGGGAAGATGGAGACTCGTCTCTTCTCAAACTTGGAAAATAAATCTAAGTGGAGGCTAGCCCTAATTTCAAGGAGCATTAAATGGGGGAGGGGAATCACTAGTGGCCGGCCAAGGCTTATTAGGGTTAGGGTTGGTTCATGGTATGGGCCTATGGGCTATTAAGGCTTTAAGTCATAATAATGACTTGTGAAATCACAAGCCATTCCTTAATCAAACTAATTCCTAATTTCCCCAAACTAATTCTAAGGAATTAAAAGCCACTAACTTAGGTCAAGCTAGGGTTACATAACCTAACCAAGTAGCCATGACCTAGGTTAGCCGCTAGGTTAGTCTCCTTGTCAACACTAGTCAAAGTCAACTATAGGACCAAAATCAATTATACTAAAAATCACTAAAAATCACATTAACTGTAAAAAATCTAAATAATAATAATTCCAAATAATTCTCAAATTTTCAAAAATGACCAAAATACCCTCAAGCTAGAAAAGTGGTAGTGACAAATCTACCCCCTTAAAATAATTTTGCCCTCGAAATTAAAGGCGAAACTAACTGCTGAGAAGGATAGAAAAGTATACCTCAAGGTCCAAAAAGATAGGGGTACCGCTCGCGCATCTCATCCTCCCGCTCCCAGGTTGACTCTCCTGGAGAATGATGCCTCCATGCGACGCGTACCAAGGGTATCACCTGGTTCCTCAATACCTTCTCTCGGTGATCCAGAATCTCCACAGGCTGCTCTGGATAACTGAGAGTAGGTCCAACCTCAATCTCCGAATGATCGAGCACATAGCTGGGGTCAGCCACGTACCGTCTCAACTGTGATACGTGAAATACGTTGTGAACTCCTACTAGTGCAGGTGGCAAGTCTAGCCTGTATGCCACGTCACCGACTCTTTCGCTGATAACGAAAGGGCCGATGAAGCACGGGCTAAGCTTTCCACCTCCACCAAAACATATCGTACCACGAGTCGAAGATATCCACAGAAAAACTATGTCTCCAACCTAATCACAAGTAAGGTCTCAAGTTACTAAAAAAATCAAACACGATCAATCAAACAAAACACAAAAATACAACCTACTTCTAATCCTATCTCTAAATCTGTACCTCAAACTCCAACGGCCTCCGGTGGCTATCGTCCCAGTGCCGATGTCTGTCCTGCGCCACGCGAAGTCTGTCCCTGATGAGCTTCACCTTCTCGACTGCGTCAACAACCATCTCTGGTCCCAGTAAAGCTCGCTCTCCAACATCATCCCAAGATAAGGGTGTACGACACCTACGCCCGTACAGAGCCTCAAACGGTGACATCTCAATGCTGGCCTGATAACTGTTATTGTAAGCAAACTCTACCAAATGTAGATGATCCTCCCAGGAACCTCTAAAATCCAGGACGCATGTCCGTAGCATGTCCTCAAGGGTCTGAATAGTCCTCTCTGACTGTCCGTCCGACTGGGGGTAGTATGTTGTACTAAACTTGAGCTGAGTGCCCAAACTTGTCTGCAAACTCCTCCAGAAATGGAAAGTAAAGCGACTATCCCGATCTGAGACTATGCTGACGGGAACTCCGTGAATCCTGACTATCTGCCTCATATACAACTCCACAAGCCTCTCTGTAGACGTACCCACCTTGAATGGCAAGAAGTGGGCCGATTTGGTCAACCTGTCAACGATGACCCAAATCGTGTCTTTCCCTCCTGGTGTACGCGGCAACCCAGATACAAAATCCATGGTAATATGTTCGCACTTCCACTCTGGAATGGCCAACGGCTGCAATAATCCTCCGAGCCTCTACCTCTCTGCCTTGACCTGCTGATATATCAAGCATCTAGCTACGAAGTGGGACACCTCCCGTTTCATCCCGTACCACCAGACATGCTCTCACAGATCCCTGTATATCTTGTTGGCACCAGGATGTATAGAGTACTGCGATCTGTGAGCCTCCTGCATGATCTGCTCTCTGAGCTCCCCGCTAGGCACACACAACCGGGAACCGTACCTCAGGGCACCATCCTCTACAAGTAAAAACTCACTATCCTCTAATCCTGCACTGATCTGCTCTCGGATACACCGCAGAGCCACATCCTCGAACTGTGTCGCCTTGATCCTGTCTATCAAGTCCGACTGTATCTGAAGGCCCTATAACTGCATCTGCACTCCGGGCACAATCACCTCTATCCCAAGGCTCTCCAAGTCTGCAAGCAGGTGCCGATCCATAGTCAAACACATGGCTGTCGGATACCTACTCAAGGCATCGGCAACCACGTTGGCCTTCCCCGGGTGATACTGAAGTAAGATGTCAAAGTCCTTCATCAACTCTAGCCATCTGCGCTGCCTAATGTTGAGCTCTTTCTGTGTAAACACATACTTCATGCTCTTGTGATCTGTGAAAATCTCCACCCTCTTGCCATACAGATAGTGGTTCCACAACTTCAAAGCAAAAAATCACCGCTGCCAGCTCCAGGTCATGGGTAGGGTAGTTCTTCTCATGGAACATAATTGGCTGGAAGCATAGGCAATCACCTTTCCATGCTGCTGTAAGACACAACCCAGCCCCTTCCCTGAAGCATCACTATAAATAGTGAATCCACCTGATCCTGAAGGCAATGTCAGAATCGGAGCTGTCGTAAGCCGCTTCTTCAACTTATCAAAAGCTGCCTGACACTCCTCTGACCAAACAAACTCAGTATCCTTCTGGGTCAACCGTGTCAACGGCTCTGCCACCCGGGAGAAATCCTGCACAAATCTCCTATAGTATCCTGTCAGCCCCAGGAAACTCCTGATCTCTGCCACTGAAGTCGGCGTTGTCCAAGCCTCAACTGCTACGATCTTCTTGGGGTCAACTGAGATACCATCTCCAGTCACCACATGCCCCAAGAAGTCTACCCGATCCAAGAAAACTCACACTTGGAGAGTTTCCCATAAAGCTGCTCCCTCCTGAGAGTCTCTAGCACTATCCGCAGATGCTCCTCGTGCTCCTCCTCTGTCTTAGAATATACCAAGATATCATCAATGAACACCACCACGAACTTGTCCAAGTACTGGTGGAACACCTTGTTCATTAGATTCATAAACACTGCTGGTGCATTGGTTAGCCCAAACGGCATAACTAAAAACTCAAACTGCCCGTACCGCGTCCTGAAAGCGGTCTTAGAAATAACCTCCCTTTTCACCTTCACCTGGTGATAACCTGACCATAAATTAATCTTCGAGAACACCCGAGCTCCGCTCAACTGATCAAAGAGATCATCGATCCGCGGCAGTGGGTATCTGTTCTTGATCGTCAGGTTGTCAAGTGCCCTGTAGTCGATACACATCCGTACCGACCCATCCTTCTTGAGTACGAAGAGTATCGGTGCACCCCAAGGTGAAGAACTCGAACGGATGAAGCCCTTGTCCTATAACTCATCCACCTGCTTCTTCAGCTCCACCAACTCGCTGTTGTTCACTCGATAGACATGCTGAGAAATCGGTTCCGTGCCGGAAACCAAGTCTATCGAGAACTCTACATCCCTGTCCGGTGGAAGCCCTGGCAACTCCTCTGGAAATACATCCATAAACTCTGCGATCAAGGGATACGGAGCCACCTGCTCCTCGACTGATGCTTCACAGAAGACTCCGCCGTCCTGCTCTGTCTGCCGCCTGGTATAATCAAACTCTGGCTCTCCTGGCACCCCGAACAAAACTCTACCCCCTCGACAATCAATACGGGCGTAGTGTCTACTCAGCCAGTCCATACCTAATACTATATCGTAGTTCGATAATGGCATGACGAGTAAACTCACTCCCAACTCTCGGCCTCCCAATAAGACGTCCCGCCCTCTGCAAACATCACTCACGAGGATGACCCCACCCCCGGTCGTGATCTTGCAGGTCCTAGGCAATGGTTCAGAAACCAGACTGTGTCTAATAGCATACGATACTGACACAAAGCTGTAGGAAGCTCCGGAATCAAAGAGTGCAAATGTTGGAAGGGAATCTAGGAGAACCGAACCTGCTATCAGCTCTCCGATGGCCTCGGCATCCTCAGCTGCCATGGCGAAAGCTCGCCCCTGCTGTCCACCTCGTGCCTGCTGCTGGTGCTGCTGGAACCTCTGCTGTTGGGTCTGCAGTGGCCCCCTCTGCTGGCCTGCTGGAGCCTTGGCTCCACCTTCCTGAGCTCCTCGCCCAAAAGCCCCAGGGCAATCCCTCAACTGGTGATCTCCCACACCACAAAGAAGGTACTAGCCTAGCTTCTTCCTGCACTCATGGATCATGTGCCCCGACTTCTTGCAGAAGGCACAAACGACTACCTGCTGCTGACGGGGTGCCTGCTGCTGATGCCTCTGCTGCTGCTGCATCTGCTGAAATGGTGCACGACCCTGCTGCTGATACTGCTGAGCTGGCCTCTGCTGCTGATACTGCTGCTGGAAGTGAGGCCTCTTGTCCTGCCCCTGACTGCTACTGCCACCCTGGAAGTCACGACCCCTCTTCTGCTTCAGCCCTAGGTCGTCTTCTGCCGCCATAGCCCCAGAAAATATCTCAGCAAAAGTAGCATTTCGGTCGCTCTTAGTTAGTGACCGAACCTCTCTAATCAGACCTCGGCGAAACTTCTTCGCCTTCGTCTTCTCAGTCAAGTCATCAATAAAACGGGCCAGTCTACAAAACTTCGTAGCATACTCAGCTACCGTCTGGTTCCCCTGAACTAGAGCCTCGAACTGTGCCTCGATACCTCCCAAGGCCACAACAGGAAAGAACTGCTCCTTAAACAGCTCCTTGAACTGGGCCCAAGTCTGTCCCTCAACTCCCACCCTGGGATCTGTCTGATACCACGCACAGGCTAAGTCCTGTATCTGACTGCCCGCCGCCTCGATCTGGAGTCGATCTGGTATCTCCGCCAGTCGAAAGATCTCCTCAATATGCTCTATCCAGTTGTCGGCATAGTGGATGCCCTCTGTGCCGAAGAACTCCCGAGGATGCATCTTCTGGAAGTCCTGAAAGTCCTTCTCCCTTCGACGGGGCTGCAGCTGGGTCCCCTGAGCTGTAATCATCTCGACTATAGTGCGAACCAGCTGGTGTGCCTCATCGATCACCTGCCTGAAATCTGCAGTCTTCCTCGTCTGCTGCTGTTGGTGGGACTCAAGAATCCTCTCCACGAAGGAGAAGAGATGTACAGCGTCTACTATCCCCGCAGGCGGAGGCTGTTGCGGTGGAAGGATCTCAGAAATCACAACCGGCCTCCTGACTGGTGGAGTTGCTCCTTCAAAAGTGGCAGAAACATCGACTCCTGAGGGCTGACTGACCCTGTGGTACCGGAAGCTGGCTGCTGCTGAGGTCGAGAGGTGCTAGACCCCTCTCCAGCGTCTCCCATTCCAGGGCGATGCGATCGCGTCTCAACCATCCTGGAGACACAGATCAAACAAGAAATAATTACTGAGAATGAATCGAAATATCAAAGAAGGACAGTTAAAATTTCTAAGGAAGACAATAAGCAGCAAAATAGATATACGGAATCTGATAAGAAAATTTCCTAGTGTGATTGAGTACCTTCAAAAATATACTAATTCCTACTACAGGCTGTAGCGATATTCTAGTTCGAATACCGCTACTTTTCAAACCTAGACCTGCATGGGCCACCACTAAAAATGTGTCACGACCCGCACCCTAGAATAAGGGCCCGAGACGTGGGTACGTCCAGCCTACGTCGCAGTGTCGGCGGTCGAACGCTGTCCTAGGTCACAACATCTAACAGTTGAAGGTAAAAACAGTTATACTCCCCGAATGGGGGTGACATAACAGAATATAACTCAATCCCAGCTAAGGTAGAACATAAAAGGAAGATAGATAGATAATAAAATATGCAAGATCCAAATCCACAGAAAATACAGTAGAGAGAGAGAGAGCTAAGTGTCTATAATAAACTCCACAACATCCAGACATAATACAGATCCCAAATGTATATACAACTCAACTCTAAATACTATGAAATAAGATAAACTAACTATGGAGCAACTGTCTCTACTGCTAAGGGATCCGACTGGAAGTCCGGATCGCAAGTGTCCTCTAAGGCTGTCCCATAGTAAGTGTCAAAGCTGGCCTCCTCCTCGTCCTCTGTAAAAATTTCAACAGGTCCAATCAGGATGGGAACGAGCACTATCTCTCAAACAGTTCATAGCAGGTTAGGAGTATAAATCATACAATAGAGTAAAATACAGGAAGTGCTGAATAGAAGTACGAGTAAACAGGAGATATTTTGTAACTGAAAGTAAATACATGATAGTAGAGACTGTAAGTGCCTACGTGATTTAGAGTACAATATGGTTATGTAAACGGCTTAGGGGCACATGAATACAACTAAGGCGGCACATGAATACAGCTACTGGGGATAGTGTTCACATAACCAATTCTACTCACCCCGCCCCAATCAATACACAAGGATCCATTCAAGTTACGTTATAAGCACATGAATACAGCTAAGGATACGTGAACTCATGTAATGAGTAGTACATGAGGCACGTGATAAAGCATATGAAAGCACATGAGAACATGTAATAACATGAACTAGTACGAGTACAAGGAGTACCTGATGCACATGATAAAGTACATGAACATGAAACACCCGATGCACCCGTAGAGGGTTAACATCTCAGAAAAGGATCCATATAGTACTAATCCGTAAAGATACGTGTCAGCATCAAGTAGAGTAATCTAGAGCAAGAATATAATCCAGGTAAGTATGAAAAGATCAGAGAATGTACTCGCCTGCTAACTGAATGTCCAAGATGAAAGTACTGTCCGAGGATTGGTGTCTGGCTCCTATTAGAACAGCACAAGTCACAACAAGTCAAGAATAGTAATAAGATGCACTACGATGCATACTACATGAATCTAGGTCACACTAGACCAAAGTCAACTCTTGGTCAACTCTGGTCAACCCTAGAAGTCAAACTAGGTCAACCAAGTCAAACTAGTCTATATTAGGCTAACAAGGCTATTCTAAGTCTAACTAGACTACACTAGTCTATTCTAGGCTCTACACTGACACACAGACACTCACATAGGCCATAGGCTAAGAGACTAGGCCATAGGCTAACCCATGCCTAAAGCCAACCATAAATCACATCTACAAAGACTATACCTATATTCAAATAATATACATATTATAATATTAATATAATCTAATATAGGAATTCATAACATATAGGTTATCTATATGTGTATATATCACCCAACATATTCATATCTAATATATTTATAATATGGTACACATATACATATAGGTACCCTTAATATCACACATATACAATATCTATATCCAGATTACCAATATGGTACACATATACATATATACATGAGAAATGAAAGTGTGTGTGTGTGTATCATGAGGATGAGGGAAGAACATGTGTGTGATGAGTGACAATTAGTGAGAGGGATACCTAGTGTGTGTGTGTGTGTGTATCATGAGGATGAGGGAAGAACATGTGTGTGATGAAGACAAAGATCGAATTTAAAAATCTGGAACAAACAAAAAATAGGGACAGTTATTAAGAATCAGTAAAATTAGGGAAATTGAGAATCAACAAATACTTCTCAGGTTTTTAGGAATAACCATTTCAGTTTTAAAACTCCCATTCTCAGGTTTTCAGTATTTCGAACTCATGTATCAGCCTTTACATTGAAATCAACCACAATGTCCAATCCCATATTCAAAACAGTAAACAATGCTAAGTTAACAAATGGGAAAATCTGGAAATCTCAGGTTCAAAGCATTTTAAAATGAAGGAAATCAGTTCAGGTAAATTTTAAGGAAACTGGAAATCAGTCTCGATTTTGAAGAGGAAAGGAAATCAATGTATCAGCATTGAATCCCAATCAAAATGTCAATATCCCATTCACAAAACCAAAGGCAAATTCGAATGCAGTAAACCTAGCTAAACATGAATTATAATATGTGGGTATAGTTTACAGTGTGAAACATTACAATAAACTGGGAATTTACAAGTTTAGAAAGTGGAGAATACTGAGTATCAGTGAAAGTTTCAGAAAACATGCTAATAGCCCAATTTCGAAACCAATTCTTCCCGTTAAAACCTAATCTAAAATATAACCTAATGTAACAGGGATTAAACAACATATTTAGGATCTGACTAACAATTAAAAACACAATTAGAAGTATTAAAATCGAATTAACACAAGAACCCAATCTCAGAACACTGGTACACACAGTGCACATACAGTGCACAACACGTGTGCACGTAAATGCGTGTCCGACACGACACGAGGGGTCGAACCACTTGGGGAACCCCGTGTCAGTCATGGACATGACACGTGTGTCAATTTATACGTGTCGGGGTGGCATGTGCACAGAGAAAACAGCCCCGAGTAGCAGGACTCGTTTCCTGCCCGCGCGCGCGTGCGTGCGACCGCGTGTCCACGTGTCCGTGCGACTCGACACGATGCTAAATCATGCTCAGTGCAGTGAAAATGCATAAGCAAGGTCTAATACTATTTTCCTATTCAAATACAATTCACAAAATCAACCGAAATGTCCTTTGAGGCATTTCGTCGAACACATCCCTATACACGCTGATACGTGTCCGATACAGACACGTAATGGGCTCAAATTCTAGGGTTTGCTAATCCTACTGTTAGGTTAGGGCTAGGGCATCCTAGAAATGCAAATAAACAGTAATTTCATGGATTAAAATAGATTATACCTATTGATGTGCAAAGCTCACAAAAACCCTAAATGGAATGGTTCCTCAATCCACCAAAACTTCCCCAAATTGATTCCTTCCTGAAAATACTCAATACCAACAGCAAGTAGACTAATATTAGGTCCTAATGAAATTGGTTTGGAGGAAAAACGAATTAAAATGGATTTTCTAGGGATTAGGGAAGATGGAGACTCGCCTCTTCTCAAACTTTAAAAATAAATCTAAGTGGAGGCTAGCCCTAATTTCAAGGAGCATTAAATAGGAGGGGAATCACTAGTGGCCGGCCAAGGCTTATTAGGGTTAGGGTTGGTTCATGGTATGGGCCTATGGGCTATTAAGGCTTTAAGTCATAATAATGACTTGTGAAATCATAAGCCATTCCTTAATCGAACTAATTCCTAATTTCCCCAAACTAATTCTAATGAATTAAAAGCCACTAACTTAGGTCGAGCTAGGGTTACATAACTTAACCAAGTAGCCATGACCTAGGTTAGCCTCTAGGTTAGTCTCCTAGTCAACACTAGTCAAAGTCAACTATAGGACCAAAATCAATTATACTAAAAATCACTAAAAATCACATTAATTCTAATAAATCTAAATAATAATAATAATTCTAAATAATTCTCAAATTTTCAAAAATGACCAAAATACCCACAAGCTAGAAAAGTGGTAGTGACAGTTGTCTTTAGGGTTCAAGAGCGAGTACAAGCACATAGCTTTTGGGCACACGCAAAGATTTGGGCGCATGGCTATGGTGGTGCATGCGCTTTGGTTGGCCACGTGGCAAGGCAGTTCGATCGAACAAACGAAATGATGTGCTGATGTCATCGACCCTTCGCCTTCTACTAAAGGTTGGAGACTCTTCGGGGGACGTGTTGTCGTCTCTGTCATGCGGCATTAAATGCTCGATGTGACAGGCGCATGGGCTTCTGTCTAGCCTGTCACTCAGCATTAAATGCTCGAATCGTGAGCGCATGGGCTCGATCTCTGTTTTAGACGCATCAGAAGGAGGTGCAAGGATTTGCTACACGGCGCATCCACATAGGCCCGACTGTTGGGTTCCCAATGTTTTGATTGTGCATGTTGACTGGGCTGATTTCAAAAAGACAAATTTATTCCAGAAATGTACATTCGTTGCACGAACTTCGGAGAGCCTGCCATATGGAGCATGGCTCTGATTTGTCCAAGCTATAAATAGCAGCAAGGAGAGGGTTTTCTTCCCTATTTTCTTCCGTTTACTCAGTATAGAGATGCACCTCTTAGCCCGAGTACGTTCTGTCGACGAGATGCTCCCGAAGGTGAAGATGCGTCGAGTTGTCTTCGTATGCACTCGTGAAGGTGACTGTTACATCCAAAAGTCGGGATCACGGGGTCCCGACGCAGGTCGAAGGTGCCTGTTGCATCCAAAGATCGAGACATTCGCGTCCCGTCTTTGTTATGCTGGAAGAGCCCCAGATCAGAATTGTGGTGCTCCCATCTTCCTTAGGATTTGGAGAGCTCTTCCTCCTGCTAGAGTGGGGTTGATCGCGCGCTCACGTTATGTTCAAAGGACTGCTTCCTTTAGCCGAGGCACTTGGTTGAGATGAAGTGAATTGCCTATACTGAGACATCAACGTGATGTGCCTGAATGAGACGCTGAGACGACGAGCCTGATTCAGACGCTGGAGTGATGCGCCTACGTAGCTGCTGTCTTGATGCGCCTAGCTGATGCACCTGTGCAGCAACTTTTTTAATGTGCCTTGCTATTTTTAGATTTTCTTTCACTTTCTGTAAAGGGTCTTTTATGTAAAAAAAATAGTCTCTAGTCAAGAGCCTCTTTTTTGTGTTGACTATCCCTTGCTGTTTTCTGATGTATTGAACTCTTGGCACATGTTTGTTTTAGGGCACATAGTAGATGCGCCAGAAATTCCATGCTTCTACAACAGATTCGTTTTGATGATACGAACCCAACGGTATGTCCAATTTTAGATTCCGGTGGGCCTTGCACAAAATCGCCTGTTGAATCGGATCGTGGGGCCCGTAAAATGGTGATCCGATCAACTGTCTTAGAATTGGACCAAACTTGGCATACAGGACCAGAAAAATGATTTGATCCTGTTGGCGCAAGTTTTGTCTCAATCTGGCGAATGTGTACAAAGTAATTGGGAAATTTATACAGAGGCCGATACGATGAATTTCGACGGATACGCATCAAATTCGTCACGCACACGCGACCAATTTAATTTCCGTCGAAGCCCACACATCCGCAATATCCGTACACGCCATTCGATGCTTACGGTGCGTGACCACATCGCCCGGTTTGGCTGGACACACGTTGTATTGGGACAAATTCTAATTTTTAAACTGTTTTATTGCGAGTTTTTCTTGATTTTGGAAATCAATTTTCTTTGTACATACACAATGAAACCAGGGACTATAAAAAGAGATTTGAAGGGCTATAAATGATCTAAAATACTGTTTAATTTTTTTTTAAAATTACTGATGGGTTGACAGGAATCGATCTCCAAACAGAGCTACTTGGGACTGGTTTGCGACTGGTTTCAAAACTGTTTCTTGTCGACTTTGCATCGAAATCTCGAACAGGTTATCCTATGATTCCCGGAACTATTTACTGGGATTAGATGGGGTATAGGTTGACTGCACATCGAAGTTAATACTTCTAGATTTGGTCTAATATTTATTACGAAAAAGGATAGAAAATAGAGGGTACCTGCTGTCGACAAAACAGAGCATTGCCCGATTTCTGGTCGGCCACAGCGGCTAGGCGGTGCTCCGGCATTTGTCACGACGGTGTAGGGCGGCACGAAGGCGCGCCAACTTCGTGGGAGATCGGCCTGGTTGTGTGGAGGGTTAGGGTTTTTCGAGAGATCCCCTCTCGTTCTCGATAATAATCTACTTATACTCTGTTTAGAAGCATAGTCGGGGGCTGGGTTCTGCTGTACGCGCCTTTGGGCTGGGAATGTGGGCTTGGCCCGACAGGGCTTGGGCCCGATCTCAGCTGGGCTTGGGCTGGGCTCCTATTTGGGTTTTTGTTTGTTTTGTTTTTGTTTGATTGTTTTTCTTTTTATTTATTTACTCCCTAAATGCATATATATATATATATATATATATATATATATATATATATATATATATATATATATATATATAAATATATATATATATATATATATATATATATATATATATATATATATATATATATTTATATAAGGCCTAATTTATATATCAGGAATATACTTATACACACACACACACACACACACACACACACACACACATATATATATATATAGCCTACATAAATTCCACATCCAAAATATGTTAAGGAAATATTCACTATACATTAATTCTATATGGCTAGCATATATAATATAACTGTCTTTTGTAAAAGGCCTACTAGGTCACTAATCAAATTAAAAAGGCTAATATGTACATCCACATGGACATCCTTAGACGCTCTACCCCTCCACATGCGCTTGGGCTTGGTTCGGATTCAGTCCGAGCTGAAATGGCACAACCGGGTCACCTAAAAATCAATAATCTTAATTAATAAATAATTAAATTATTTATAGGAGTCATGTCGCAACTTGACCTGGTTTTCCTAGTTAGGGCATTACTATGGCTCGCTTTCCCTACCAGGGCTAATACACTAGTCAAAGCACGCCACTGCACTATCCGTGCCATGATTTCTAGTGGTCTTGTACTTCAAAACTCCACCATGGCTAAAGTCATCTACCATAATAATTTAACTAAATAATTATTTATAAAATTCTAAAATCACCAATTAAATCAAATAAATAATAAAAAAATATTTCAAAAATTTTTGGGAAGGGGAGCTACAAATCTACCCACCTTAAAAATAATTTCGTCCTCGAAATACTAATTCATGACTATCCCGTAAAATTCAAAGTCTACTATTACCTTAATGTCCTCAAATTTAATCTCTCAAAAATATTTTATAACCTACTTTAGTCATTTCATAACTCCGAATACTTGAGGATTTCTACCCACCTTTGGTCACACTACTTCTCAAAATACGGTCACTAAAATCTTATAATCTTCTAACTAGTTGCTAACAATTCTACCAACAGATATCTAGGGTGTATGGCATCAATAATCCCTCATATCTATAAACAACCAAATATTTAATAGTCAAGACATATTATACTATAACTTAAGAATTTCTGATGAATTCTAGGCAGCACGATCATTCGTCATCTCGAAATAGGAAGGGACGAGAATAAAGGGTACGGGAAGGCAAGGAAGAAAATTTCAAGGACGTAGAATAATTTCTAAGAGAATTTTCAAGGCAGTGTGGATTGAGATTTCTAAGGGTTTAGTCATTTGTGCAGGCTCGTATCAGTACAGTTACGTAACCGATACGATATGCTCTGACCTGCATGGGCCATCAAAAAAACTTGTCACGACCCACACCCGCTTTTCGGACGCAAGCTCGTGAGCAAGCCATCTACGTATCAAGCGGACTCCAGCCCGACTCGAATACATAAACGGTATCACGGCTATGGTAAACTGCCACATCTTGGCAAAATATTCTATATCTCAATCCACAATAAGTGTATGAAACATGAATGAACACTATGGATCGTGGTCTGCAGCCCACTAGCATATATGTCCGATAAGACTCAAAGAACGTAACAAGAGTCTAAAACTGAATAAAAAAACGTAATATCTCATGATAAGGAATGAAAGCACAAGCAGATAATAAACGTAATAATAATATCTGAATCCCACAAGTGTATCATCGCATCCGAAACCCACAAGAATCGTAAATCCTCCGCCATCCAGAACTACTAGCTACTCTATGCAATCAGTAAACCTGAAGAGATCATCAGGTCCTCAGGGGACATAGCAAGATACATAAAAATATGCCTATCTAGTAGTTTATCATGCAATAAAGAAAGTACAGGAAATAAATAGGAAAAGACCAATCAACACGAAAATACGACTATACACGACTGGAAGAACCACTACGCATAAACGAACTGCTGGAGGAGAACAAAAGAACACGATGTCACAATGTCAACGGATAACCAATCGAATACTTAAACCCTCACCCTTAGTTTGGACTCGCAGGTTTTAACAACTACTAACCCTCGCCCCTAGTGTGGACTCACAGGTTAGCTTTAAGAAATCACCCTCGCCCCTAGTGTGGACTCGCAGGTGCGGACAGATATCTACTAACCCTCATCCCTAGTGTGGACTCGCAGGTTAGCTTCAGGAATCAAGATACAGATAACTACTAACCCTCGCCCCTGGTGTGGACTCGCAGGTTAGCTTCAAGAATTCAAGGTACAATAGTTTCGTTATGACTTATTCATCCTATGACACGATGCGACTCAGTCCAAGTACAGGTGATGACATGACACGACCCAAATCACGATACACGAGAGAACCAATCTAATATAAACTACAAACTAACTATGAACAAGGACTATATATACATATATCCAATATGAACTACAAGCTAACTATAAACAAGGACTCTATATATATACTAGCACGCATGATGTACAAATCACAGGTAAATAATCAACTAGTAAAACTAGATAATAATAAGAATATGCACATAAATAAACTGTAGAGGGAGGCAAGGTATCTTGCCTGGTGGTAGCGCGAAGATCCAATAATATACCGTCAACTGGTACGCCATAAAGTCCAAATCTCACAACTGTCTCCGAAAGCTGAAACAGACATTGCCAACATTCTCAGAATAGTCAAATTAGCTAGGATTGCCTGTCCTTAAGTCCAATTCTGGATACAGGGGCAAAACGGTAATTTTGGGTCAAAATGGTGTCCGTCGTTAGACCCACTTTACATCGAAAAGCGTGCCAGAGTCAATGGTCTCTAAAGTCGTCGAACTACATGTCTACGAATTCATTTCGATGACACAAATCCAACGGTATGTCCAGTTTTGAATTTCGGTAGGCCATGTACAAAATCACCCGTCGAATCGGATCGTGGGGCTCGCAAAACGGCGATCCGATCAACTGTCTCAGAATAGAACCAAACTTGGCATACAGTACCAGAAAAATGATATGATCCTGTTGGCGTAAGTTTTGTCTCGATCTGGCAAATGTGCCCAAAGTAATTGGAAAATTTGTACAGAGGCCGATACGATGAATTTCGACGGATACGCATCAAATTCGTCGCGCACACATGACCAATTTGATTTCTGTCAAAGCCCACACGTCCGCAATATCTGTACACGCCTTTCGATGCTTACGGTGCGTGACCACGTCGCCTGGTTTGGCGGGACGCACATCGTATCGGGACAAATTCTAATTTTTAAACTATTTTTGTTACGGGTTTTTCTTGATTTTGGAAATCAATTTTCTTTGTACATACATAATGAAACCAGTGACTATAAAAAGAGATTTGAAGGGCTATAAGTGATCTAAAATTCTGTTCAAATTGTTTTTCAAAATTACTGATGGGTTGACAAGAACCGATATCCAAATAGAGCTACTTGGGACTGGTTTGAGACTGGTTTCGAAACTATTTCTTGTCGACTTTGCATCGAAATCTCGGATAGGTTATCCTATGATTCTCGAAACTATTTACTTGGATTAGATGGAGTACAGGTTGACTACACATTAGAGTTAATACTTCTAGATTTGGTCGAATATTTATTACAAAAAAGGATCAAGAATAGAGGGTACCTGCAGTCGACAAAACAGAGAATTGCCCTATTTTCGGTCGGCCACAGCGGCTAGGCGGCGCTCCGGCGCTTGTCACGACGGTGCAGGATGGCACGAAGGTGCGCCAACTTCGTGCGAGGTCGGCCTGGTCGTGTGGAGGGTTAGGGTTTTTTGAGAGATCCCCTCTCGTTCTCGATAACCATCTACTTATACTCTGTTTAGAAGCAGAGTCGGGGGCTGGGTTCTGCTGTACGCACCTTTGGGCTGGGAATGTGGGCCTGGCCCGACTGGGCTTGGGCCCGAGCTCAGCTGGTCTTGGGCTGGGCTCCTATTTGGGTTTTTGTTTGTTTTATTATTCTTTGTTTGTTTTCCTTTTTATTTATTTACTCCATTTGTATATATATATATATATATATATATATATATATATATATATATATATATATATATATATATATATATATATATATATATATATATATATATATATATGTCCTATAAATATATACCATATATTAATATAAGCTACAAAATATGCATATGAATATATATGATGATATATATATATGTACCATAAATACAAATACGAGCAATAAATATTAAGCCTAATCAAAATTTATAATTTAGAATTCATAATTTATATACTAATATTTATATAAATAATCAAAATTACATAGCCATACATATATATATATTTATATAAGGCCTAATTTATATATCAGGAATATACTTATATATATACACATAAATATATATATAGCCTACATACATTCCACATCCAAAATAGGTTAAGGAAATATTCACTATACATTCAACAAACATTAATTCTATATGGCAAGCATATATAATATAACTGTCTTTTGTAAGAGGCTTACTAGGTCACTAATCAATTTAAAAAGGCTAATCTATACATCCACATGGACATCCTTAGACGCTCTACCCCTCCACATGCGCTTGGGCTTGGTTCGGATTCAGTCCGGGCTGAAATGGCACAATCGGGTTAGCTAAAAATCTATATTCTTAATTAATAAATAATTAAATTATTTATAGGAGTCAAGTCGTAACTTGGCCTGGGTTTTCCTAGTTAGGGCATTACTATGTCTCGGCTTTCCCTATCAGGGCTAATACACTAATCAAAGCACGCTACTGCACTATCCGTGCCATGATTCCTAGTCGTCTTGTACTTCAAAACTCCACCATGACTAAAGTCACCTACCGAAATAATTTAACTAAATAATTATTTATAAAATTCTAAAATCACCAATTAAATCAAATAAATAATAAAAAAATATTTCAAAAATTTTCGGGAAGGGGAGCTACAGTTTTATCCTTCTCGGGCACAAATAAGACCGATGCCCCCTTGGGTGAAGCACCACTCCTGATGAATCCTTGAGCCTTAAGCTCGTCGATCTGGTCTTTCATCTTCTTGGTCCCCTTGACTCCGTAGCAGTATTGTGAGATAGGTGAAGAGCCGAGTACTAGGTCGATAGAGAATTCTACGTCTCGATCAAGGGGTAATCCTGGAAGATTGTCTGGAAAGTCGTCTAAAAATTCTGCTATAAGGGGATGAGGGGGTCCGATTTCTTCTATGATGGAGGTATAGGAGACACACCCCATGTTTTTTGATGCTCGAACCACCTCGAACTTGGATCCTCCACGTGGACTAAAGGTGACACTACCTCGGTGACAGTCTATCAGGGCATGCTGCTCACTCAGCCATTCCATTCCCAAGACTACATCGTAGTTAGGAAGAGGCATTACTAGAAGGGGTGCTAAGGAGGTATGACCTGAGATAGTGATAGGGCAGGTGCAAGTCTCCGTAATTGGGATAGGTCCAGCTTCGATCATTACTCTATAAATCTTTTTACTGCATCCTATGTCTAAGTGATGTGCAGCAATAAAGTTTGATGTTATGAAGCTATGTGAAGCCCCGGAATCAAATAAAGCTAATGCCGGGTGCGGATGTAATATAATAGCACCTGCGATGACATCTTCCGTGGCCTCTAGCTCTGTCTCTAGCTCTCTAACGGCCAAGGCAAAAGCTTGTCCTACTCTCTGCTGGTTGTAACGCTACTGCTGGATAGGTAGTAGATCCTTCTGTTGTCCTGCTCCAGTCTTGTTGAATACCGTTAGACAGTCCTTTAGCTGGTGGGTAGTAGACCCACAAGTAAGGCACTGTCCCAACTTTTTCTTGCAGATCTCCACGATGTGACTGGGCCTTTTGTAATAGGTACAGTTGGGCATCTTCGGTTGATTATACTGGAGTGCTCTGTTGGGTGCTGCTGACTGCTGCTACTGCTGGGATTGCCAGGAGAAGATGGCCTATTGTTGTTGTTGTTGTTGTGCCTCTTGGAGTTGCCCTGGTAGTTGTTGCTGGACTATGGATGCTCCCTCTTTGGCCGGGCAGACGAACTGGCCTCAACATCTTGGGCTACCCCAACATCTTATCGTAAGTCTTCGAATCATTTGCGGCTACCAAGGTACGGAACTTCTCTCGCAAACCATGCCAAAATTTTTTGGCATGTTTCACTGGGTTGTCCACCAGGTAGGTGGAAAATCTGTCGAGCCGGTTGAACTCAGTTGCATACTCCTTGATAGTGTGGTCTCCTTACTTTAGGTCATGAAATTGCCTCCCTATAGCTTCTAGGGCGGCTTCTGGAAAGAACTTTCGCTTGAATTGCTTCTTAAAAGAATGATAAGAGATTCCTCCAATCTGGAATCTTGGCTCATTTCTGTACCAAATGCTAGCCAAATCCCTAAGCTGAAAAGTGACGGCCTCAACCATGAGGTCGTCAGGAAGTCGAGCGACGCTGAGGAGTCACTATATAACATCCAACCATTCGTCTGCATAGATGATGTCCTTTGTTCCTTTGAAAGTGCACGGTTCCAATTTCTTAAAATTTTTGATGGTTCCGACCTTTACCTGGATAACAGGCTTCTTGTCATACTTGAATTTCCCTAATGAAACATAAAACTTTTAAATTCCTATTTACCTTAGCAGGCCTCTGTTACTGAGATGAATCTAGTTCTGCCATGACCACATTATAGACATTCTCTATGCCCTCTTTCATAATCGCGATCTACTCACGATTGGCTTCAGCTTGGACCCTCTAGGCTTCAGGAACTCCTCGTAGCAGGCCTACAAGTTCAGTAGGGTCCACTGGCACAGGTGGAGCAATGAGAGGATTCATAACGACAGGTGGTGTTGCATGCATTGGGGAGATATAAGCGGTGCAGGAAGCTCATGCAGTACGAGGACGATCAGTAAGCTGTAACGGAGAAGGGTCGGAATGGGCCTGAGTAGGAGTATGCTCCGAGGATGAAACCTTTTCGTCGGCAGGACCGGAACAGGTTGTCTTTCCTTTTTCCATCCTCTGGAAGGTTTTATAAAGCAAACATAAGCAAGTTAACCTACGAATCTATAAGAAAGCAAAAATAGATATATAGATAGATAATTTTGGTCCTATGTTGTGAGGGGTCAAAAATTTTCAAATAGTCTAAGTGTTCTAATTGTTTCTAGAGTCTGTTTTCCTAAAGTCATACTTAAACCTAAAGTCATGTGCAGGATTGAATGTTTGGCTAGACTAAGTTGACTAGACCAAACCTTTAGTAGAAGAGACCAGCATGGACCACTACTGAAAATATATCACGACCCGATCACAAGATTCTGGGTCCAGTCGGATCATGCCCAGCCTGCACCATTGTGAGACGGCGGCAGTAATCTGTATCAATCAGTAGTAACACAATACACAACTTTCTAAAATGGGAATTTGTAGCCTCCCTTCCCGGAATTTTGAATATTTTATTTTATTTATTTGCTTTAAATAGTGATTTTAGATTATTATAAATAATTATTTAGTTAATTATTACGGTAGATGATTTTTTTAATTATGATTAAATTTGGAGTACAAGACGACTAGGAATCATGGCACAAAAAGTGCAGTAACGTGCCTTGACTAGTGTATTAGTCATACCAAGGAAGTACAAGCCATATGAATATCCTAACTAGGAAAACCAGGCCAAGTTGCGACTTAACCCGTACCGAAGTTTTATTTATTATTTAATTATATTATTGAAGTTTAGGGAGTCCGGTTGTACCGAACCTATCCAGATTGGGCCCAAGTCAAATCCAAGTCCACGTAGGCATGTAGTGGGACCAAATACGGCCTTGTAGACAGGTTTGGTAAATGCGAATATTTTGTATATATCTTTAGGAATTGGAAATTAATTTCTAAATATTTGTGATGGGTAGAATATAGGTGGTATTAATATTAAATATCGTTTATATTATTGTACGAATTTCTGGAGCCAAATAAATAGCATATCTGACGAGTTCATCAATATATATATATATTATCGATTTAATTTCAGTGTTATTAGGGTTATTATCATGATTATATTATTGTGGTTATTATTAAATATTATTATTAATTGGTTATGTGTGTGTGTGAATATATATATGTATATACATAGATATATATGTGCGTATATAGATACTATTTTGTTATATGTTTGTGAATATATATATGTATATATATAGGAATTTATATATGTATATATATATATATAATATATATAGGGTATATATGTATGTATATATACGTGTGTGTATATAGGATATATACGTATGTATACACATATATATACGTGTATATATATGTATATACATACGTGTGTATATATAAATATATATCGTAGATGTATACGTATATGTGTATATATATATTTGAATATATATATAGATATGTATATATATTAGGCTAAATGAAATAGAAAAGAAAAAGGAAAAAGAAATAGAAAGAGGAATTTCCAGCCCAACTATAGCCCAGTCCGCCCACATGCTCACCCATGGACCGAGCCCAGCTCACACAAGCAGGCAAACCCGATCTCCCCTCTCGGTTTCAAGCCGACCGGGTTATATATGCATATATGCACATATACGCGAGAGACAAGGGAACGAGAGGGTCGATACCTAAACCCTAAACACCGCGCGCCACCCCATCCCCGCGCGCGCCACCAGGGTCACCGCGCGCCACCCTCGGTGCGCGCCGCAGGCCGCCGTCGGCCGCCGAACCAGCGTGCGCGTGCGGCAGGGCAGGGAGCAACAGCAGCAGTCGCTGTCCGGCGAAGACAACTTCGCAAGACTTTCTCTCGACGTATGGCGAATCTTATTTCGAACTACTTCTTCTGGTACGATCTCAACCTAACCGACTTCAACTTCCTCTAATCAGTTTTAGGTTCCACGAACCAGTTTGTCCGATAAATCGACGTAAATTCGACGAAAAAATCTGTCCAAAACAGGACAGAAACCCGTTCCAAATACCCAACTTGGCGACAAATTTCCCGCCAAACCATCAATAGTTTTGAATTTGTGTTTGAAGAGATTTATAGATGACTTATAGGAGATTATAACCCATATTGTAGAATTTGAAATCATCAAATGACCGATCCGAAAATAGATTTCGAAGTTAGAGAAAAACCTGTTTTGAAAACTTGAAAAAATCTCCACACGACGTGCATCCCAACATTCCAGGCGATGTGGTCGCGAACCGAAGGCATCGAAAGCTGCTTAATGGCTTCGTGGTCGTGTGGGCTTTGACGGAATTCAAATTGGTCGCGTGTGCGCGACGAATTTGATGCGTATCCGTCGAAATTCCCCGTATCGTGCACTTTGCAAATTTTCCAATTACTTTGTGCACGCTCGTCAGATTGAGACAAAACTTGCGCCAACAGGACCGTATCATTTTTCTGGTCCTGTATGCCAAGTTTGGTCCGATTCTGAGACCATTGATAAAATCACCGTTTCGCGGGCCCCACGGTCCGACTCAACGGGTGATTTTGTGCACGGCCCGTCGGAATCCAACTCTGGACATACGGTTGGATTTGTATCAAAAAATTGGATCCGTAGACATGTAGTTTGATGACTTTAGAGACCGTTGACTCTGGTACGCTTTTCGGTGCAAAACGGGTCCAACGGCGGACATCGTTTTTGCCCAAAATTACCGTTTTGCCCCTGTGTCCAGAATTGGACTTAAGGACAGACAATTCTAGCTATTTTGACTATTCTGAGAACATTGGTAATGTTTATTTCAGCTTCCGAAGACTGTTGTTCAGGTTTTGACTATTGTGGCACAGTGAGTAGACAGATTGTCGGTTTCACCAGCAAAGGACCACAGGCGAGTACAGTTTATTGTCTGCATTTCGATATTGATTTTCACTATATTTCATTGGTTGGCCATTGGTTATGATTATTTTCTATTATAAATTGTTGATTCGGGAATGAGAAGTACCAAAGATATGTGATCTGACCATAGCCCGTGTTAGACATTGTAGCCCGTGTTTATTTTCTACAAGTAGTGTAGCCCGTGTTTATTTTCTGCAAGTAGTGTAGCCCGTGTTTATTTTTTACAAGTAGTGTAGCCCGTATTTACTTTCTGCAAGTAGTGTTGCCCGTGTTTATTTTCTGCAAGTAGACATTGTAGCCCGTCTTTATTTTTCATGCAAGTAGACCTCGTAGACCGTGCGGTGTAGTACCCCAGACTGATCACATATCAAAGGTACTTCTAACAGTTGGGGAAAGTATTTTGTGTCTATTTATTGCTATTGGTTTTCCGTATTTACTGTTTATTTTTAAAACTCATGATTGATGTCTAACCTTTGTTTTATAGTCATTTTTTTTATTTGAAATTGCATTCAGTGGATTGTGCTCGTTCCATTCCTGACTGTAAACCAACATTTTCAGGTTAGCCATGGATTCACTTAGCTTGGGGAGTGACGGAAATACTTGCAGACAAAAGCCTAGAAACTAGCTAGATAGCAGAGTTGTAGTCATTCCATTTTTTGTACAAGTTTATATTTTTCTGCAAATGTAAACCTTGTGATCATTGTAAGTTAAATTAATTTTGGTGAATGAGCATTATTTGTGATTTGATCTTCATAGCCGTGACAGCGTTCTACCGTCGACACTGCGACGTAGGCTGGCTTGGATACGTCTCGTATCCGTCTTAAAAAAAAATGGGTGCGGGTCGTGACAAGTTTTTGTGGTGGCCCATGCAGGTCGGTCTTTGCAAATCACGCGAACTCGTGATAGTACTTAAAGTTAGTTGTACTATTACGAGCCTGCGGCAAGGAAATGCTCATTCCCGAATTAAGATTAATTTAATTTAAGTGAATGACTAGGACTAGGAGTCCCTTATGCAAACTTACCGATGGGTATTCTAGGCCATGCAATTTAGGATGAGGGTTATAAATTTTGATACCTTGTCAGACCCCCATAGTTATACTATTACCTCTTGATAGGACGATATGATCCAATGTAGATAGATTATTCACTTGGTGAGACAGAGTTTCCTAGAGTAATGATCTAACCTTGATGAATTGTTCAATTCATTCTCTTTGCCCCTTAGATATCACCCCCATATCCTAGCCGAATTATCTATATAATTGCTAGTTGCCCTAAGAATCGTTATTTTATAAAGTTCTAATTTTTGTTATCCATATACTGACCTCGAGTTAGTTTCGATTCAAGTTTGTCCATCAGAGGCTTGAATACACATAGAAGAGTTAGAATGTATGTATTTCTTTTGTCCTCAGTTATTTCTCCCTGTTCAATCCTTTATTTTAAGGGTTGTGACTGATAGGACAAATGTTTACGCTTTATTTCATAGTCAACTTGTTTGAATCTATAGAAGCCCATGAAGATTTACAGATATAGTTAAAAGAATACTAGTTAACTCATAATGGCAGGATAGCAGCGCACTGCCGCCATTTATTTGAATTTTAGAGACTATGGATTCACTACAGCCAGCAGCGCACTGGCGAGACACGACCCATAGAGTTGGATTTTGTTTAAGAAATATAGGTTATAGAATGTTATTAAGACTATGGCTAGTGGTCCTCTTTGACCATTGTCACACTGGTGTCAATATAAAGTAAAGTATCGGATAGCATGTCACATCTGAATCACGAAACCAAGGGTTTACCACAGCCCGATTTTACGGGCGAGGCGTAGTCCTCGGTGAAATGATTTCAGACGTGATTACAAGTTAAGGATACTATAGAGGATAGGACAATGCCTTGTGTGTTCCATAAGATCCGAAGCCAATATTGGTGGAGGTTTGTAAGTTGGATAGCACGTCTCCCGATCTAGCATTCCATGGTCCTTGTGACCTATTGACGAGGATATCGACTGACACTAACAAGTTTACCTAGAATATAGAATTTAGAATGTCCATAACCCATTAGTCGACCAAGTCCTTGTGGATCATAAGATAGTAGGAAGACTGTATAAGCAAGAACACCAGGTGAAGTTTGATTCCCTCAAAACTCGTACTACTTGTGCCTTCTTTCAAAAATCTTGTATACCTGTAATTTGACTATTTTGACCAATGTTGCTATCACAGCCTAGTTTTGCAAGCTCACTCTATTCTCGAGCTTGATTCAAGGCATATGTTTAGTGGGGACGCCTGCTAACTTATTGTATAATCAGAATCAGTATATTATGGTCTGATCAACCATGATGCATTTGGTTCGCTCTTCGTTAATTACACTACATGGATGGAGATATATAGGTATCTAGGATCTCATCCGCGACTGCTTTGACAATTCCTCTTGAAATATACGTTCCCCTTTGGATCACGTGATTGTATTCAGTAACATCTTTCTTGAACTCTTTATTGTTTTGTCTTTCACTAATTTGGAAAGACAAGCTCGTAATTGGTAGAGAGATACCGAGTATCCCCATGGCTATGATAAGGGTAGGCACAAGTGTAGCTACCATTGGCCAGTCATGTGATTGAGTTACTCATCTCCCATCGACCCTCAAACTCCTGTTGAGACTTTCGAGCCATTGAATTTGAGAACGATTAGGGTTCTACCCTTAGTCAAAATTGCCAACCCAGAAGACTATCTATTCTTAAGAAACCAAACGTCGGGAGTCTCTAATCATTTACCGTGACTATGGTAGACTCTCATTTCGAGATTGGTTTCCAACAAGAATTATCCTAGTTGTGTAAATTTTATTATTAAGACCTAACTAGTGTTGGAACACCATAGTCACTAGCTTAGCCAATACCATAGTTTAAATACCCTGTCACACTATGACCTACCAGTTGTCAACAGCAATACCTGAGCACTACAACCCTTGTGACCATAGTCTGGCAGGTTTGACACCAATAGAATTTCTTGACTCAATTGTTAGAAATCTTTTCTTATGTTGTGCCTTGGAGTTGGTTACCCCATCGGAAACTCTCGTATACTGCAGACGAGTAGGTCATTCTATTTTATCGACCATGTGCCGTTGTACACGTTCGTTTTCTATTTATTGAGAAACGATCCTTGATTTGACTATATCTACCGTATCCCGATACGTCGTGCCTTATTCTCTATTAACAAAGAGTCGAGGTACAGTATTCGGACTTTGGGAACCCTCTAACCTCAATATTTCTAAAATCATGTCTTAGCTTCTAAGGTGGGTAGACTGTAAGCTTTCTAAAAACTTTTAGGATATACCAGGATTACCGAGTGATTAGAATAATTTCCATTAGAATGATAACTAGTGCCCTATGTTGTCCCACTTTCCATTTAGATCATTTTGTGCCCCCGGCCGTGCCATTGATATTTAGAGCACGAGACCGGCTGTTATCTCCCAACAAATTGCATATGCAAGATCTAGACGAGTCCACCTTCATCTAGGTATATCATGTCCCACTCAAACCCGTCCCCTTGTACTCTATTTTTGTGCTATGACTTTCAGGTTATAAGGACTAGCTATAACTCTTACCATAGTACCTACCTGGTATATTTTCCGAATACCATTAGAGCCTCAAACACGACTCAATTTCTGCGACCCCACATATGGTTGTGATATACTCGAAGCCCACTTCGCCCATACCACTAGTGCGTCACCCAATTGAGGCCTCATGTGCTATGTAAACACGAAAGTCACTGAAGGCGCATTTTTGGGCTTGAGGGACCTAGCTAACCAATTTGACGGGCAACTAGCTCAACCCTTGGATAGAAACCTATTATAGGATACCCTAACCTAGTAAAAATAGTTTATCATTAGGACCTGGTTTAGTCCATATAGAGTGAAATCTAGGGTTCATCCAACTAACGATTGGTGTCCAATCGGAGAACCCATTAAGACCCAGTTAAACCCATCAATACATACCACCATAGTTGACTATAAAATCGGACTATTTGGGATAGGTCCCTATACCGATTATGTAGCCTCTATTTCGTAGAATGTGAAGTCATTCGTAACCCTTATCCCGTCTACCTAGGAGTCGTGATACGATCTTGTATTGCATTTATATCCCTTGTTTGTGTTTAAATAGCCACGGAAAAGATCACAATTTTGATTTTTCAATTTCTATTCTATTTTGGAATCTTGTTTAGAACTTCAAGAACAAAATTTTTGTATTGCATGGATTGCAGGCTCTCTAAGAAACGAAGGGTTCTTTGACATAGCAATGATTGGACTAGAGTAGCCTACTCTAGCAAATAAGTCAATAGTTCGTAGGCTTTCATCCTATCTGCATCATTGGATACCCTCTACCGTTCGTGAAACTCATAATTGCCTTCGATTATTCATATTTATCTCCCCGTCCTTCCTATTTCAGAGCGACGCATGGTCATGCCTATTAGAATTTACCAATATTTCTAACTACCTGTGTAAGTTGTTGCTGGTTAAACTTTGGACTGCTCGAGAGATAGGAGAGGTTTACAGGTGCCATATAAAGTAGATATCTATGGGTAAAAATTTATTTTAGCAATTAGTTGGAAGATTATAAAGTTTAGCGGCATGAAAGTGGAGGGAGTAGTGTGACCAAAGGTGGGTAGAAGTCTTCGCAGTTTCGAAATTGTAAGATGGCTAGGAGGATGATATAAACTGTTTTTGAGGAATTAAATTGAGGAGATTAAAGTAATGGTAGACTTTGATTTTAAGGAATAGTTGTTGATTAGAATTTCGAGGACGAATTATTTTAAGGTGGGTAGATTTGTAGCCTCCCTTCCCGGAATTTTAAATATTTTATTTTATTTATTTGTTTTAAATAGTGATTTTAGATTATTATAAATAATTATTTAGTTAATTATTACGGTAGATGATTTTTTTAATCATGATTAAATTTGGAGTACAAAACGACTAGGAATCATGGCACGAAAAGTGCAGTAACGTGCCTTGACTAGTGTATTAGTCATACCAAGGAAGTATAAGCCATATGAATGTCCTAACTAGGAAAACCAGGCCAAGTTGCGACTTAACCCGTACCGAAGTTTTATTTATTATTTAATTATATTATTGAAGTTTAGGGAGTCCGGTTGTACCGAACCTATCCAGATTGGGCCCAAGTCAAATCTAAGTCCACGTAGGCATGTAGTGGGACCAAATACAGCCTTGTAGACAGGTTTGGTAAATGCGAATATTTTGTATATATTTTTAGGAATTGGAAATTAATTTCTAAATATTTGTGATGGGTAGAATATAGGTGGTATTAATATTAAATAGCGTTTATATTATTGTACGAATTTCTAGAGCCAAATAAATGGCATAACTGACGAGTTCATCAATATATATATATATATATATATATATATATATATATATATATATATATATATATATATATATATATATATATATATTATCGATTTAATATCAGTGTTATTAGGGTTATTATCATTATTATATTATTGTGGTTATTATTAAATATTATTATTAATTGGTTATGTGTGTGTGTGAATATATATATGTATATATATAGATATATATGTGCGTATATAGATACTATTTTGTTATATGTTTATGAATATATATATGTATATATATAGGAATTTATATATGTATATATATATATAAAATATATATAGGGTATATATGTATGTATATATACGTGTGTGTATATAGGATATATACGTATGTATACACATATATATACGTGTGTATATATATATGTGTATATATAAATATATATCGTAGATGTATACGTATATGTGTATATATATATATTTGAATATATACAAAGATATGTATATATATTAGGCTAAATGAAATAGAAAAGAAAAAGGAAAAAGAAATAGAAAGAGGAATTCCCAGCCCAACTATATCCCAGTTCGCCCACATGCTCACCCATGGACCAAGCCCAGCTCACACAAGCAGGCAAACCCGATCTCCCCTCTCGGTTTCAAGCCGACCGGGTTATATATGCATATATGCATATATGCACATATACGCGAGAGACAAGGGAACGAGAGGGTCGATACCTAAACCCTAAACGCCGTGCGCCACCCCATCCCCGCGCGCGCCACCAGGGTTACCGTGCGCCACCCTCGGCGCACGCCGTAGGCCACCGCCGGCCGCCGAACCAGCACGTGCGCGTGGCAGGCCAGGGAGCAACAGCAGCAGTCGCTGTCCGGCGAAGACAACTTCGCAAGACTTTCTCTCGACGTATGGCGAATCTTCTTTCGAACTAATTCTTCTGGTACGATCTCAACCTAACCGACTTCAACTTCCTCTAATTAGTTTTAGGTTACACGAACCAGTTTGTCCGATAAATCGACGTGAAGTCGACGGAAAAATCTGTCCAAAACAGGACAGAAACCCCTTCCAAATACCCAACTTGACGGCGAATTTCCCGCCAAACCATCAACAGTTTTGAATTTGTGTTTGAAGAGATTTATAGACGACTTATAGAAGATTATAACCCATCTTGTAGAATTTGAAATCATCAAATGACCGATCCGAAAATAGATTTCAAAGTTAGAGAAAAACCTGTTTTGAAAACTTGAAAAACTCTCCACACGACGTACGTCCCGCCATTCCAGGCGACGTGGTCGCGAACCGAAGGCATCAAAAGCTGCGTAATGGCTTCGTGGTCGTGTGGGCTTTGACGAAATTCAAATTGGTCGCGTGTGCGCGACGAATTTGATGCGTATCCGTCAAAATTCCCCGAATCGTGCACTTTACAAATTTCCCAATTACTTTGTGCACGCTCGTCAGATCGAGACAAAACTTACGCCAACAGGACCGTATCATTTTTTTGGTCCTGTATGCCAAGTTTGGTCCGATTCTGAGACCATTGATAAAATTACCGTTTCGCGGGCCCCACGGTCCGACTCAACGGGTGATTTTGTGCACGGCCCGCCAGAATCCAACTCTGGACATACGGTTGGGTTCGTATCAAAAAACTGGATCTATAGACATGTAGTTTGACGACTTTAGAGACCATTGACTCTGGTATACTTTTCGGTGCAAAACGGGTCCAATGGCGGACATCATTTTTGCCCGAAATTACCGTTTAGCCCCTGTGTCCAAAATTGGACTTAAGGACAGGCAATTCAAGCTATTTTGACTATTCTGAAAACATTGGTAATATTTATTTCAGGTTTCGGGGACTGTTGTACTGGTTTTGACTATTGTGGCACAGTGAGTAGACAGATTGTCGGTTTCACCAGCAAAGGACCACAGGCGAGTACAGTTTATTGTCTGCATTTCAATATTGATTTTCACTATATTTCATTGGTTGGCCATTGGTTATGATTATTTTCTATTATAAATTATTGTGTCGGGAATGAGAAGTACCAAAGATATGTGATCTGACCATAGTCCGTGTTTATTTTCTGCAAGTAGTGTAGCCCGTGTTTATTTTCTGCAAGTAGTATAGCCCGTATTTATTTTCTACAAGTAGTGTAGCCCGTATTTATTTTCTGCAAGTAGTATAGCCCGTGTTTATTTTCTGCAAGTAGTGTAGCCCGTGTTTATTTTCTGCAAGTAGTGTAGCCCGTGTTTATTTTCTGCAAGTAGACATTGTAGCCCGTGTTTATTTTTCATGCAAGTAGACCGTGCGGTGTAGTACCCCAGACTGATCACAGATCAAAGGTACTTCTAACAGTTGGGGAAAGTATTTTGTGTCTATTTATTGCTATTGGTTTTCCGTATTTACTGTTTATTTTCAAAACTCATGATTGATGTCTAACCTTTGTTTTATAGTCATTTTCTTTATTTGAAATTGCATTCAGTGGATTGTGCTCGTTCCATTCCTGACTGGAAACCAACATTTTCAGGTTAGCCGTGGATTCACTTAGCTTGGGGAGTGACGAAAATACTTGCAGACAAAAGCCTAGAAACTAGCTAGATAGCAGAGTTGTAGTCATTCCATTTTTTGTACAAGTTTATATTTTTTTGCAAATGTAAACCTTGTGATCATTGTAAGTTAAATTAATTTTGGTGAATGAGAATTATTTATGATTTGATCTTCATGGCCGTGACAGCGTTCTACCGCCGACACTGCGGCGTAGGCTGGCTTGGACACGTCTCGTATCCGTCTAAAAAAAACGGATGCGGGTCATGACAGAATTTAAAAAATATTTTGAACTGAAAGTCTAACTGAATCAACCACACAAGCAAGAAAATATTTAAGTTATTACAACTAGTCCTTTATTATAACTTCTTAGACAAAGAAAACTAAACTGCAATACTACTTGTGCTCTTGGGCCTTCTGGTTCGGTTCAACTAACTCCTCAGAGCTCAAGTCAGGTCTGTAATAGGTACTAAAGGGCACCTCCTCGTCATCGTAATCACCTAAAAATGTTGGTCTTCTGTCAGGAGAGGAGCAAGAAACATATACCCAATTCTAGCATTTTAATAAATAATTAAAAGAAGCAAGAAGTAGTTTTTAAGACATTATTTATATTTTCTAAATAATAAAAATGAATCAACGAAGCATTAAAATCTCAAGGAAGCAATATTGATGTAATCTATAATCAGCAACAGTATTTTAAATATGTAGCCCCCTGTGACCGACTGGAAGAGGCAATATGTATACTAGCATTATGCCTAATGCTAGCATACGGTACGGCTCAATCCCCTGTACAATAGGGGTTAGCACGAGATAATCAATAACGGTAACATAGGCTTTGGTCACAGGCGCTAACACTACTTCCTAATCCCGAGCCAATAATTCAATAAGTCAATAAGTCAATCAAGCAATCAATTGGATTCGAGAGGGATCTTGTGGGTCAAGTGTCGATACAATGTTCATAATGACGTAATACAGTTAATCATCAATTAAAATACGAGTTTTGAATATTATGAAACTTGCCTTGGTTTCTGTTGCTATAGGTGGAAACAGGAAATACGACCTCAGACTTATGTCTTGAAACCTACAATAATTAAAAGTCCGGTTTAGAAACCATTCTAAGGGTCATAGTTCATTTTTATTAATAAACCAATAATTATTAAACTAACGCTCAATTATTTATTCTAAAATACTAAGTAACCGAAATACTAATCTATACGTGATAAAATAACCATTTTAATCTTTAATAAAAAAAATTATAATAAACTATTTATCTATTAGTTACCCAAAATATGTTCATTTCATAATAGTAACTATTTTGAGAATAATATTATTAATAAATATTTATAATATTTTAATCAAGAAATTTATTCTAAAATCATATTATTTTATTTATAAACCGTATTTTGAGAACATATTCATATATCTAAAAATCATATTTTATAAACCATATTATTTAACACTTTTCTGCATTATATATATATATATATATATATATATATATATATATATATATATATATATATATATATATATATATATATATATATATATATATAAACTCTATTATTTTTTAATATACTTTGTTAGAAACTATTTTAACTAATAATTCCTGTAAAATATTATTTTAATAGATTTACATTTATTACTTAAAATTAGTATTTTTATACCAATAATTATTTAATAGAATACTAATTTAATTATCCGTAATAATTAATTCTTCTGAAAACCCAATTTTGTGAAAATTATTTTTATTAGTGATTTATGGCCTAATTAACAATTTATACCTATTAACACAATCATTTATTTAATTACTACACCGTAATCATTTAATTAAATCAATCAATATTATTAACTAATTAACTAAACATAATTAACCAATTATACTCATTTTAAAAATAACACTAATTATCATTACTTATTAACTAATTATCCCAAAGTTGACAGAGTTTTATTCTGTCAACTTGGTCGAACTAAACCTACAGGTTTCTGCCTAATTTCTATTCTGTGTAATGGAAAGTTTCTGCAAGAAGGACCTACCGGTTGGCTGATAAAGGAGAACCAAAGTGTAGCTTCGACCTCTGACTCGGATCGGCGCATGAAGGGTGCTCGGAATACCGGAAAGCCGGAGAAGTGCCGACGGGGTCGGACAACAGCGCAGAGGACGCCAGAACGGGGGCCCGCGGGGGCACAGATGCGGGTGGCAGAGCCAGGGCGCGCGTGAGGTCGGACACGGGGAGCACGAGGGACGCCGGGTTCAGGATCGCGGGAATGGCCTTGAGAGGTGTCTGTGGGAGCGAGGTGGAATGAGGAGCGTGGTGGCACGATCTGTTCGGGGAATGGTAGAGTGAGGAGGAAAGTGGGTGAGAGTTTGTGAACCTTTTTTGTGAAGAAAAATGGTTCTGAGAGAGATATACGTGAGAGGGGGGGAGAGAGTTAATACGTGGGTGGTTATGACTTGAAAAGTGGATCTGAACGAGTGGGTTCAGTGACCACGTTCCGACTGTGAGTTTGAAATTCTAAAGGGTTATGGGCCTAAGGGTTGTTGTTGGACTTGGGCTCAACTAAAAGGCTCTAAATTAAATAGCTAAATAATTCTAATATCTAGCTAAAATTAATCAATTAATAATTAACAATTACAATCAATTCAATTAATTTCAATTAATGAATCATTTATAAACTAAAATTGTTTTTCCTATTTAACCGACTATTTATATATATAAATAATAATAATAATAATAATTTTAATTTTAATTCTATTTCTATTTATTCTATAATTACTAGCAAATAATTAAATATTGTAAAAACCTATTTTTTATTGAATTCCAATTTTTATGGGTTTTACACTACTCAAGGCTATAACCAAGAGGAAGGCATTGATTATGAAGAAACCTATGCACCGGTTGCTCGTCTCGAATCTATCCGAATGTTGTATACTTTTGCTTGTTTTAATAATTTTTAACTTTTTCAAATGGATGTCAAAAGTGCATTTTTGAATGGTGTTATTAAGGAAGAGAGTATGTCAAGCAACCTCCTGGATTTGAAGATTTTTACTTTCCAGATCAAAATTTCAAATTACACAAAGCCCTTTATGGCCTCAAACAAGCTCTTCGTGCTTGGTATAAGCATCTTAGCTCCTTCCTAATATCTCACAACTTCTCCAAGGGCAAAGTTGACACCACACTCTTTATAAAATCTTAAAATGGAATACTTTTATTAGTTCAACTTTATGTCGATGACATCATTTTTGGTTCCACTAACAAGACACTATGTACTGAGTTTGCCAAAGTTATGTAGGATGAGTTTGAAATGAGCATGACGGGAGAATTATCATTCTTTCTTGGGTTACAAATCAAGCAAGGACCTCATGGCACTTTCATCAATCAAGTCAAATACACCAAGGATCTTCTTAAGCACTTTGAACTAAACTCATCCAAATCAATGAGAACTCTTATGGCCACTACAATCAAGCTTGATCAAGATGACAATTGTGTATCAGTCGACATTCGTAAGTATCGGTGTATGATCGGTAGCTTACTCTATTTAACTGCTAGTCATCCCAACGTCATGTTTAGTGTTTGCTTATGTGCATGATACCAAGAAAATCCTAAAGAACCACACTTATGTGTCGTTAAGTGCATTTTTCGGTATCTCAAAGGCACCATTAATATGGGACTTTGGTATCCAAATCTCTACCCTTTAAGCTTATCAGCCATTCGAATGTAGATTTTTTCGGATGCAAGATTGACCAAAAAGTACTAATGTCACGTGCCAATTCCTTGGGAAATCCTTGGTTTCATAGTTTAGTAAGAAACAAAATTCAGTTGCCCTTTTCACAACTAAGGCCGAATATATTACAGCTGGATGTTGTGCACAAATTCTTTGGATGACATCAACACGTGTTGACTATGGTATCGCTTCACAAGGCATCTCTATCAAATGTGACAATACTAGCTCTATTAATCTTACTAAAAATCATATTTGTCACTCACATACGAAACACATTGAGATTCGACAACACTTTTTGCGTGATCATCAACTAAAAGTAGACATACATCTTGAATTTATTGACATTGAGCATCAAGTTGCTGACATATTTACTAAACCTCTTGTCGAAGATCGCTTCTCCTTCATTTGTCGGGAAATTGGCCTTCTTGAAAGAAAAAAATTAAACACCGCAATAACAGATAATCAGATGGACAATCCGGTGAATCTTCGCAGAACACCATCTGTTTTTCTGTTTCCCTTATAAACCATCAAATAACACTTTCCACAACATTCTGGCCATTATTTTTGAATTTTTTAAAAAATTCGGATTATCCGTCGGATCTCTGCGGATTTTTGTCGGATGATCGGACTGACACATTCTGTCATAGATTTGATCAAACCTGAATTTATCCCTCCCCAAAATCCCTCCCTCTTCCCCAAACGCTGACAACACTCTTCCCAAAAAACCCCAACCACTCACATCCCCTCCTATTAAATACCTACCTACCTCATTAACCCTCCCCCTCCCTCTCTCTTTAAAAACCTAACTATTTTATCTCCTCCTTCTCCATCTCTCCCTCCACACACACACACATTCAATTTCGATCCGATCGACCATTGTCCACCCACATCCGACCTTGTCCAACTGTCGCCGTAGAACACTACCATGTCTCACAAACGATCCTGCCATGCTGCTTCTTCTTCTTCCTCCCAAGCTTCTCCTCCCGGCACTATGTTCATCCCCACCGCTACCGCCCATGGCCACAACCTAGCCATCTTTTGCTCCGTCCAATAATCCTGAGACTAGTTTACTATTTTTCTACAAACTTCCTATTTGTACCGCCAAGCCCATCTTATTTCTCTATTTCCCAAACCATCGAAAAAAATTTGAAAATGTCGGTCTCGCAGATCTGCTGAAGAGGTTGGTTGATGTACATCCCACGGCTATCCAGATGTTCAATTGCAACTTGGTTTCCAACGACGATGGTCTAGAGTTCGAGACGAAAGTAGGCGGGGTCAAGTTCACTGTAGCGTCGTATCCCTGGCCAACATTCTCGGCATTCTGGAGCGTCCTAACCTTCTGTCACTCTCATTTCCTGTTATACGTATTTTTAGTATACGTATACGGATTTCTGACATATGTTAGGTGAACCATAGTTAGACTTGACTTGTTTAGCCTAGTCTTGGTTTAATCTTGACTTGATTTGGTTCCCTTTGGTTCAACTTGGTTTAGACTTGCTTGGTTTGGTTTCATTTGAGTTGAGATGGATAGCTTGGTATATAAACCAACAACCCTCTCTCTCTCCTCCATAACTTTTCATTTTTTCTTTCTTCTTCTCCATAACTCCTCTCCACCTACATAGAAGTCCTAGGCAAGTGCACCTTGCTTCATGATGGATCTCAAGTTTTATTGTTTATTCTCTTTCTTACTTGATTCTAAGCCTCTTTAGAACTTGACATTTTTGGTTTTGATGGATGGATTCTTGTAGATCTAAGTTTGTACTTTTTTGGTTTTTTTTGGTTTTGATCTCTTTAACCTTGTTATTTTCGAGATCTAATGGCTCTGTGTTGTGAAAAATTCAATTCTACACAATTTAGACAATTGGAAGTCTCGATTTTGACTTGTTTCGAGGGTGTTATGGCCTTTGGAGTTCATGGGTTCAACCAAGCTTTTGGTGCTGGTTGGAGAAGATGAACAATGTGCACGCGCGCTCCTTAGCGCTGCGCCATCTCAGTTGCGTACGCCCCTTAGCGCCGCAGCATCTCGGTTGTGCGCTCCCCTTGGAGCCGCACCATCCTAGCGAGCGTGTGCCACCTTGCGCCGTGCTATCCCTAGCGCCACTTGGCCCAGCGCCACTTGCCCAGCGCCACCTAGCTCTCCTTGGCCCAGCGCCACTTGCCCCGTGCCACCTAGCTCTCCTTGGCCCAGTGCCACCTAGCTCTCTTTGGCCCAGCGCCACTCAGTGCCCTCCTTGACTTAGCTCATTTGGCCTAGTGGCATTTATCTAGCGCCATTCTTGCCATGATACCCCTTATCCCATACCACCATGCTTGTTCATACGGTTCTTAGTGTAATGTCTTGACCTTGCATGCATCTTGTACTTGGCCTAACTTGTAGCGATCCAGCATGATAACTTGTTAATATTGAGCACGATAGAGTTTGAGCTTGTTTATGACTTGCCAGTATTGAACTTGACTTGACTTGAACATGATAATATAAACCCGTCTTAATAATTTTTGATAGTGTCCCATCGAGACACACTCCTGACAAGTACTCCTGACAAGTGATAAGTAAACCTGACATAATATGTGTAATCTTGATTGCTGTTATGACAACTATCCCTGACTTGCTAAGTGTAACTGTTGTTTTGACACCGTGGTTGATTTTCATGATTATGCCTGTACAATGCTACCTGTCCTATCTTGTATCATGTATAGGATATGGATTTCTGGTTACCACGGACAGGGATTCGTACTGAATGTGACTAGGTTAACAACTAGAATGATCAAGTAGTTCATTTAGAGAGATTTTCCAGTTACAGGCGATCCCGTTATCCCGGCCACACCAGTGGACTTGTAGCCTACCGACGAGTAGGGCGCATTTCCAGTACTTTGTCATATGTTGCACTCTAAGTCACCTAATAATTCTCTTAATTCTTGATAAACTCTTGTAACCTTACCGAAATTACCTGGATAGTCTACAGGGCTTGTGACTGTGAAAATATCTCAACTGCATCTTTTTAGTAACTAAGCTTGTGATAACGCTAGTTAGCTAACAATAGTAAGCCGTAGGACTTGATTGGTCGTGCTTGAATGAATTGTCTCATGATTAACATGGAAATTATATTCCACCTCTTGTTCCTCCTACTGTAAGCTAATGTTTTATGTTAACTCAGTCTCTCATGTTATTTAACTATGCTCTTTTATCAGTTCTTCTTTTATTATATGCTATTTTTAGTTCCTAAGTAGAGCCTCCTGGTGGCACTTGCTCTTTCTGGGGTCTGATCCAGCTGGTTTTGTATGGCCAGATTTTAGAGAAGTACCGGAGGATCTACCTGCTTTCCAGCCAGATGGTGAACACCAGACGTAATCCTGACAACGAGTGGGTTTCTTATTTTACTCTCCCACTCTATTGTAAATTATTCTTTTGAGGCGTTTAGCCACCGAGCAAGTATTAGCTTGTGTTGAAACTTAATTTCTGTTTGCCTAAGGGCTGTAACATGATTGACAAATCCTAGGGTTGATCATGTATGACTTAACTCTTGCTAGTCTTTACATTTTGTATGACTAGCTTCATGATCATCTGAATATGTAATGTTTGGGATGCCTTACTTTGTATATTTGATAATCTAACATCTTGTAACATTTACCTGCTTGCTTGAGATTGAGACACTAGGTTTGTTCTTGACCATAAGAGACTGATGGCTTGTAGATAAACCCTCGTGCATCTAGACAGCCGTGACCATATTGCGAGGTGGGTTTCACTTCAATGTACGTAGCTGGCTGTGTCTGTCCCCCGCTCTCTAGTATTCTGGTTCTGGGGCATGACACAGTTTAAGTGGTGGCCCATGTAGGTCTTGTAAATCAAGATATTTGAGGGTTTTACTGAATAGATGTCTCAATCAATATTCTTCCTTGATCTCTACTCGTGTTTTCTAATCCTTCTGAAACCTGACCTGATAAGGTGCTTCCATCCTTGATCAATCTTGGTCCTTCCTTATTGTTTCTCATGTCATTTTCTTCAGTGGCATTATTCCTGGTCCTACCGATCAGCTGGGTGGAGCATCTCCAGTGAACCTGCAGCAACCTGGGGACCACGTCCAGCACTATGGAGCAACATCCCGAGTCATACATTTCGGGGATCCAGAGCCACCAGTTTAGCCAGCCCAGCCTATAGATCCTAACAGTAGAACCCTGATGGGACTCATCCACGACTTGCTTGTATCACAAGATCGTCGGGGCGATGTCCTGCAGCAGACAGTACAAGATGCTATAGGCAGAGTTGGCTATCAAGGGAACAATGCGGCTAACAGCGTCAAGAGCCCGAACCCTCCTTTCTTTGACGGCAGAGAAGATGTTATTGCTACCGATGCTTGGCTACAGGATATAGAGGTTATTCTGGAGGCAGCTCAAATTTCAGAGGAAAAGAAGGTGGCCGTTGTGCGCCTACAGCTATTGGAATTAGCCCGCAGCTGGTAGGTGATGCTAGCAGTTGGTTTGGTGACGCATGTCCTATAGGCGGTATTGAGTGACAAGTTCTAGACGAAGTATTTTGATGCAGTAGCTCGGTATGATCTGCAAACCAGATTCAGCAATCTCAAGCAGATAGGAAGGAGGGTCAATGGATATGCGGCTGAGTTTTCGAGGCTTAGTCGATTTGCTCCAACCTTGGTGGCGACCGAGTTGGACCGAGCGTAGCAATTCCAGCAGGGACTCCATCTAGAGATTATTCTAGCTGAGGAGCAGTTTAAGCACCAGACATTTCATACATTTTTGCGAGCAGCAAGGCAGCATGAATATACCTCCTAAAGGATAATAGATCGAACTAGAGGACGGAAGAGGCCTCATGGTTAGTTGTCTCAGTCATCAACACCAGCCCTGCCAGCTAGGGCTTTGACCATTGGAGCTCCAAGAAGGGCGACCACAGTTTTGTCAGTTTAGCACTCGACTCCGATGTACCATCAACAACAGAAGCAGAAGCAGTCTTCCGCAATGGGCTGCACTCATTGTGGAAAGCCTGGGCACGTGGTTTCAGAATGTCACAGAGCACAGGGATTGTGCTTGGCTTGTGGGGCACCAGATCAGAGAATTGGGTCCTCTCCTCATAGAGCCAGTTCATCTTCGTCAACCCTAACCAGTACCAGTACATCAGCAGCAGCAGCAGTACCACCCTCCGAGGCCATTGCCGTCTCAGGCTCAACAGTATGCTCAGGCCCAAGCTCAGATTCAGAATAGACAGAGAAACCAACAGAGGGGACCAACACTAAGTGGGCAGGGTCAAGCTATGGCTCTGTCGGTAGCAGAAGAATTGGTATCAGGTGAGGTGGTGGCATGTATCATTCTCGTCAACTCTTTTCCAGCATCAGTATTATTTGATTCGGGTGCATCACATTCATTTATCTCTGCACGATTCGTAACACGGATAGGACTGGAGCCCGAGTCATTATTAGTAAGACTCAATATACTTATTGGTACGGTCTTATGGGAGTAGATAGAGTCTTTTTTCGTATCGAATCGTAGTTAGCGACAGAGAGTTTCCTGCTAGATTGATAGAATTTTCGATGGCCGACTATGATATGGTCCTAGGAATGGATTGGTTGAAGGATCAGTATACAAGAATAGACTGCTATATTTGCAGGATTATTTTTGGTATTCCCGACGAAGAAGAGTTTTTATTTTCCAGAGGCAAAGTAGAACCTTCTCCACCAGTCTTACAGATGGCAAGTAGCAGAAATAGTTCAGTTTTCCAGAGTAGTAGAAGAATTTCCTGATGTATTTCCTAAAGAGCTTCTAAGCATGCCACCAGAGAGAGATAGATTCACCATTGATTTGATTCCACGGACGGTAGCAGTATCAGAGAGAGTCTACAGAATGGCACCATCAGAATTGGAGATCATGTACAAGATGATTGAAGAACTCAGAACCAAGGGATTCATTCGTGCTAGTGGATCTCCTTGGGGAGCTTCGATACTTCTTGTGAAAAAGAAGGATGGTACGTCAAGATTATGTGTTGATTATGGTACCTTGAATTTCGTAACAATCAAGAACATATATCTTCTACCAAGGACAGATGACATATTCGACCAACTCAGTAGAGCAGCAGTATTCTCGATGATTAACTTACGGCCAGGGTACCATCAGATCAGAGTCAGAGAGCAAGACATCCCGAAGACGGCATTCAGATCTAGATATGAGCATTGGGAGTTTCTCGTTATACTATTCGGAGCGACCAATGCGCCAACAGTATTCATGGATCTCATGAATCGCATATTCATGCCTTATTTGGATTAGTTCGTGATAGTATTTATAGATGATATCTTGGTCTATAGAAAGAGTGAAGCAGAGCATGAGCAGCATCTTCGAGTAGTCCTTCAGATTCTCAGAAAGCACCAGTTGTATGCGAAGTTCAGTAAGTACGAATTTTGGCTTGATCATATTTCGTACTTAGGTCATATCATCACCAGAGGTAGAGTGGAAATGGACCCCCAGAAGATAGTAGCTATAGACATATGGCCAGTACCCAGCACCGTCGTAGAGGTTCGCAGTTTTCTAGGATTGGCAGGCTATTATCGGTAATTTGTATCAGTCTTCACTCAAATTTTAGCGCCCTTGATGCAGTTGACCCGTAAGGATCTACAGTTTACTTAGACAGAAGATGTCAGAGTTCATTCGAGAAGTTGAAGCAAGGATTGATGATGGCACCTATTCTCACGCTTCCAGATGGGACTGGGGATTCTCAGTTTATTGTGACGCTTCAGGCAGAGGAATGGAATGCATTTTAATACAGCATGGCAAGGTAGTAGCTTATACATCACGTCAGCTTCATGATCATGAGAGGAATTACCCAACCCATGACTTGGAGTTAGCAACGATGGTTTTCGTACTTAAGTTTTGGAGGCATTACTTTTTTGGAGATCGGGTAGAGAGTTTCACCAACCACAAGAGTCTTAAGTATGTGTTTACTCAGAAGGATCTTAACATACGTCAGAGAAGGTGGCTAGAGATATTGGTAGATTACGATATCAACCTGCAGTATCATCCTAGGAAGGCCAATATTGTTGCAGATGCATTGAGCAGAAGGGCAGGAGCTTATTTTCTAACAACACAGCCAGAGTTATTGGCAGATCTTCAGAAGATGGGTATAGAGACAGTTCTTCCTACCAATGTGGCATTGATGGCCAGTATGCAAGTTCATTCTAGTATAGTTGAGAGGATCAAGATAGTTCAGTTAGCAGATTCCAAGCTTCAGTGACTTAGGACAGAATGTGAAGCGGGACGAAGAGCAGAGTTATGCATTCACGAAGATGACATACTTCGACATGGGAGGCGTCTTTATGTGCCCAATGGTGACATCAAATAAGAGATTATGGCAGAAGCTTACAGTTTACAGTATTCAATTCATCCTGGTGGTACGAAGATGTATCGTGATATCCGTCAGCATTTCTGGTGGAATGGCATAAAAAGGGAGATAGCTCGATTTGTCTTTCGTTGTTTAGTTTGCCAACAAGTCAAAACTGAACATCATAGACCAGCTAGACTTCTTCAACCTTTACCGATCCCAGAATGGAAATAGGAACATATTACCATAGATTTTGTAACTGGATTACCTAAATCTCCAGCGGGGAGAGATGCTATATGCGTTATAGTTGACCGACTCAAGAAGGTAGCTCATTTTCTCCCTTTTACGATTGGTCATCGACGGATCAGCTAGCAGAGATGTACCTCAGGCAGATAGTCAGATTGTATGGAGTTCCAATCAGTATTGTATCAGACAGAGATTCAAGATTTACGCCATACTTTTGGTGGAGCCTTTAAGAGAGTTTGGGAACTCGTCTCAAGTTTAGTTTAGTTTATCATCCGCAGACAGATGGTCAGTCAGAATGCACGATTCAAACTCTCGAAGATATGTTACAATCCTGTACACTTCACTTCAATGGTTCGTGGGAAGATCACCTACATCTAGTAGAGTTCTCCTACAATAACAATTTTTAGGCCGGTATCCAGATGGCACCATTTGAGGCATTGTATGATAGGAAGTGTAGATCGCCTTTAGCTTGGGATGATGTAAACGAGAGACAGATGCTTGGTCCGGAGATGGTTACACAGACTATCGAGGTGGTCAAACAAGTCAGAGATCATCTTCGAGTTGCACAAGATTGTCAGCCCCATTGGGCCGATTCTTATCGGTGCCCTCTTGAGTTTTCTATCGACGACTACGTATTCCTTAGGATCACGCCTACCCGTGGCGTCATTCGATTTGGCGTACGAGAAAAGCTTAGTCCTAGGTATATATGACCATTTGATATTATCGAGCGAGTAGGTGATGTGTCCTATCGTCTCGCTCTTTCGTCGTCGTTATATGAGGTATATGTATTCCATGTATCTCAATTACGACGGTGCATTTCGAATCCGAGCCATATCCTTGATCATTCAGAATTGGTTGTTGGTACCAACCTTTCGTATGAGGAAAGGCTCGTATCCATATTGGACCGAAGAGAGAAGATACTCAAGAATAAGACTATTAGTTTAGTTCGTGTTGTTTGGGGCCACCATTCCTTGGGCGAGTCAACTTGGGAACGTGAGGATGATATTCGATCGTGATATCCACACCTGTTTGACTCATAAGTTATAAAGTCCTTCGTATGCCTTCTACTTTTAATTCCATGCATGCATGAATGATTGTTTGATTGACTGCTAGTCGTAGATTGCTAGTATTAGTGTAGCTTGCTCGACACCTCTAGCCGTTTGATTAAATTTTGATGATGGAATTCTTTTAAGGTTGGAAGAGTTGTCACTCCCATTTCCCGTTATACGTAATTTTAGTATACGTATACGGATTTCTGACATATGTCTGGTGAACCGTAGTTAGAATTGTCTTGTTTGGCCTAGTCTTGGTTTAATCTTAACTTGATTTGGTTCCCCTTGGTTCAACTTAGTTTAGCCTTACTTGGTTTGGTTTGGTTTGAGTTGAGATGATAGCTTGGTATATAAACCAACCTCTCTCTCTCTCCTCCATAACTTTTTATTTATTTCTTTCTTCTTCTCCATAACTCCTCTACCTACATAGAAGCCCTAGGCAAGTATAACTTGCTTCATGATGGATCTCAAGTTTTATTGTTCTATTCTCTTTCTTACTTGATTCTAAGCCTCTTTAGAACTTGACATTTTTGATTTTGATGGATGGATTCTTGTGGATCTAAGTTTGTAACCTTTGTTTTAGTTTTGATCTCTTTAACCTTGTTATTTATGAGATTTAATGGCTCTATGTTGTGGGAAATTAAATTCTACACAATTTGGACCTTTAGACGTCTCGATTTTGACTTATTTTGAGGGAGTTATGGCCTTTGGAGTTCATGGGTTCAACCAAGCTTTTGGTGCTGGTCGGAGAAGATGAACAGTATGCGCACGCGCTCCTTAGCGTCGTGCCATCTTGGTTGTGCGCACTCCTTAGCGCTATGCCATCTCGGTTGTGTGCGCCCCCTTGGTGCTGTTCCATCGTAGAGAGCGCACCCACCTGGCGCCGTACTATCCCTAGCGGCACTTGCCCAGTGCCACCTAGCTCTCCTTGGCCCAACGCCACTTGGCCCAGGGCCATTTGGCCCAGCGCCACTTAACTCTCCTTGGCCCAGCGCCACTTGCCCTGCGCCACCTACCTCTCCTTGGCCCAGTGCCACCTAGATCTATTTTGCCCAGCGCCACCCAGTGCCCTCCTTGACTTAGCTCATTTGGCCTAGTGCCATTTGTCCAGCGCCATTCTTGCCATGATATCCCTTGTCCCATACCTCCATGCTTGTTCATGTGGTTCTTAGTGTAATGTCTTTATCTTGCATGCATCTTGTACTTGGCCTAACTTGCGGCGACCCAACATGATAACTTGTTAATATTGAGCATGATAGAGTTTGAGCATGTTTATGACTTGCCAGTATTGAACTTGATTTGACTTGACTTGAACATGATAATATGAACCCGTCTTGATAATTCTTGATAGTGGCCCGTCGAGGCGCACTCCTGACAAGTGACAAGTAAACCAAACATGATATGTGTAGTCTTGATTGCTTTTATGACAGCTATCCCTGACTTGCTAAGTGTAACTCTTGTCTTGACACCGTAGTTGATTTTCTTAATTGTGCCTGTACAATGCTACCTGTCATGTCTTACATCTTGTCTAGGACATGGATTCCTGGTTACCATGGTCATGGTTTTGTATTGAATCTGACTAGGTTAACAACTAGAATGATCAATTAGTTCATTTAGAGAGATTTTCCAGTTACAAGCGATCCCGTTATCCAGGCCACACCAGTAGACTTGCAGCCTACCGACGAGTAGGGCACATTTCCAGTATACTGTCATGAGTTGCACTCTAAGTCACCTAATAATTCTCTTAATTCTTGATAAACTTTTATAACCTCGCCTGGATAACCTGGATAGTCTGCAGGGCTTGTGACTACAGGAATATCTCAACTTTATCTTGTTAGTAACTAAGCTTGTGATAACCCTAGTTAGCAAACAATAGCAAGCCGTAGGACTTAATTGGCTGTGCTTAAGTGAATTGTCTCATGATTAACATGGGAATTATATTCCACCTTTTGTTCCTCCTACTGCTAGCTAATATTTTATGTTAACTCAGTCTCTCATATTATTTAACTATGCTATTTTATCAGTTCTTCTTTTATTATATGCTGATTTTATTTCCTAAGTGGAGCCTCCTTTGTGGCACTTGCCCTTTTTGGGGTCTGATCCAGCTGGTTTCGTATAGCCAGATTTCAGAGAAGCACACAAGGATCTACCTGCTTTCTAGCCAGATGGTGGACACCAGACGTAATCCTGGCAACGAGTCGATTTCTTATTTTGCTGTCCCACTCTATTGTAAATTATTCTTTTTGAGGCATTTTACCGCCGAGCAAGTGTTAGCTCGTGTTGAAACTTAATTTCTATTTGCCTAAGGACTACAACATGATTAACAAATCCTAGGGTTGATCATGTATGACTTAACTCTTGCCAGTCTTTACATTTTGTATGACTAGCTTCATGATCATCTGAATATGTAATGTTTGGGATGCCTTACTTTGTATGTCTAATGATCTAACATCTTATAACATTTACTTGCTTTCTTGAGATTGAGATACTAGATTTGTTCTTGACCGTAAAAGACTGATGGCTTGTAGATAAACCTTCATGCATCTTGACAGCCGTGACCATATTGCGATGTAGGTTTCACTTCAATGTACGTAGCTGGCTGTGTCTGTCCTCCGCTCTCTAGTATTCTGGTTCTAGGGTGTGACACCTTCATCCACTTCATGCACTATATACTCCATTAAGCCCTCCCCGGACTACACTTTTGAGGAATTTATCTTCTGTATCTACGATCGTCCAAGCTCTCTCAAACCTGATGACAAGGATTTGAGTCCTTTCTACCATGATCTCTACCGCATCCTCTGGCACTCCATCACCCTAAGTCTGACAATATGGATAATCTCACCACTGAGGTACTTATTGCCATGTACTACCTCTTTGCCTGCCAACCATTCTTCTTCGCCAACACGATCGTTTACTCAATGATCCTGATCCAAAAAGCAAACCATCGGTCCCTCCTCTTCGGCATGTATATTACTAGGATCTTAGAAGCAAATGGGGTCGACCTCACCAATTGTCCCAAGGATCAAAAGCCGACTCTTCTTGCCAAATCATAATAAAGACCCCTCCACTCATCGTCTCGACCCTGCACTTTCTAACCCCCTGTTGCTGGCACTTCATCTACTCCTCCGGCTCTGACGCCTCTTTCTTCGAAGATTCGTCGATTCATCAATCGATGTTTTGACTCACTCTCCATCTCCACCTCAGAGCATATCCAGGCTGCCACCCGGCGTCTGGAAACACTAATTCATCATAGCTTTATGGATCAGGCACATTACATTTAGCACTGCTTTATGGAGCGTGATCCTTTTGTCGACCCAGTTGTGCCTCACCTTACCTACCCTTGACCGCGTTTCACTGACGCAAATATCTATGGGTTCATGTATCTGAACGGTACAGATCCCTATGGCTCCTTCACTTTTGCTCCAAAAGTTGATGAGGATCCTCTACGGCTGCTATGATGGTTGATGATCACTAGTGCTAGGAGGTGATGTGGTGGAGTCAATATGTTGTGTTGTGTGCAGTCCTTTGTGGACTAAAACTTGTATCTCTTTGTCATTTTCCTGTGTCTTCCAGTAGGGACTAGTATGTTGCTCTCTAAAAGGTTATACTTTATCTAACGAATATGCATGTCTGTTTGTCCATATGCTCTCCTAATTTTTCTATAGCATATCATTTTCATTTTGCATAAATGCCAAGGGGAAGAAATGATATTGAGGGAGAGATATCAACTTGGGGGAGATATCTACTTACGGGGGATCTATCTCCTAAAAATAGTATATTTGTCAATTATCAAATAGGGAAGATTGTTGGCACATTAATTTTGATATCGTATTCATAATTAACTCCTCTATTGTTTTAGATACATTTACTCCTCAGGTTCTAGAGAAAGCCACTATCAATGAAAGATATCTACGTCCATTACTTGGTGCTCAGACTCGGTCTTGGATCACAATCAAGAATACAAAAGCTTCACAAGTCAAAGATCCAGCTTCATATCTCCAAGAGTCTATAATACATATAGGAGACAAGTGTAAACACTTATGTATGGATGAAAAAACAAAAAGCTTTAAAGATAAAACAAATATAATCTATCAAAAAGTGGATCATCCGTCGGATGTCCGTAGATTTTATTCGGGTTATCAGAATTATCCCAGCAAATTTTTGTGGGGACATTCAGATCACCGTGGATCACCAGAGGACAATCCGAATTATGCCAGCAAGTTTTTGAGGGGACATTCGGGTCATCCTTAATCCGAGTTGTCTCATCAAGTTTTCTTGTGAGGACATTTGGACCATCCGTCGGATCACCGTGGATATCTGTCGGATAATCCGTATTGAAACAACAAGTAATTGTGGGGACATTCGGGTGATCCGACGGACCTCCGCAGATCACCGTCAGATAATCCGCAAATGCTGAGCTAGTTATTTGAAATTCAAATCCAACGGTCACTATCAAGAGCATTTAATGCATCCAACGACTAGTTTTCTAGCTGTTACTATTATGGCGGATAATCGGTCGGACGTCTGCGGACAACCAACGGATCATCTATTCGGCTGTATTATATGCTCACTTGTCTTGGGTTTGTATACATAGACTTCTCCCTTCATCATAAATACTCATCCACTTGAGCCTTATATTTCTCATACCAAAGAGCTCCACCATTACTCTACAAAGCTTTAATTTGTCATCCATCAAAGTGTTAGAGTATTCAAGAGTTGTAACTTAGATCTTCTGAGTGTTCAAGAAAATTGAAACCTTTTGTAACCACAACTTTTCTAAAATGAAGGTAATTTTGAACTTTTGTAAAATTGATTATTTAATAATAGGTTTAAATCATGTTAATGATTTATTGGTGAATTTTGATTATTTTAATATCATAAAATTAGTATTTTGTGAATTTGTTCTTTGGCTAGTGTAACCTTAGAGCTGCTTAGCCTAGAGACTAACCACGACTATGGAGGCCTAATTCATGTGATTAGATTAGCTAATTACCACTTTTTAGGCTAAGGGTATTTTGGTCATTTTGTGACTTTTGAATTATTTAGGATTTTGATTAATTGGTGAATTTTAGATTATTTTAATAATATTCAAATTAATGCATTATGATTTTTGTTATTTTTTATATTTTAAGATTTTAGGAATTTTTATATTTTAATATTGATTTTACGGGATTTGTTTAGTCGGGTTTGAGTTTCGTTTCGTTCCGACTTGTGTTAGTGACCCGGTTAGCTTAGCCTCTAGACGGGACCCCAAGATTAGTTAGTCATGGCCCACAAACCCCACTAATTAAGTTAGTAAGTTTAGATTAATCCCACTTGTTAGATTGGTTAAGTTAGAGACTTAAATTTAACCCTTTTGATCTCAAACATGAACCTAACTTAAAATTAACCAAGAGGACTAGTTGAGGCCTTATTGGGCTTTCCTCCAAGGCCCAAATAGGGTTTAATGGCTGCCACTATAGGTAGGTTAGCCTTCCTTCCTTTAATTTCCTTCCATCTTGCCACTTTTACTTCACACAGTGTTCTTCCCTAAATTAGAGAGCTTCACTCTTTGATTTGATCTCCAAATCTCTTTATTCCTCCACTAAAACTTTCATCCAACCTTCTCATACTATCAAGGGAGGGTGCTAGCAAAGATTTGGATCAAAGTGAAAGGAGGAGTGTCCATTTTGAAAGGATCTTCGTATCGGAGCCGTGTCCTTGAGAGTATCATTGGGATCCCACTCCCAATAGGTAAAACCAACCCTCTAAATTGATTTCATATGCATATTAGTTAATAATCCAAAGGATCCACCCCAATGCATGTACCCCCTTTAGATTCAAGTTTGAGGCCGTTTGGAGTTCTCTAGAGCAAGTTAGAATTGTGTCTTGTGTCCTACTTATTAGATCTCAAATTAGGACACCTCATGTGTTTGGTTTAATGTCTAATAGGTTTAAATGTGTTTTAATTTTAGTTTTAGACATATTAGAGGATGGATTGATGTTAGTTATGATGGTTAGAATGAGTTTCATTTGGATACCCATGGTTAGATCTAAGTGGTTTAGTCTATATGTCATATTTTTAGTCTCAACTTGTCATTTTAGTGTCTCTTTATGTAATAGACTATTTTGTATATATATAATAGGTATGTTAGATATATTTCATATATTTCGATGTGTGTGGATATGTTGTTAGTGGTGTACTTGTGTTAGAGGAGAGGGGAGTGTGGTTTGATGTGTGTCTTGAGTGGTGTGGAGAGTGAGATGTGTTTCTTTTGTCCAAACAGCCCAAATTCGTCATAATATTCATCCACGTTTTTATTAGTTATAACAACTTAGAAATGTCATAACTTTTAGCTTAGAACTCCGATTAATCTTTCATTTTTCTAAAAGAACCGTATCGAAGTTAGCTTTCCAAATATATATATTAATAGGTCAAATGCATTCTAGAACTTTTTATAGAACTACTTGAGTGTCAGCTGTACGAAAGACAAACACGTTTCGGGTTTTCGCGATTCCGTAAGCTTCCGGATATAAAAATGCGATCCGTTTGAAGTTTCGGAAAGCTAATACGAAGGGCTACAACGTACTTTAATCCTAGAATTTAGTGAAGGTCCAATTGGGATAGTATTGTTTTTAAGTAGAAGAGTGACTATACGATATAAACTACAACAAAAAGACCTATTAATGACGCTTGATAAGTGGATTTCATGACGGTCGATAAAGAAGCGTCATCAAAGTTTAGCAAGACTATATTCTATAATGGTTTTCTATATAAACGTTATTGATTATCTCTCAGTGATACGAGCATTAGGAAAAAAATACCAAATTTTAAGTCGAAACCTCGACTCTCCCGCACTTAAGGAAAAGCCTCAACCCCTTCTCCTTCTCTCTTTATCCTCCCGCTCCCCAACTCCCTTCAGCCCGCTCCCCGCTCCCGAACTCCCCTCAGCCCGCTCCTCGCTCCCCGCTCCCGAACTCCCCTCAGCCCGCTCCTCGCTCCCCAATTTTTTTCTTTCTCAAAGCCCTAAAATTGAAGAGGAGCAAGAATAATGATTTCCTTCTCTATTTCCTTCTCTATTTCTTTCTCAAAGTCCTAAAATAGCAGATGATCTCATGTATAGCTCCTTCCGGCATCGCGGAGGTGAGGCGGTGCCGAAAAAATTCGGGGCTGGATGCGACGTTCTCTCCATCATGAGACGAGCGCATCCTTCTCTTTCTTCTTTATCTCCTTCCCTTTCCCGACGAGGCAGCATCAGCAACAATGGTGCAGCAGCAGCCACACCATGAGGAACCACCATTGCTGTCAAGGCGTCGACTCCTACTGGTAACTATCTACCCCTCCTCTGTTCAAATCAGCGCACATATGTTAAGTTGTGTGTATGTATGTATTCTTTTATAACTATTTGTAGCAGATGATCTGAATTGAATTGCAGTACTATTCAATTATTTATCTTCCTACTCTATGATATTTGACAATGATGTGAGATGTGAATGAATGTTTTATATGATTTTGGGATGTATTGATCCTGAAGAAGTGAGACTAATTTATCTATTGTTTGTTGGGGCGGGGTTGTAGATCTGGGGATTTGATGTCTCAACCTAATATTTGTATACTTTTGAAGGGTTTGTAAGCATTCATTTATTGACCAAGAAACAGTATAATTGTTCAGTTTGATGATGTTCTTCGGTGTCTAATTAAAATTATTGTTCATTTATTTTGAATTACTGGGGAGTGTCCCTTTTGCTACTTCTGGGGGCAAAAATCTTTGCAGTGTAGAATCGATACATATTGATGATGCATATGCTATTTTTCTTCTATCAGGGGAATTGGTCCTTTTTTCATTTTATAAAAAGTAGGTTTAGTTTTGTTAATCTTTGTTAGTGTCTTATATAAAGTTTCTCCAGTACTTGACAAGAGAGTGGGTGAACTTTTATCTTTATTTTGTGTTTCTAGACATGTTATCAATGAATGAATCAATGTGAGAACTAGTGCAACAAAAAAAGAAGAAGAAGAAAAAAAAGTGAGAACTATCGGCATTCTAGAGTGCGAAAGGGAGGCGAACATGGCAATTTGTTTTCCTGTTTGATCCTTTTTTTTCTTTTTGTAAGTGCTACAAACACGTCTGGATTTGCCTTCCATTATCCATGTTCCGTGCAATTTAATTAGCTTAAGTTCATGGTGTCAACTGATATTGTTGTTGACCTTTTTTTTCTCTTTACTGTGAGCTCTTTCTTGGCTATATTTACTTTGTAATGTTACCATTGGGTATTACTTCACAGTTCTACTTAAATACCATTTTGCAGTATACTTTTGCTAATGGGTATACTTGTATCAAGGTTTGCAAACTTCTGATGTATGTTCATTTCTTACTATATGCAAAAGATGAGTTTAATAGAGAAAAAAAAGATAGTACTTGCCTAGTTACAAATGTTCAACTACAAAGTTTTTCTCATGCATTTTGAATTCACATTTTTTGTGTTTTTTTCTGTATATTTTATTTGAAAACATGAATGCACTCTTTTTCTCAATGGTACTTGTAGTTTTACCTGGTATTTCCGATTTTTTTACCAGGTCCAGTAAAACAGAACATTTAAGTATACTTTTTTCAGACTGACATTTTGGCCTGACAATTTCTCTATTAACTGTCAAAACTCGTAGATGGGGGACGTAGCTAAGGACTTGACCGCGGGAACTATTGGAGGGGCAACCCAGCTGGTTGTTGGACACCCCTTCAACACCATCAAGGTCATGCTTCAAAGCCAGCCGACACCTCTTCATGGTCAACTTCCAAAGTATTCAGGTGCAATGGATGCTGTAAAGCAAACACTTGTTGGTGAAGGACCGAGGGGCTTGTACAAGGGCATGGGAGCTCCTCTTGCCACAGTTGCAGCCTTCAACGACCTTTTTTTTACGTCCAGGGGGCAAATGGAGTCACTATTTAGGTCTGAACCCGGTGCCAGCCTATCGCCCAAACAGCAAGTGGTCTGCGGTGCAGGTGCTGGAGTTGCAGTTTCTTTTCTGGCGTGTCTAACTGAGTTAATCAAGTGCAAGTTAGTGTTGTGCTATAAATGTAGATCAAGACTTTGCTATGCATATATTATTTGCTTTGTCTGGAAGGATTATTAGATTTATTGCTGTCTACCACGGACACAAGAAAATGGTGTCGATATCCCTACGTGTGTTTACCTGTATCCATGTCCGTATTCGTGCAACATAGGGGACTATAGACGTGCCAATTTGAAAATGACCGTATCTGTGGCCTTATCTGAATCTGTGTGTATACTCATGCAACATAGATTTTGGTGTATCTGATGTGTTAGAGACTACATTTTGGAAATGTTGAGATTACTTTTATTAGGCTCGGCCAATTGTATGTAGATATATATATATATATATATATATATATATATATATATATATATATATATATATATATAGGAGGCTTATCTCCTCTGCCAATGTGAGACTAAAAGAAGCATAGGCTAAATAATGTAAGGATATAAATCTATACTATGACACTATTCTTAACATAATAATGCTATCTACCA
>JANAVB010027798.1:4599009-4741509 GCA_029216955.1 Iris pallida
TATAACTGCATGAGTTGTTGTTTAGATAGTAACCATGTACAACGTTCTACCACCGATTCTGCGGCGTAGGCTGGACGTACCCACTTCTAGTGCCCCTACACTGGGTGCAGATCGTGACACGTTTTTAGTGGTGGCCCATGCAGGTCGAGAGTCGCATTAGCGCGATGTCGTGGTAGTGCAACAATTAATTGTACTCCTGCGCTCCTGCGATAGAAACTAAGGAATAGGCTTTAGCAGAGAGGTTACTCAATCAAAGTTAGGACTACTTGAGAAGATTCTTGGGATGACCCTTGAGAATCTCATTATAAAGTATCTCGAAATTCGATTCCGACAGTTTCTGTCTACTTCCTTGCTCATCGTTGAATTTCATTCTTGGTATTCATTATTGACTTAATTTTCTGCCAAGATAACATTATGGGCTAGGTTGTAGTGCCCCGTCCCGCAAAGTCAATCGGAGGAATCAAATCGTCGACGGCGTTCGGCCTTAGCCTCGCAACGGCTTGTTCGAAGACTCGCTCGGTCGAGACGACTCCTCACTCAGGTGGGGTAATTTCGGTGAACTTGTCTCATCTTAGCCTTTATTTAAGAACTCACATGTTTTCAACTTGCACAAGTTAGGCTTGATAATAAAAGAGACGCATCCACATAGCTAAGGGAACAATTCCGACGGGTCGGAATGTCTTAGAACATGGAAAAAGGTCCCACAGTCTGCTTAGAAGTCGGTTCAGCGTGCTTTTAAATGACACTCGATCCTTCATCCCGTGGCTTGGGAGAAGGAAGTTGGCCTAAGTTGCTAAGTTGCCACGACACTTGAATTAGCCTAAGTCATAGGCGTCGCCCGTACGAATGCTTAATAAAGCATGCACGGTCCCGTCATCCAAGTCTTGGCATAGCCTTCGCATGTCCCGTGGGTTAAGTCGTATTGCACGGCTTTTGGATTAAGTCTAGGCACCCGAGAAATTGGTTGTTCAAGTCAAACGCGTGCACGATACGTTTCCTCGATGCGAAGCTCGGCATAGCCTTTGCTCGCCGAGTCGTTTCCTGAATAGGTTAGCCAAGAGTTGTGCTGGGTTATTAAAGCCATTTCTAGCACTGTCCCGCTCTATCTGCAGTTGTCAAGTCACGTTGTCCCTCGAGAATAAGGCTCGTCGTATAAAGTATATGACTTGAGCGATAGCGTCGCCTATAGAACCAGGCATGTCTAAGGCACGAGCCACAGTGGATTTAGTAAAGAGTATGCCACGGACAAAGGAAGTCCATACGACTGGTTGTCGCCGAGATCGGTCCCGCTACTTGGGAGTCTCGCTAAGTCTCGCACTCGAGATCGGTCCCGCTACTTGGGAGTCTCGATAAGTCTCGTACACGAGATCGGTCCCGCTACTTGGGAGTCTCGATAAGTCTCGCACGAGATCGGTCCCTCTACTTGGGAGTCTCGATAAGTCTCATACGAGATCGATCCCGCTACTTGGGAGTCTCGATAAGTCTTGCACACGAGATCGGTCCCGCTACTTGGGAGTCTCGCTATGTCTCGATAAGAAAGTGCCCGAGATCGGTCCCGCTACTTGGGAGTCTCGATAGAAAGTTGGAAAGCATGGTCATAAATAAGAAAGGACTTGGTAGATCGAGTTGAGTCTTGCATGGTCATTGGACAACTTATCGACAAGGTGTAGTCTTCTCGAATGATCGCCGTGACACCGGGATCATATCGGCCCGGAAGAAGCGAGGCGGCTCAAAGTAGGATGCTGGATAACCGTATGGGAGATTCGGTGCCTCCGGGCTAGCTACCGCAGAGGGACAGTTCGATATCCCCGAGCCGGGTCTAAGATAGCTTGACATTGCTAGTGACCACTCATATAGATGGGTCGGCAGAATAGCGGCAAACAGCGTGTATGCCTTTGGATTGAGTCTAGAACTTGAATGCATGTCCAGTCGATAACACAATGTCTGGGCCTAAGATTGGGCTGCAGCATAGGTACCGTGCTTGGCACGATACTCGGCGTCGGGATGTTCATAAAATAGACACTGTGTTTCACAAGTCTTGTCTAAGTTGGTTTATGAGTCGAACAGGAAGGCCGCAAGGCGGTAGCATGGATAAGTCTTGATAATTTGCGAGGCACAGCCTCAATCTTAAAGCACGAACAATTTTAAGCAAGGTCTAGAGGCACGACTTGCACGAGTCATTCCCTTGACGTCGTTGGCATGAGAATGATATTGAGGCACGTAAAACAAGTAAAAGTCTTGGCACGGTTGAGTTGCATAGGTTTCTGCTTGGCAAGGCACTACCTCGAATATATTGAACTCTTGAATAGAGTATAGCACGGCCCCATCGTTGCGTCGTCAAGTATAGTGGGGCGCCGTTGTCTTAAAATTGATCCTAAGGCAAGACTAGAAAGACAATCGTAAAGGGTTTAAGCTACAAAAAGTAAATGAACTTATCGGTTTTGTATGGGTGGGCGAGGAGCTCACTCCACCAGTACAGTTGAGTACCGACACCCACACAGTTTCCATGTGCAGGCACAGGTAGAAGCTTGGGGCGTGGAGCCCGCTTGGATGCGTCGAGGCACGATGTTTCTTGGCGAGTCGAAGCGTACGGTCGCATGAAGACTAGACTTATACGGGACATAATGTATGGACATCGCCTTCCGAAGCTTCCACTGGCTCAAGCATTTTATCGAGTGATGAGAGAAAGCATAGTGACTAATAAAATAAGAGAAAAGTGATCACAAAAGACTTGTAATCATGGCCTTGCGCCCATTGTAATCTGATTCTTCAATATCAATAAAGAGTACTTTTGAATAACTTGTGTTTTGCCTTTAAATTTCTGCTGCATGTTTAATGTTTCTGCTTGGGACTTCTGTGCGACGACCACGTCGCAGCCGCTGTAATCGGCCGTTATGAAATTGCCTTGCACGAGCACAATCTAGTCTCGTACGGCATCACGCTTAGCGAGGATGATCGCTCCTACGGGAATGGGGCGTGACATAATGGTATCAGAGCTCGGCTTTATGTCCTTGGACTTCAAGTTAAATATCACAGTTTTGAAAGCTCATCGTTGTTAAAGAAGTGTGCACTCTCTCTCAAATGTCCCTCGGCATGTCCATACAATAAGTCTAAATATTTTCAAAAGCTCGTACAAACGTTCAATCAAACGCATCGGTAGGCCATTGTCGGACGCATCGGTAGGCCTTTGTGCCGAAGGATGTCGAAACTTGACTTGATAGAAAACTCATGCTAAAGTTAGCAAGTCGCGTGCGTGCCTAAATAGTCCTACGTCGACCTTAGCAAGTGAGCGTGTAAGATCGGAGTATAGTCCACACAGGATGGCTATGCACACGGCCTTTTGGCTAAGTTGTGCCGCGTGTCGCGCACCTCGACTTTTCGGTGCAAACGAATCGCGAGCGATATCAAGTATAGCTCAGTCGGGAACAGAGATATACTTAGAGTGTATATCAATAGAAACACTATCGAACTAGCGCTACGGCGTGCACGGGAGAGTGATTTGTATTTGGAGGATTAGTGCGAACGATTTAGTACGTCGAAACGAGGTGAGTGATTACGCTAGAGATTCGTCGAACGAATCTGAAAGATGTGTTAGCGAGTAACGCGAACGAGATTTGGACTAGATCGGATGGCTCGAATCTTGAGTGGTGTATGGTTTGTCTTGAAAATCATTCGGGCAAAAATTGAGGATTACAAGTAACAACGAGTATGTCGGCGAGGCGATGCGATCGCGCATAGCCTTAGAACGCATCACTCTTAGTTGGTCGTGACTTCGAATATCCCAAACGAGATGTTATTCGGACAACTTGTGAATGGGCAACACAAGTTAGAAAAATGATATTAAATCACGATTCGGAATGATGAATAAATGTGAATGTCTTGATCGAGGAAGCCTAGAGGATCGCACTTGTGATTTCGGATTTGATCGAATGGATTTGTGGTATATCCAACTCGGAGAATAGCATCAGTTGCATGACTCAGAGTTCGTTGCAAAGGAAGAGCGTCAGGTTACGCACATCATCGATGGTATTGAGGCGTATCAAAGATCGATGTGCGATAACTCGGGGGTACTCTGACTCGAGGAACAATGTTCGTGTAAAAATGTCATTGTTTTGCTGGATGCTATCCTCAGGATGTTGGTACACGTCGAGGAAAATATAGACTTGGCTTGAGGATTTTTTAGTTGAACGAATGACAACGGACTGTCGAACTGAGATCTTGGCTTGGATAAAAATAAAATGTTTGGATTGCTTCGACGATAACCACAACATTGACGTTCTTGTCTTATGCGACCGCAACTCCAGTCTCGTACATGCGTCGTGCCGAATAGGGCAATCACTTCACGTTAGCGCTGGTATGGTGATACATACAGCGGAGGTGATCGAACTTGTATGGCGTGGCAAATTGATTGCTTGACTTGTGGTTTGACGCGAAGGTGGATTCGAGAATGACTCAGCGTGTACTCGACGATTGAACTTGAGGATTGAGTAGGTCCAATCCGCGTATCGAGAATGAATTAGTCTAGACTCAAGCAAGAGTTACGCCCTGATGAGAATGATTATTCCGCGGGAGCGTTGTTTGGTGATTCATGAACCACTGTGGATAATCGGACTCGTGTGAGATTGGGGCACAATATATTGTCGCGCTAGATGACCTCGTAATCGAATACATGAATTGGTTAGAATTGATGATATGTGCAACACGTGCCTTGAAACGAATTAGGTGATTATGCTCGATGTTTAGAAATTTGAGTGACGCAAGCTTGGATAGAAAACCTCGCACTATCGACTTGGTTTTATCCTAGGATTGGGGTCAGTGTTGGCATTATTGTTGGGGAACTATGATTCCAATACTGACGTTGAATTTAGCCTTAAGAAATGGCCTAGCGGTTAGGCGAGATGCCCTGTTTCAAGAGTTATCAATCGAAGGATTGATCTTGAGGATTGGTATGGATGGATAGAGTGAATCAAGACTGTAGGAATACCCATCATGAGATTCGACTGACATACATATATTTTAGGGACGCCTGGGTATGTGCACGATGCGACTCGAGTGAGAATAGTGAATTCTCTATCATACGGCTTGGCTGAAATGCATGTATTTCGGGGACGCCTGGGATATATGCACGATCCAACCAAGTGATACGTTGAATTCAAATGAGACTTGAGGAACGGGAAAGTGTCTTGGATTTTGACATCGCGTTAAAGGAAATGATTGATAGTGTACGAGCGTGGCTCGGAATCAAAGAAACGCATAGACGGAGTGTGTACGAGAGTTCTTGGATCAAGTGGTCTGAGAGTAAGTACTAAGTTAGTTTCGAGGACAAAACTTATTCTGAGTGGTGTATGATGTAGTGCCCCGTCCCGCAAAGTTAATCGGAGGAATCAAATCACCGACGGCGTTTGGCCTTAGCCTCGTAACGGCTTGCTCGAAGACTCGCTCGGTCGAGGCGACTCCTCGCTCAGGTGGGGTAGTTTCAGTGAACTTGCCTCATCTTAGCCTTTACTTAATAACTCGCATGTTTTCAACTTGCACAAGTTAGGCTTGATAATGAAAGAGACGCATCCACATAGCTAAGGGAATAATCCCGACAGGTCGAAATGTCTTAGAACATGGAAAAAGGTCCCATGGTTTGCTTAGAAGTCGGTTCAGCGTGCTTTCAAATGACACTCGATCCTTCGTCCCGTGGCTTGGGAGAAGGAAGTTGGCCTAAGTTGCTAAGTTGCCACGACACTTGAATTAGCCTAAGTCATAGGCGTCGCCCGCACGAATGCTCAATAAAGCATGCTCGGTCCCGTCATCCAAGGCTTGGCATAGCCTTTGCATGTCCCGTGGGTTAAGTCGTATTGCACGGCTTTTGGCTTAAGTCTAGGCAAACAAGAACTTGGTTATTCAAGTCGAACGCGTGTACGACACGTTCCCTCGATGCGAAGCTCGGCGTAGCCTTTGCTCACCGATTCATTTCCTGAATAAGTTAGACAAGAGTTATGCTGGGCTATTGAAGCCATTTCTAGCACTATCCCTCTCTATCTGTGGTTGTCAAGTCGTGTAGTCCCTCGAGAACAAGGCTCGTCGTATAAAGTATGTGACTTGAGCGGTAGCGTCGCCTATAGAACCAGGCCTGTCTAAGGAACGAGCCAGGGTGGACTTAGTAAAGAGTATGCCACGAAAAAAGGAAGTCCATGCGACTGGTTGTCGTCGAGATCGGTCCTGCTACTTGGGAGTCTCACTAAGTCTCGATAAGTCTCGCACTCGAGATCGGTCCCGCTACTTGGGAGTCTTGATAAGTCTCGCACACGAGATCGGTCCCGCTACTTGGGAGTCTCGATAAGTCTCGCACACGAGATCGATCCTGCTACTTGGGAGTCTCGATAAGTCTCGCACGAGATCGGTCCCGCTACTTGGGAGTCTCGATAAGTTTCGTACGAGATCGGTCCCGCTACTTGGGAGTCTCTATAAGTCTTGCACACGAGATCGGTCCCGCTACTTGGGAGTCTCGATAGAAAGTTAGAAAGCATGGTCATGAATAAGAAAGGACTTGGTAGATCGAGTTGAGTCTTGCATGGTCATTGGACAACTTGTCGACAAGGTATAGTCTTCTCGAATGATCGCTAGGGCACCGAGATCATGTCAGCCCGGGAGAAGCAAGGCGGCTCAAAGTAGGATGCTGGATAGTCGCATGGGAGATTCGGCGCCTCCGGACTAGCTACCGCGGAGGGATGGTCCGATATCCTCGAGCCGTGTCTAAGATAGCTTGACATTGCTAGTGACCACTCATATAGATGGGTCGGCAGAATAGCGACAAACCGCGTGTATGCCTTTGGATTGAGTCTAGAACTTGAATGTATGTCCAGTCGATAACATATTATTTGGGACTAAGATTGGACTGCAGCATAGGCACCGTGCTTGGCACGATAATTGGCATCGGGATGTTCATGAAATAGACACTGTGTTTCACAAGTCTTGTCTAAGTTGGTTTATCAGTCGAGCAGAAAGGCCGCAAGGCGGTAGCATGGATAAGTCTTGATAAGTTGCGAGGCACGACCTCAATCTTGAAGCACGAACAAGTCTAAGCAAGTTCTAGAGGCACGACCTGCACGAGTCGTCCCCTTGACGTCATTGGCACGAGAATGATATTAAGTCACGTAAAACAAGTAAAAGTCTTGGCACAGTTGAGTTGCATAGGTTTCTGCTCGGCGAGGCACTGCCTCGAATATATTGAAGTCGTGAATAGAGTATAGCGCGACCCCATCGTTCCGTCGTCAAGTATAGGCAGGGGCGCCGTTGTCTTAAAATTGATCCTAAGGCAAGACTAGAAAGACAATCGCAAAGGGTTTAAGCTGTACAAAGTAAATGAACGTGTCAGTTTTGTATGGATGGGCGAGGAGCTCACTCCACCAGTACAGTTGAGTACTGACACCCATACAGTTTCCATGTGCAGGCACAGATAGAAGCTTGGGGCATGGAGCCCGCTTGGATGCGTCGAGGCGTGGTGTTCCTTGGCGAGTCGAAGCGTACGGTCGCATGAAGACTGGACTTATACGGGACATAATGTATGGACATCGCCTTCCGAAGCTTCCGCTGGCTCAAGCATTGTATCGAGCGATGAGAGAGAGCAGAGTGACTTGTAAAATGAGAGAAAAGTAAGCATGAAAGACTTGTAATCATGGCCTTGCGCCTATTGTAATCAGATTCTTCAATATCAATAAAGAGTACTTTTGAATAACTTGTGTTTTGTCTTTAAATTTCTGCTGCATGTTCAATATTTCTGCTTGGGACTTCTGTGCGACGACCCCGTCACAGCCGCTGTAATCGGCTGTTACGAAATTGCCTTGCACGAGCACAATCTAGGCTCGTGCAGCATCACGCTTAGCGAGGACGATCGCTCCTACGGGAATGGGGCGTGACATAATGGTATCAGAGCTCGGCTTTACGTCCTTGGACTTCAAGTTGAATCTCTCAATTTTGAAAGCTCGTCGTTGTTAAAGAAGTGTGCGCCCTCTCTCAAATGTCCCTCGGCATGTCCATACAATATGTCTAAATATTTTCAAAAACTCGTACAAGCGTTCAATCAAACGCATCGGTAGGCCATTGCCGGACGCATCGGTAGGCCTTTGTGCCGAACGATGTCGAAACTTGACTTGATAAAAAAACGTATGCTAAAGTTAGCAAGCTTCGTGCGTGCCTAAATAGTCCTACATCGACCTTAGCAAGTGAGCGTGCAAGATCGGAGTATAGTCCACACAGGATGGCTATGCACACGGCCTTTTGGCTAAGTTGTGCCGCGTGTCGCGCACCTCGACTTTTCGGTGCAAACGAATCGCGAGCGATATCAAGTATCACTCTATCGGGAACAGAGATATACTTAGAGTGTATATCAATAGAAATGCTATCGAACTAGCGCTAAGGCGTGCCCGGAAGACTGATTTGGATTTGGAGGATTAGTGCGAACGACTTAGTACATCGAGACGACGTGAGTGATTACGCTAGAGATTCGTCGAACGAATCTGAAAGATGTGTTAGCGAGTAACGCGAACGTGATTTGGACTAGATCGGATGGCTCGAATCCTGAGTGGTGTATGGTTTGTCTTGGAAATCATTCGGGCAAAAATTGAGGATTACGAGTAACAACGAGTATGTCGGCAAGGCGATGCGATTGCGCATAGCCTTAGAATGCGTCACACTTAGTTGGTCATGACTTTGAATATCCCGAATGAGATATCGTTCAGACAACTTGTGAATGGGCAACGCAAGTTAGAAAAATGATATTAAATCATGATTGGGAATAATGAATAAATGTGAATGTCTTGATCGAGGAAGCCTAGAGGATCGTACTTGTGATTTCGGATTTGATCGAATGGATTTGTGGTATATCCAACTCGGACAATAGCATCAGTTGCATGACTCAGAGTTCGTTGCAAAGGAAGATCGTTAGGTTACGCACATCATCGATGGTATTAAGGCGTATCAAAGATCGATGTACGATAACTCGGGGGTACTCTGAGTCGAGGAACGATGATCGTGTAAAAATGTTATTATTCCGCTGGATGCTATCCTTAGGATGTTGGTACACGTCGAGGAAAATATAGACTTGGCTTAAGGATTTTCTAGTTGTACGAATGACAACGGACTGTCGAACTGAGATCTTGGCATGGATAAAAATAAATTGTTTAGATTGCTTCGACGATAACCACAACGATGATGTTCTTGTCTTATGCGAGCGCAACTCCAGCCTCGCACATGCGTCGTGCCGAATAGGGCGATCACTTCGCGTGAGCGCTGGTATGGTGATTCATACAGCGGGGGTGATCGAACTTGCATGACGTAGCAAATTGATTGCTTGACTTGTGGTTTAATGCGAAGGCGGATTCAAGAATGACTTAGCCTGTAATGGACGATCGAACTTGAGGATTGAGTAGGTCCAATCCGCATATCGAGAATGAATTAGTCTAGACTCAAGCAAGAGTTACGCCCCGATGAGAATAATTATTCCGCGGGAGCGTTGCATGGTGATTCATGAACCACCGTAGATATTCAGACTCATGTGAGATTGGGGCACAACATATTGTCGTGCTAGACGACCTCGTGATTGAATACATGAATTGGTTAGAATTGATGATATGTGCAACGCGTGCCTTGATACGAATTAGGTGATCATGCTCGATGTTTAGAAATTTGAGTAACGCAAGCTTGGGTAGAAAACCCCGCACTATTGACTTGGTTTGACCCTAGGATTGGAGTCAGTGTTGGCATTATTGTTGGGGAACTATGATTCCAATACTGACGTTGACTTTAGCCTTGAGAAATGGCCTAGCAGTTAGACGAGACGCCCTTGTTTCAAGAGTTATCAATCGAAGGATTGATCTTGAGGATTGGTATGGATGGATAGAGTGAATCAAGACTGTAGGAATACCCCTCACAAGATTTGGCTGACATGCATATATTTCAGGGATGCCTGAATATGTGCACGATACGACTCAAGTGAGAATGGCGAATTCTCTATCATGCGGCTTGGCTGAAATACATGTATTTTGGGGACGCCTGGGATATGTGCACGATCCAACCAAGTGATATGTTGAATTCAAATGAGACTTGAAGAACGGGAAAGTATCTTGGATTTTGACATCGCGTTAAAAAAAACGATTGATAATTGTACGAGCGTGGCTCGGAATCGAAGAAACGCATAGGCGGAGTGTGTACGAGAGTTCTTGGATCAAGTGGTCTGAGAGTAAGTACTCAGTTAGTTTCGAGGACAAAACTTATTCTGAGTGGTGTATGATGTAGTGCCCCGTCCCGCAAAGTCAATCGGAGGAATTAAATTGTCGACGGCGTTCGGCCTTAGCCTCGTAACGGCTTGCTCGAAGACTCGCTCGATCGAGGCTACTCCTCGCTCAGGTGGGGTAGTTTCAGTGAACTTGCCTCATCTTAGCCTTCACTTAATAACTTACAGGTTTTCAACTTGCAAAAGTTAGGCTTGATAATAAAAGAGACGCATCCACATAGCTAAGGGAATAATCCCGACAGGTCGAAATGTCTTAGAACATAGAAAAAGGTCCCACGGTCTGCTTAGAAGTCGGTTCAGCGTGCTTTCAAATGACACTCGATCCTTCGTCCCGTAGCTTAGGAGAAGGAAGTTGGCCTAAGTTGCTAAGTTGCCACGACACTTGAATTAGACTAAGTCATAGGCGTCGCCCGCACGAATGCTTAATAAAGCATACACGGTCCCGTTATCCAAGGTTTGGCATAGCCTTCGCAATTCCCGTGGGTTAAGTCGTATTCTACGGCTTTTGGCTTAAGTCTAGGCACCCGAGAACTTGGTTGTTCAAGTCGAACGCATGCACGACACGTTTTCTCGATGCGAAGCTCGGCGTAGCCTTTGCTCGCCGAGTCGTTTCCTGAATAAGTTAGACAAGAGTTATGCTAGGCTATTGAAGCCATTTCTAGCACTGTCTCGCTCTATCTACGGTTGTCAAGTCACGTAGTCCCTCGAGAATAAGGCTCGTCGTATGAAGTATATGACTTGAGCGATAGGTTGCCTATAGAACCAGGCATGTCTAAGGTACGAGCCACGGAAGATTTAGTAAAGAGTATGCCATGGACAAAGGAAGTCCATGCGTGTAGTGCCCCATCCCGTTCAGTCAATCGACAGAATCAAAGCGCCAACGGCGTTCGGACTTAGCCTTGCAACGGCTATTTGGAGACATCGCTCGGTCGAGGCGACTGCTCGCTCAGGTGGGGTAGTTTCGGTGAACTCGTCTCATCTTTGCCTTCACATAATAAATCGTATGTTTTCAACTTGCACAAGTAGGCTTGATAATAAAAGAGATGAATCCACATAGCTAAAGAGAATAATCCCGACGGGTCGAATTGAGTTAGAATATGGAAAGGTCCAACGGTCGGCTTAGAGTTGGTGCACGGCGTGCTTTGAAAATGACACTCGGTTCTTCGTTCCGTGGCTTGGGAGAAGGAAAGTTGGTTGAGTAGCGAAGTTATGAACGTAGCCTAAGTCCTAGGCGTCGCCCGCATAAGTGCTTCATAAAGCATGCACGGTCCAATCGTCCAAGACTTGGCATAGCCTTGGCTTGCCCCATGAGTTAAGTTGCATTACACGGCTTATGATATAAGTCTAGGCACCCAAATGACATGGTCGTTCAGAAGTCGAACGCATGCGTGGCATGTTTCCGCAATACGAGGCTTGACGCAGCCCTTGCTCGTCGAGTCATTGTGCGTTTAAGTCGGACAAGTTATGTTAGGCTATCGGAGTGGTAGCAAGTACGGTCCTATGAGTTCTACGGTTGGGTATAACCACATAGTCTTATGGTCTCAAGGTCCATCATATAAAGTATGACTTGGGCGATAGCGTCGCGTAGATCAGAAGTCGGTTTGAGGCACGATGTACGGACTTAGTGTTTAAGGCATGAACCACGGTTGATTGAATGAGTTTTGAAGAAAGGACTATCGAATAGGCATTGAGTTGAATGAAATAATATGGTAACATGAAAAGAATACTCGCGATCGTGGGTCGGTGAGGGGTCTCAAGGATAGAAGTCTTAAATTTGGTTTTGAAAGAGATGGTAACATTGGAAGAGGAATGACTGTGTGAGACGTCAGTTTGCGTCGAGTCTTGCATGGTCATTGGACAACTTGTCGACAAGGAGGAGTTTCCACGAGCAGCAACCCTGGGCGCCATGGGACCGCGTCGTTCCGGAGGAAAACACGGTATAGCCGTAGCTGGACGAACCGTTCGGGTCATTCGAGAACTTTCAGCGGGGCTAGCTACTTGCGTTGAAAGGGTCGCCGAATGGCAAGGCTATAGTCCATGATAGCTTGTGATGTTAGTGACCAATTCATATAGATGGGTCGGTACGGGCGACAATCCGCGAGTGTGCCTTTGGATTGAGTCGAGTATTGAGTACACTATATCAAAGAGTCGAGTTAAATGTGTGTGTATAGTTTGAACACAATGTTGGGCCTAAGATTTGGTTGCAACGTAGGCGACGTACTTCGGCATGAAATGTGGCGGCGAGTCTTATGTTGTCGGCATATAAGTTGCATGTTATGATTGAGTTGTCTTTAGTTTAAGTCAGGAGATGTCGCAAGGCAAAGTTGGTCGAGTGACACTTAGTTCACAAGTTGGATGGGTCAGTGGAGGATTTAGTAGTGAAGGGCCGCAAGGCGGCGATATAATTAAGTCTCATTTGAGTTGCGAGACACGGCCTCAACAAGGGTTTGTAGCACAGTCACACAGAAATGGAGTCTTATTGCGTAGTTGTGTCTCTAATTTTGGCCGTAAGGCAAGCACGACTTAATAGGTTAACGTTGTTGGCATAAGGAGGGTCTAGAGGTAAAGCATGAGTTAACATTGTTGATGCAAGTACGGAATGGTCTAGCAACACAGAGTAGGCCAAGGCGTTGGTCCTAAAACTGATCCTAAGGCAAGACTAGAAAGACAATTGATAAGAAGGGACTATGTTGCACAAAGTAAAATTAACGTATTGGTTTTGTATGGGTGGGCGAGGAGCTCATTCCACCAGTACAGTTGAGTACTGACACCCACATAGTTTTCATGTGTAGGCACAGGTAGAAGCTCGTGGTGCGGAGCTTGCTTGGATGCGTCAAGGTACGGAGTTCCTTGGCGATTCGAACTATGCAGCCGCATGGAGTCAAGACTTATACGGGACATAATGTATGGGCATCGCCTTCTGAAGCTTTCGCCGGCTCAAGACTTGTATTGAGAGATGAGAAAGAGTTGAGTGAATTGTAATGTGAGATGAGTGAGCTTGAGAGACTTATAATCTTGGCCTTGCACCCATTGTAATCTTTGTTTCAATATCAATAAGAGTATTTTGTAATGACTTGTGTTTTGTTCTAATTTTTGCTGCTATTCTTCAATGTCTCTGCATGGGACTTTTGTGCGACGACCCCGTCGCAGCCGCTGAAATCGATCGTTATGGAACCCGCCTTGCACGAGCACAATCTAGGCTCGTGCGATATCACGTCTTAGCGAGGACGATCGCTCCTATGGGAGCGGGGCATGACTTAATGGTATCAGAGCACGGCTTTACGTCCTTGGACTATCGATTGAATTCTTTAACTCCTTGTTTCTATAAACTCTATTGCTTCCGTAAGTTGATATCTTTGGTGCGCTCTCTCTCAAATTGTCCCTCGGGATGTCCATACAATGAGTCTAACTATTTTGTAAAACATAGGAGAACAGTTTTTGACAACCAAACAAAAAGATGGTTCGCGTAAGCACGGTTGGCTAAGTCTGGCTGGGCATATACACCAGGGATTTGTGTCGACCTTAGAAAAGTTGAGTGCAGGATTCATAATGTTTCAAGCTAGAATGAGTTAAACTCGATTGAGTAAAGTGAGATAACTATCAATAGGGGTGCTATCGAGCAACGATAACGTCGGTGCGATATAGATGAGCTTGCTTGGAAATTGAGGAATGGTTCGAACGGGATTGAAGAAGTCGATTTAGATTCAAATGATAGTTTTGAGGATTTGTTGAATGACTTTATTCCTGAGTGGTATATGCGATAGCCTCAGGAATGTCGATCGATCGATTGAGGATGCGAGGTGTCGATGAGTCTATCAGCAAGCGTCGCATGTATGCAAAGCCTAAATATGATTGAGCAAATTGTAGTTTTGAAGATTTTGACGAGTCGACTCGAACAACTTTGAATTGACGCGCACAAAACGTGCACGGGATTGAGGATTATGCAAGTATGAAACACGAGAATGAGCGAGTAGATAAAATCGAATCGAGAAAAAAGTTACGGTGTAGCGAACGGATGACTTGATCGAAGAAATTGATACGGATCGTATATGAAAAGTTAGCACGACAGATAGATAGCGTGCATAAAAAGTTGAATTTTGAAGTTACGCAATGACTCTAAGGATTGGATTAGATGTCGTTCGATGATTGAGTTAGCAAGAATGATACGAATTGAGGAAATACGTTGGTCGATGACTTATGATAAACGGATGAACGCTACGTGAATTTGGGTTTGAGGAAATTGATGTTGTGAATGATTCGAGGGATAATGATCGAACTTAAATTTAAATATCGAGGAGATTATCCAGTCGAACGATGGCATCATTCGTACGACTCGAAATTGGTTGCAAAGGAAGATCGTCAAGTTACGCATGTCGTCGATGGTATTGAGGCGTATCAAAGATAGATATGCGATAACTTGGGGGTACTCTGACTCGACGAATGACGATCGTGCAAGTGTTATTGTTCGGTTGGATGTCATACTTAGGATTTTGATTGAGATGAATGTTGGGTGAAAATGATCGTGTCTTGATGGTTACGTTGATAGCCACAACGTCGACGATCTTGTCTTGCGCGAGTGCAACTCTAGCCTCGCACATACGTTGTGTCGAATTTGGGGTGATTGTTCCGCGTGAGCGCTGATATGGTGATTCATGTCGCAGGAATGATCGAACTCAAAAAATTAGGATACGGCAACTTTGATTGTCTCGACTTGTCGGTTTGATGCGAGGAAAAATTGAGGATGTTAGGACTTGCGATTGATGAATGAAATAAACTTGAGGATTGAGTAGGTCCAATCCGCGCATCGAGAATGAATTAGTCTAGACTCGAACAAGAGTTATGTTCCGATGAGGATGACTATCCCGCGGGAGCGTGCATGGTGATTCATGCCCACCTTGGATAATCTGACTCGCGTTAGATCGGGGCACAACATATTATTAAGTCAGATGACCTTGTGATCGATTTCGTGAATTGGGATAAATGACTTAGGGAGTATGGAATGTGAATTATGGTTTAGCGATGAATTGTGTCGTAGCGTGCTTAACTTGAGAAGGATTGATAGGTGGACTATATTGAACGTGTTTGAAGAGATAGACTATGTGAAATGGCTTATTGAACGAACGATATTGATGTATCGAAGATTTGGTTGAATAAACTTACAATAGGATGGCTTTGCTGAACGACTCGGACCCCGTGCAACGAAATGTTGGAATGTGTGTAGGAAATCGGTGCTCGATGTTTAAAAATCAGAGTGATGGGAGCTTGGGTAGAAAACCCTGTACTATCAACTTGGTTTAACCTTAGGATGGGGTCAGTGTTGATATCGTTGTTTGGGAATTGTGATTCCAATACTGACAATTGACTTTAGCCTAAAGAGATTGCCTAGCGGCTAGGCGAGATGTCCACGTTGCGAGAGTTAGCATCGGTAGGATTGATTTTTAGGATTGAGTGGATGGATCGATATGTGGAATTGGATTCACTATCACAAGGCTTGGTTGAAATGCATGTATTTCGGGGACGCCTGGAATGTGTGCACGATCCAACTAAGTGATATGTTGAATCAAGTGAGACTTGAGGAATGGAAAAGTGTCGAGGATGTTGAAATTGTTTTGAAGAAAAGATTGAGGGTAGTGCGAGCGTGGCTCGAATTGAGAAAACGCATAGGCGTAGTGTGTGCGAGAGTCTTAAATGTTGAGTAAAGTGATAAGTCGATAAGTGTACTCAGTTAGTTTCGAGGACGAAACTTTTTCTGAGTGGTGTATGATGTAGTACCCCGTTCCGCTCAGTCAATTGGCAGAATCAAAACGCAACGGCGTTCGGACTTAGCCTTACAACAGCTACTTGGAGACATCGCTCGATCGAGGCGACCACTCGCTCAGGTGGGGTAGTTTCGGTGAACTCGCGTCATCTTTGCCTTCACATAATAAATCGCATGTTTTCAACTTACACAAGTAGGCTTGATAATAAAAGAGGCGAATCCACATAGCTAAAGAGAATAATCCCGACGGGTCGAATTGAGTTAGAATATAGAAAGGTCCAACGGTCGGCTTAGAGTTGGTGCACGGCGTGCTTTGAAAATGAAACTCGGTCCTTTGTCCTGTGGCTTGGAAGAAGGAAAGTTGGTTGAGTAGGCGAAGTTATGAACGTAGCCTAAGTCATAGGCGTCGCCCGCATAAGTGCTTCATAAAGCATGTACGGTCCAATCGTCCAAGGCTTGGCATTGCCTTGGCTTGTCCCATGAGTTAAGTTTCGTTGCACGGCTTATGATATAAGTCTAGGCACCCAAATGACTTGGTCGTTCAGAAATCGAATGCATGCGCGGCACGTTTCCGTAATGTGAGGCTTGACACAGCCCTTGCTCGTCGAGTCATTGTGCATTTAAGTCGGGCAAGTTATGTTAGGCTATCGAAGTGGTAGCAAGCACGGTCCTATGAGTTCTACAGTTGGGTATAACCACATAGTCTTACGGTCTCAAGGCCCATCATACAAAGTATGACTTGGGCGATAGCGTCGCGTAGATCAGAAGTCGGTTTGAGGCACGATGCACGGACTTAGTGTTTAAGGCATTAACCACGGTTGATTGATTGAGTTTTGGAGAAAGGACTATCGAATAGACATTGAGTTGAATGAAATGATATGGTAACATGGAAAGAATGCTCACGACCGTGGGTCGACGAGGGGTCTCAAGGATAGAAGTCTTGAATTTGGTTTTGAAAGAGATGGTAACATTGGAAGAGGAATGACTGTGTGAGACGTCAGTTTGTGTTGAGTCTTGTATGGTCATTGGACAACTTGTCGACAAAGAGGAGTTTCTACGAGCGGCAACCCTGGGCGCCATGGGACCGCGTCGTTCCGAAGGGAAACACTGTATAGCCGTAGCTGGACGAACCGCTCGGGTCATTCGGAAACTTTCAGCGGGGCTAGCTATTTGCGTTGAAAGGGTCGCCGAATGGCAAGGCTATATTCTATGATAGCTTGTGTTGTTAGTGACCAATTCATATAGATGGGTCGGCACGGGCGGCAATCCGCGAGTGTGCCTTTGGATTGAGTCGAGTATTGAGTGCACTATATCAAAGAGTCGAGTTGAATGTGTGTGTATAGTTTGAACACAATATTGGGCCTAAGATTTGGTTAAAATATAGACGACGTGCTTTGGCACGAAATGTGGCGTCGAGTCTTATGTTGTCGGCATATAAGTTGCATGTTATGATTGAGTTGTCTTGAGTTTAAGTCAGGAGATGCCGCAAGGCAAAGTTGGTCGAATGACACTTAGTTCACAAATTGGATGGGTCAGTGGAGGATTTAGTAGCAAAGGGCCGCGAGGCGGCGATATGATTGAGTCTCATTTGAGTTACGAGGCACGGCCTCAACAAGGTTTTGTAGCACGGTCACACGGGAATGGAGTCTTATTGCATAGTTGCGTCTCTGATTTTGGCCGTAAGGCAAGTACGACTTGATAGGTTAACGTTGTTGGCACAAGGAGGGTCTAGAGGCAAAGTATGAGTTAATATTGTTGATGTAAGCACGGGATGGTCTAGCGACAAAGAATAGGCCAAGGCGTCGGTCCTAAAACTGATCCTAAGGCAAGACTAGAAAGACAATTGATAAGAAGGGACTATGTTGTACAAAGTAAAATTAATGTGTTGGTTTTGTATGGGTGGGCGAGGAGCTCATTCCACCAGTACAGTTGAGTACTGACGCACACATAGTTTTCATATACAGGCACAGGTAGAAGCTCATGGGGCGGAGCTCGCTTGGATGCATCAAGGCACGGAGTTCCTTGGCGATTCGAAGCGTACGGCCACATGGAGTCAAGACTTATACGGGACATAATGTATGGACATCGCCTTCTGAAGCTTCCGCCGGCCCAAGACTTGTATTGAGAGATGAGAAAGAGCTGAGTGAATTGTAATGTGAGATGAGTGAGCTTGAGAGACTTGTAATCTTGGCCTTGTGTCCATTATAATCTTTGTTTCAATATCAATAAAAGAGTGTTTTGTAATAACTTGTGTTTTGTTCTAATTTCCGTTGCTATTCATCAATGTCTCTGCATGGGACTTCTGTGCGACGACCCCATCGCAGCCGCTGAAATCGGCCGTTATGGAACCCATCTTGCACGAGCGCAATCTAAGCTCGTGCGGCATCACGCCTTAGCGAGGACGATCGCTCCTACGGGAGCGGGGCATGACAACGCGACTGGTTGTCGCCGAGATCGGTCCTGCTACTTGGGAGTCTCACTAAGTCTCGATAAGTCTCGCACTCGAGATCGGTCCCGCTACTTGGGAGTCTCGATAAGTCTTGCACACGAGATCGGTCCCGCTACTTGGGGGTCTCGATAAGTCTCGCACACGAGATCGGTCCCGCTACTTGGAAGTCTCGATAAGTCTCGCACGAGATCGGTCCCGCTACTTGGGAGTCTCTATAAGTTTCGCACGAGATCGGTCCCGCTACTTAGGAGTCTCGATAAGTCTTGCACACGAGATTGGTCCCGCTACTTGGGAGTCTCGCTGTGTCTCGATAAGGAAGTGCACGAGATCGGTCCTGCTACTTGGGAGTCTCGATAGAAAGTTAGAAAGCATGGTCATGAATAAGGAAGGACTTGGTAGATCAAGTTGAGTCTTACATGGTCATTGGACAACTTGTCGACAAGGTGTAGTTTTTTCGAATGATCGCCGGGGCACCGGGATCATGTCAGCCCGGAAGAAGCGAGACGGCTCAAAGTAGGATGCTGGATAACTGCATGGGAGATTCGGCACCTCCGGGCTAGCTACCGCGGAGGGATGGTCCGATGTCCCCGAGCTGGGTCTAAGATAGCTTGATATTGCTAGTGACCACTCATATAGATGGGTCGGTAGAATAGCGACAAATTGCGTGTATACCTTTGGATTGAGTCTAGAACTTGAATGCATATCCAGTCGGTAACACAATGTCTGGGCCTTAGATTGGGCTGCAGCATAGGCACCGTGCTTGGCACGATACTTGGCATCGGGATGTTCATGAAATAGACACTGTGTTTCACAAGTCTTGTCTAAGTTGGTTTATGAGTCGAGCAGGAAGGCCGCAAGGCGGTAGCATAGATAAGTCTTGATAAGTTGCGAGGCACGGCCTCAATCTTGAAGCACGAACAAGCCTAAGCAAGTTCTAGAGGCACGACCTACACGAGTCGTCTCCTTGACGTTGTTGGCACGAGAATGATATTGAGACACGTAAAACAAGTAAAAGTCTTGGCACGGTTGAGTTGCATAGGTTTCTGCTCGGCGAGGCACTGCCTTGAATATATTGAAGTCGTGAATAGAGTATAGCACGACCCTATCGTTGCATCGTCAAGTATAGGCCGAGGCGCCGTTGTCTTAAAATTGATCCTAAAGCAAGACTAGAAAGACAATCATAAAGGGTTTAAGCTGCACAAAGTAAATGAACGTGTCAGTTTTGTATGGATGGGCGAGGAGCTCACTCCACCAGTACAGTTGAGTAATGACACCCACACAGTTTTCATGTACAGGCATAGGTAGAAGCTCGGGGCGTGGAGCCCGCTTGGATGCGTCGAGGCACAGTGTTCCTTGGCGAGTCGAAGCGTGCGATCGCGTGAAGACTGGACTTATACGGGACATAATGTATGGACATCGCTTTCGGAAGCTTCCGCTGGCTCAAGCATTGTATCGAGAGATGAGAGAGAGTAGAGTGACTTATAAAATGAGAGAAAAGTGAGCACAACCAGTAGGAATCATGTTTTGCATGCTTTAGATAGAATTTTCTTAACCTTGATTGCTGGAGGTTTGACCTAGAAGGAGTACGAAGATTTGGACAGACCATATAATTATCAGACTGTATCTTGGGAAGGTTTTGAACATATCATCTTTGCTTTTATTTCAATCTTTTTCAAAAAAAATAATATTTTCCATCACAAATTAACTTAGGAGTAGGGATAAATTCAGATAACTAGTCTAATTCTTTGTAGAACTTCATTAGTTATAACTCTTTCATGGTATAATAGTTTGATAGCTTGTATTAGGACTTATTCTTAGGTATGGTAGTCTAGTTGACATTAGACTAGTAATCCTTTATAGTTAAATCTCTGTTGATTTTGACTATCAGTTTCATATAGGATGTTAGTCTGCTCAGGAGGTAGTGACCCCTCCGGCTCACCAGAAGGATAGTAGGATATATTGATGGTTAGAACAGTAATATTTCATAGGTGTACTTTAGAAACAACAAGGATATTCGAGGTCGGTTTGTTTTGTGGACTTGAATAATTTTAGGTTATTGATTCTCGAGATATTTCACTTAAGATTGTGATGCTAAATTTAGTTATTTAGAAATGGAGAATAGAATGTAACTATGAAGCGATGATGATACCAAAATTGAATAAGATGTTGGTAAGAGGACAGAGTGAACACAAGAATTTTGGGTTAAGGGAAAATTTAAAGATTTTGTGGAGGTTTTAAAATTTAAGAAGAATAATATTTAAAGGTGTACGTGAAGGAAATACGAAGGTCGATTTTATAATAAAGAATAAGTTCCTGCATGACATAGTAGTATTAGCTTTGAATAAATTCGAGGACAGTGATCTGAACAAGTTCGAGGATTTCATAGACTTTGATCTAGAGATTTTGGATCCAATTTAGGACAAGGTCTAGGAATTTAAATTTTTGGGATAATTAAGTTGATAAGGGAGATTAAGATCAGAAAGTAGGAATAAGAGTTTTAACAAGAGCATGATTCATGAGAAATGCCTGGGGAATTTAGGCCCTGCTTCTAGGAGAAAGTTTTAGTCACCAGACCTAATTTGGGGTGAGTTTTTGACCTAGGCTTTAGCATGTCTTTTGTGATATTTTGTTACACCCCTTGCTTGTATATTATGATACCTTGCGGTGGCCTTGTACTGTAGTATGACTAGTATAGCTAGATGTGACCTCAGACTGATATTGCCTGCCATGACCCTGTATGTTATTTTTTTAAATTACATGATTTAGATGAGCTTCTAAGACCATGATTGTTGGGGATGAGACTCTAGAAGGAGTACGACCATCTTAATTTCGAGGACAAAATTTTTCTAAGGAGGGTAGATTTGTAACCACCACTTTTCTAAAATAAGGGTAATTTTAAACTTTTGTAAAATTGATTATTTATTAATAGGTTTAAATCATGTTATTGATTTATTGGTAAATTTTTATTATTTTAATATCATTAAATTAGTGTTTTATGATTTTGTTCTTTGGCTAGTGTAACCTTAGAGCTGCTTATCCTAGAGACTAACCATGAGCATGGAGGCCTAATCCATGTGAATATATTAGCTAATTACCACATTTTAGGCTAAGAATATTTTGGTCATTTTGGGACTTTTAAATTATTTAGGATTTTGATTAATTGGTAAATTTTAGATTATTTTAATAATATTCAAATTGATGCATTATAATTTTGGTCATTTTTCATATTTTAATATTTTGGAAATTTTTATATTTTAATATTGATTTTACGGGATTTGTTTAGTCGGGTTTGAGTTTCGTTACGTTTCGACTTGTGTTAGTCACCCGGGTAGCTTAGACTCTAGCCGGAACCCCAAGATTAGTTAGTCATGACCCACAAACCCCACTATTTAAGTTAGTAAGTTCAGACTAATCCCACTTGTTAGATTGGTTAAGTTAGATGCTTAAATTTAACTCTTTTGATCCCAAACTTGAACCTAGCTTAAAATTAACCAAAAGGACTAGTTGAGGCCTTATTGGGCTTTCTTCCAAAGCCCAAATAGGGTTTAATAGCAGCCACTATAGGTAGGTTAGCCTCCCTTCCTTTTATTTCATTCCATCTTGCCTTTTTTCCTTCACAAAGTGTTCTTTCCCAAATTAGAGAGCTTCCCTCTTTGATTTGATCTCCAAATCTCTTCATTCCTTCACCCAAACTTCCATCCAACCTTATCATACTATCAAAGGAGGGTGTTAGGAAAGATTTGGATCAAAGTGCAAGGAGGAGTGTCCATTTTAGAAGGATCTTTGTATCGAAGCTGTGCCCTTGAGAGTATCATTGGGATCCCACTCCCAATAGGTAAAACCAACCCTCTAAATTGATTTCCTATGCATATTAGGTAATTTTGAACCCATAGGATCCACCCCATGCATGTACCACTTTTAGATTCAAGTTTGAGGCCGTTTGGAGCTCTCTAGAGCAAGTTAGAATTGTGTCTTGTGTCCTACTTATTAGATCTCAAATTAGGACATCTCTTGTGTTTGGTTTAATATCTAATAGGTTTAATTGTGTTTAATTTTAGCTTTAGACATGTTAGATGATGGATTGATGTTAGTTAGGATGGTTAGAATGAGTTTTATTTGGATACCAATGGTTAGATCTAAATAGTTTAGTCTACATGTCATATTTCTAGTCTCAACTTGTCATTTTAGTGTCTCTTTATATAATGGACTATTTTGTATATATATAATAGGTATGTTAGATATATTTCATATCTTTAGATGTGTGTGGATATGTTGTTAGTGGTGTGCTTGTGTTAGAGGAGAGGAGAGTGTGGTTAGATGTGTCTCTTGAGTGGTGTGGAGAGTGAGATGTGTTTCTTTTGTCCAAACAACCGAAATTCGTCATAATATTCATCCACGTTTTTAGTAGTCATAGCAACTTAGAAATGTCATAACTTTTAGCTTAGAACTCCGATTAATCTTTCATTTTTTTAAAGAAACGTATCGAAGTTAGCTTTCCAAATATATATATTAATAGGTCAAATGTATTCTACAACTTTTTGTAGAACTATTTGAGTGTCAGCTGTACGAAAGAAGAACGCGTTTCGATGTTTTTGCGATTCCGAGAACTTTCGGACATGAAAATGAGATCTGTTTGAAGTTTCGGAAAGCTAATACGAAGGGATACAACATACTTTAATTCTAGAATTTAGTGAAGGCCAAATTGCTACAGTATTGATTTTAAGTAGAAGAGTGACTATACGATATAGCATTTTATATAACCTATGAGCCTATGTAGTATGGATATTAAGTGAAAGTTGGTATCATAGGTTGTCGAGTATATGTATTATATATATATATATATATATATATTATTGTTAGGTAATATATGTTAGTATGTTTGTTAGATGTTGGTTAGTAGAGGGTTAGATATGTTAGAGTTGTTATTTTTTTAGTGTAATTTATATATGTTAGTATGTTTGTTAGATGTTGGTTAGTGGAGGGTTAGATATATTAGAGTTTGTTATATGTTAGTGTAAGTTATATTTGTTAGTATGAGTGTTAGTTAGATAGTAGAGGTTAGTATTTTGTTAGATTTTTGATATGTTATTAGATAGTTTGATGTTAGATATCTAGTATGTTAGATATTGATATGTTAGTAGGTTATGTTAGTTCTAGATATTGGTATGTTAGCAAGTTAGTCTCTGTAGGTTATATGTTAGATATTAATTAAGATGTTATGTTAGTACATTAGATAGTTAGTTAATTAGATATTTGAGGAATATCTTGTTATCTCATGATACCAAGTTAGTATCTTAAGGTAAATATGAATTAACTTTACCTTCAAGATAAATGATTAGTTTACCTTATGACCAAGGTATTGGTTTGGGATACCAATATGACCAAGGTTGATATGGTATCCTAGTGTTAGTGGGTTAGTGTCTAAGTGTTTGAGTTTGTGTAGGTGATGTTAGATTGTGGAAGGGTTATATAGATAGGTATATATATTTTTGGGTTATATAGTATCTATATATATTATGAGAGCATATAAATATAGGTTATGGTTCATAGTGAGAATATGTATATACTTGATATATGATATCTATATGTATGTGTTAGGGTGGTACTATATGGGTAAGGATATATGTGATATATATGTAATGTATATTATATAACTAAGTTTGTATACTTTATTAGCTATATGGTTTAGCTATGTGCCTTGATTTAGGCCATGTGTTAGATAACAATGGTACTATTATACTTAATTGTTTAGGCCATAGACTTGTTTAAACCTAGAATTGACTAACCTAGACTAATTTGACCATTATTGACCAAATCCTAGCTAGTTTGACCACATTAGACTAGTTGTCCTAGTTTGGCTAGATTGTTGACCAAAGTTGACCAAGAGTTGACTTTGACCTAGATTGACTTAAACTCATATAGATTGCATTATAATTTTAATTATCATATAAATTAAACTCTTTATAAACTGTGTTTCTCTAACTAGGATTCTGTGACTCCAGTTGGCCATATCAGCTGTTCAGGATATCAGGCGAGTACATTCTCTGATCATTTCATACTTGCTAGGATTATATTCTTGCTCTAGATTACTTTACTTGATGCTATCACGTTGTTAACACGGATTTGTACTATATGGATCTTTACATTGAGATGTTATCCCCCTCGGGAGCATCGGGTATATAATGTCACGTGCGTTTTACTTTCATCATGTACTCCTGTGCTTTCACTATTCATGTATAGTCTTGTGATTCATATACTCTCATGTTCATAGAGCCCTCATGTATAACTTTATGTGCACCCATTTATGGGCTTCCGTGTAAAATATTGTACAATTATATAACTTGTCTGGATCCTTGTATATTGATTGGGGTACGGAGGAGTAGAAGCAGTCATGTGTACAATTCCAAAGTAGTGTAATCATGTGCAAACTCTTTAGTATAATCATGTGCAAATTTAAGCCATTCACATGTCTATCTTGTACTCTGCATCACTAGCCACTGATAGTTCCTTACTTGTAGTGGATATTTTCTTACAGTCATCTCTTTTACTTCATGTATATTCTTCAGCGTTTCATGTATCTTACTCTATAGCATGCTTACATTTTCTGTCATGATATGAACTGCGTGAGATGCATTGTGCTCGTTCCTGTCCTGACTGGACCTGTTGAAAAATATTATAGATGGTTGTCTTGAGCACACTTGCCCTACTTGCTTGGCCGGAGACGGTATAGCTACCTTTGGCCCCGACACTCAGGTGTGATCGGAAGATTAGTTTAGTAGACTTGCATTAGACTTTCATTTGAACTTGTATTGTAATGAGTTAAGATCTCGACTTTGTTTTGAGATTGTTTGAGATATTATTTTAGTAGTTTATATCAGTTGTTGGAGTTTGGAGTTAGTATAGCTTTGTGATTCAGTGTTATCTTATCGTGCTTAGACTGTGATTGAGTATTATTATATCTTATACTTGTCCTCCATTCGGAGTTGAGTTTTGACAAGTATATTATATAATTGCATGAGTTATTGTTTAGATAGTAACCTTGTACAGCGTTCTACCGCCGATTCTGCGACGTAGGCTGGACGTACCCACTTCTCGTGCCCCTACACTGGGTGCGGGTTGTGACACCTTTTTCTCCCAAGATTGAAGTTGAAGAGCCTTCAGATAAAAATTCATGTGTAAGAAGTTAATGAGCCTTCGGATAAAAACTTGTGTGTAAGAATTTGACGAGTTTTTGGATCAAAGCTCGTGTTGTACTATTTACTCAAATAGTAGATAAAAGCCGAAGAGAGTTCTGAGAATGGAGTGCCCCATGGGAGAATACCAGGATACATCGAGTGGTTGACAGGGTTTGACAGGATTGGTAGTCCAATCTAAACTCTCGGTTTGGACATAGGACTGCCAACAAAGTTGGCAGTCCTTACACCAAGTAGGACTGCAACAAAGTTGATAGTCCTACTTTATGTTAGGATTGCCAACAAGGTTGGCAGTCCCAACATAAAGTAGGACTATCAACTTTGTTGGCAGTCCGACTTGGTGTAAGGACTGCCAACAAGTTTGGCAGTCCTGAAAGAAATTGGACTAGCCTCAAGTAACAAATGAGGGTGGTAAACTTATAAATTTAAAAGAAATGGACTAGCCCCAATTAAAACTTGGAGTGCCTTTAGAATTAGCCTTTTTTAATGTACAACGTATATGAAAGCAACTAGTGTATGTGTGTGTGGACACACACAAAAAAAGAAGAAAAAAATGATGTCTATTCTTTATTGGCGCAAGGCACCACAAATCGAGTACGCCTGAAAGGTCCTGCGCTGAGGATCCTCGAGTACAAAAAAGAATTCTGGGGAATGGAACGATGGAGATCGAGCGGCAGTTGCTCCTTTACTCCGTTGACACTCCGATTACGAAAGTGGGAGAAAATATAAGAAAATTGCTAACTCTCCGCTCACTGACAAGAAGTACAACAATTTGGCTCTTGAAAATGCTCTCCATTCTGTGTTTTGAAGAGGGATAAGGCCTACCTTTTATAGTCGTTCTTGAGCTGGAATGATGTTATGCACGCACATGAGGAAACATGCTAGATTTTATGTGGGCGCATAGTCCTGCTTTGGACGCATAGGATGTAGGCGCATACAGGCTGCGAGATCATAGGTTGGTCGTGGTGTTGACGTGGCGGCATGCTTCGGTGCACGACTGCTCGTGGAGACTGACGCGGCCGTGCACTTCGGTGCACGTTTTGATCATGGCTTTGACTGAGTCAGGCTTGGGCGCATAGCCAGGTCTCAGGCTATGCGCCCTCCTTTTGGAGGAGCTAGCCTTGGACGCATGATACTTCACTGGCTGGGCGTATGGAGCTTCACTGACTGGGCGTATGGAGCTTCACTGGCTGGGCGCATGGAGTTTTACTGACTAGGCGCATGGAGCTTCACTGACTGGGCGCATGGAGCTTCACTGGCTTGGGCACATGGGGCTTCATTTGCTGAAACTTTTTCATGCTTCTACATGACCCCCTTCCAAGTTTTTGATACTTAAACAAGTTCAAAGTACTTTGAAAGAATTATGGATCGTCTTCTCATTATGCAATGGGCGCATAGCACGGCTCTCTCCTTGGGTGCATAGTATTTGGCCAGCCTGTCAGAGAGATACGACTGTTGAGATCTTCCTCGAAATCCGAACTGACAGATTCATCGGAGTGGAATTTGAAGCGGTCCATCCTTCATACATCGTCCACGTCAGCAAGTGACAATCGCATAGTGTGCAGGAAGCTGATTCTTCACGTGGGCGCATAGACCATTGTGGGCGCATATAATACAATGGGCGTATGGGCGCATAAAGCAAGTGGGCGCATAGGAAGTAGCCCGTGCCTATAAATAGGCCCTTTTGTTTTGCTCACGAGATGTAGTCTTGTGAATGAAACTGATTTTGAATAAACAGAATACATTCGCTCCACTCTTTGCTTGTGGTATCTGTGGTTCTTGTATTAGAGAGCCAAATACAGCATTCGTGTAAAGGGTATCCCGCTGGGGACCCCCTTTCTCTTTTTTGTTTGGACCTATTGTCCCTTTGTGCATCCGAAAATACGAGCAAATAGATTGGAATGATACTTTCATGGACCTATTACCCTTTGGCACACCGGCGATGCGGATAATAGATTTGAAACAAAACCCAACAGAGGTAACATGGTCGTGTTAGGTTCTGTGATCTTGACACCGTGTCTTTTATCCCGGGTTGGGTACAAGCATCAAGTTGGAAGACTATCGGTATCAGAGGTAATATGGACGTGACACATGATAATCAGGAGTGGTTTTTGGTGGGATGGATTTTCTTGTCAAGTTTGGCTTCTTGTCAGGTATCTCTTCCTAGAGCGGAAGAAATTTTCCAAGCCTCCTCTCCGACGACCTCCACCGAAGATGACGAGATAGCCTAGGAAGTCGTTAAAGCTTCCTACTCTGTACTGAAAGTGAAGCTTCTTGGAGTCCTGAATCGGAATGCTGCCTTCGGCCCTATGAAAGCTGTTGCCGAATGCCAAGTAGCGGCCCTCGAAATTATTGCCGGTTATGAAGAGCGGGCCAACGCTCTGAGGAAAGTTCTGAATGACCTGGAGGGTCAGGAGGCTAGGTTCCGGGATGCCAAACAGCGGAGCTTGACGTCGCTGTTCCGTGCAGAGGATGAGGCTTTGATGACGGCCCTTGCGGAGGAGAGGGCTACCTTCCAGGTAAGAAAGGACGCCCTCGTTCAGGAGATCGACGAGCTGGCTGACTAGTATGGCCAGTTCAATGCTGCAAGTGAGGCACGTGCTGCCTCGAAGAATAGACTAGCTGCGCAGATCACTGAGAAGTATAATCACATTACGCAGATCAAGAAAGAGATCGCCCAGCTGGAAGTCGACTTGAGGGTACGATATTTGAACAGGAGGATTACTTGGCTCAGGCTGCCATGACTGCCACCACTTTTTCCTGTTTAGAAGAACAGCTGACGAAGTTGGAGGGGGAGCATCTGGGTCTGATCCTCTTCGAGGATGAAGCTTCTCGCCAAGAAGAGGCGCGCTGTCGAGCTACCGCGAAATCTGAGGCTGAGATCGCAGCTTTAAGGGACAGCATAAATCGTCTATGTATCCCGTAGATTTTTTTGTAACTCTTTTTTTTTTTGCCGTCACGGTTCTTGTACCCTTCTTTCCGTCTTTTGATAGACGTTCAAGTACAAAATAAAGAAAGTGAATGTGGTTTTGTGAAATATCGATGCTAGAGGTAATGTGGACGTAGCAGGGATATTTCTGGTGGGTATTCCGCTGGAGAATTTTGATGTAGACCTATTATCCATTTTATATTCAAGTTATTCGAATATAGATAATAAGTTGAATGAAGCTGCTAGTAGAGGTAATATGGACATAATAGCAGAGGATGTTCTATATCTGACTAGAGGTAATATTGACGTGGAAAGATACATAACGTTAGGTGGGAGTGGATAATTCAGAGGTAATAGGGACGTGATTATCCTTGATGACTGCTTTGCTCAGAGGTTATATGGACATGGAAAAACATAATAATTTCACTGGGTAAATAATTATCGGAAAACAATTCAGAGGTAATAGGGACGTGACTTGTTTTCGTCAAACTGAGTTTGGACAGAGTTAAAAATGGGAATGATTCTACTGGAGAAATATTTAGAGGACCTATTATCCAGGACGTATTCAAGACTCTTGAAATAGGATAATAGATAGATAGTTTTTCTAATCACATAAGCATCGCTTTGTACACTTACATGACTGAACATATATGAACAATATGTAAAAGAGGTTACACATAGTATTTCTTTAGGAACTTGCCATTGATAGGCATCATGAGAAGGTCACCATCAGGCTTGGTTAGCCAGTACGCACTGTTAGAATACATCGATTCTATGACGAAAGGACCTTCTCATTTAGGCTAGAATTTTCCTTTTGTTTTGTGTGTCATGACCATTGGTCTTCTCACTGCTAAGACCAGATCGCCGACTTGGAAGATCCTTTCCTTCACTTTTTTATCGAAGGCTCTGGAAAGGCGTGCTTGGTATAGCTCAATGCGCTGTTGAGCTAACAAGCATTTTTCGTCTAGCGCTTCGAGCTCCTGGAGTCGCAGACGTTAGCTTTCTTCAGTAGTCAGCTTGCTGGCTAGGGCTACTCGAAGAGAAGGAATATGGATTTCTAGGGAAAGAACTGCTTTGCTCCCATAAACCAGAGAGAATGGCGTACTGCTTGTTGGAGTCTAGACTGTTGTACGATAGGCCCATAGACATTCACCAACTTCTCGTTCCAATCGCGCTTGTTTGAAGACACGAACTTCTTGAGAAGTTTTATGATGGTTTTGTTGAAGGCTTCTGCTAGTCCGTTAGTCGCTGATTGTAGTCAGTAGATGCTACGTTCTGGATTCGTTTCCTATCACAGAACCGATAGAATGCATGGCTTGCGAACTGTGGACCATTATCATGGATGATCCTGCGAGGTAGACCGAAGCGGTAGATGACGTGATATTTGATGAAACTGATCACGTTTGACGTCTTCACTTCGGTGAACGGTATAGCTTCCGCCTATTTGGAGAAGTAATCGGTTATAGCTAGGGTAAACCGATGTCCTTTGGAGGATGGAGGGCAGATTGGTCCTATGACGTCTATGCCCCAGGCTTCAAACGGCCAAGATGCTGTCGTCGGGTATAGAAACTCCGAAGGTTGATGAATGAAATTGGCATGAAACTGGCAAGCTCTATACTTCTTTGCATATTCAACAGCATCTGCTATCATTGTGGGCCAGTAATAACCTATTCGTTTGAGGCGATCTTATAATTTGGAGCCTGGTTGATGTGTACCACAAACTCCATTATGAGCCTCCCGGAGTGCATGTTTGGCTTTTGTGTCTGATAAGCATCGTAATAGTAGCCTATCGTAAGAGCGTCAGTACATCATCTTGGTAGCTGTGTCGTAGTAAAATCTGAGGGAACGTCTTTGGATGGATACTGCTTCCTTCGGGTCCTCGTAGAGGATTCCATAGACAGCGTAGTCTATGAAGGAGAATCTCCAGTCTTTGACATCGACGTTTGTTTTCCCTACGTAACTGTGACGAATATACAAGGCATTTTTCACACAGAATAGTTCTCGACCAGACACTGTGATCGACTGCTAAGTATTGGTTGGAACGGTCAAGGAAGCAGCGAGACCGGCTAGAGCATCCGCTTCTATATTCTGTAGTCGAGGCACGTGCTCGGTGAAGAATCCAGCGAAAGTAGACGCCAGCTCGATTGTTGCTCTGTGGTATGGGATGAGATCTTTGTGACGAACTTCATAATCCCCTCGGATCTGACTAACTATTAGCTTGGAATCGTCGTAAGCTACTAGATAGTCAACTCCCAGTTGCTTCACCAATTGTAGGCCGATTAATAGAGCATTATATTCGGATACGTTGTTGGTGCATGGTTCCACGAGAGAATATGCACGGTGTATAACCAGATGATCAGGTGATACGAACACGACACCTACTCCAGCCACGATATTTCCTTTAGGTCCTGTCCTTGATGCGCCGTCAAAGAACATTCGCCAAATAGGGATTTCTTCAGTTGTAGTGTTAGACTCCACCACTTTGTCGGGAATTTCATCGTAGAGTTTGGATAATTCTGGTACCGGATGAGTTGCTAGGAAATCAGCTAATGCTTGGCCTTTTACTGCCTTCTGAGGAATGAAGATCATATCGTATGGAGTCAACAATATTGCCCATGTAGCTAAACGAGAATTGACAGAGCCCGGTTTAGTCATGAGTATTCTGAGAGGGTTGACTTTAGATATAATACGGATAGTCTGCCCAGACACATAGTGGCGTATCTTCTGGATGGCAAATACTAGTGCAAGGCATTCCTTCTCCACCGGTGTGTATCTGTGCTCGGCACCTACCATTGTGCAGCTGAGGTAGTAGAATGCCTGTTCATGGCCGCCTTCGTTCTTCTGAGCTAATAGGACGCCAAGAGAATGATCCATAGCGCGGACATATAGTAAGAAGGGCTTCCCCATTATTGGAGCTACCAATACTGGAGGGCTTGTAAGATACGCCTTGATGTCGTCGAATGTGCGTTGATATTGTTCAGTCCAGACGAAAGATACGCCTTTCTTTATGAGCCGAGTGAATGGTTGACACCTTCCAGAGAGGTTTGAAATGAATCGTCTGATGTAGGCTAGCCTTCCTTGTAGTCCGTGTAGCTCTTTGAGGTTTCTTAGAAGATGCATGTCGAGGATAGCCTTCACTTTCTCTGGGTCCAGATGTATACCCTTTGAAGTGATGACGAAACCAAGAAACATGCCGCTGGAGACTCCCAGAAAAGACTTGGTTGGATTCATCTTGAGTTGGTGTGCACGCATTAGTTTGAACACCGTTCTCAAGTCTTGGAGGTGGTTGCCCTTGAGACGACTTTTGACTGCGATATCGTCTATGTAGCACTCTACAGTTTTGCGCAAATGATCACAAAAAATTGTGTTCATGGCTCGCTGGTATGTCGCCCCTGTATTCTTCAATCCGAATGGCATCACCGTATAGCAGTATACCCCCAACGGTGTTCGAAAAGATGTGTGCTTCTCGTCGTTGGAGAACATCTTGATCTAGTTGTAGCTTGAGAACCCATCCATGAAGGACATACGCTCGAAGCCGCAAGTATTGTCGATCATTACGTCGGTGATCGGTAGAGGGAACTCGTCTTTCGGGCATGCAGAGTTCAAATCACGGTAGTCGATACAGACTCAAACTTTATCGTTCTTTTTCATGACTGGAACGAAGTTGGCAACCCAGTCTGGTGTTGTTCCTCGCGAATGAATCCACTGGCAATGAGCTTCTTGACTTCATTCTCGATGGCTTCCATGACGTCTGGTCGGAATCGTCGTTGTTGCTGCTTTACTGGCTTAGCTTTAGACGAAATGTTCAGGCGGTGCATGGCAACTTTAGGGTCCAAGCCTAGCATGTCTTCATAGCTCCATACGAAGACGTCGATGTATTCTCTTATAAGCTATATAAGAGATTGGCGTTCATCGCCAGATAGACTTTTGCTGATAAAGATTGGTTTAAAAGATGCTTCATCTCCTAGATTGACTTGGATGACTTCGTCTTCGGTAGGTGGTTCACGTTGTTCGAAGCGTAGCTCCCACCTAGTGTCCATCTTTTGAGCCCATTGTTCGAGTTTGATTGATTGGACATTGTCTATAATTTGGTCGACGGAAACCATGTTGACGGACAGAGTTGCTTTGAACATGTTACCGATGCTGGAGTCTGAGTTCCAGAGAGAGGAATCAGAAGAATGAGAACAACGATCTACTTCATCGTCTGATCTTTCGGGAATTGTTGGAGGAGTGACATAGCCCAAACCAATACCGTTTCGTTTATAGTAGTTCTCGGGTTTGCCGGGAGAAGCAAAGTGTCGTATTGGCATTCGTCATTCTCGGCCGTAATTTAGCCCTTTGTCGCTTTTGATGTCATATCCTATGTTCTGGATGATATTCTTGGCCTGCCAACTATACCAAAAAAGTTGCATTTTCCCAGAGTCATAGTCAGCTTCTGTGTTGTGCTTGGGAGAAGTAGAGTCTGGAACGAACTTTCTCTCGCCAATTATACGACCGAAGATGATTAGTTCTTCATCCTTCCTTCTAGCTGGAACGATGAAGTAGAGGATATCTTCAGGGTAAACTTTTTTCGACAGGTGAGGTGTTGTGACCGGTATGCAGAGGTGTGGTCATATGCCGTTCTCTAGAGCGTATATCATATCTATGTAGTGGTTTACAGATTGATAGACATCGGAGTAATTCAAAGATAAACCTTTACTAAGAAAATACGTAAGTTCTTCTTCAGGGATAACATCATCCGCTGAAGGTACACTATTATGAGTATTGATATACTCATTGAGAGGATCATCATCTGGAAGAGGAGCCACAGTCTTGGCCGAGTTCACCACGTAGGGTAATTCTTCAGGATTGGGAGGACGGGCATCAGCAGGTTCCTCCCGGGGTGTCTTGCTGAGAGTGATGGTCAATGGTTTGACCTTGTCAGGGTTCTTTTTTACCCAGATTGTGAGAGGCTTCGGAATACTTTTTGGACTAGTACGTCCTTTAATTCGGATCATCAGGGGACCATCATTGGAGGATAGACTTGCTTCAGCTTCATTGTCAGCTTCATTGCCATCGTCCTTGGGGGCTGAGATTGGTAAAGTATCGAATCTCCATAGTAAGCTTCGATGCCCTTAAAAAGATCGATATCGATAAACTCCGTCTTCACGATATTGTCGCTTTTGACATATTTGAAGTACTGGTGAAGTGTGGAAGAGACGATCATGTTCTCGTGTATCCATGGACGTCCCAACAAGATGTTGTAGGATACATTGGCATCGATCACATAGCAGGAAACCTCCGTTCGGAGATTACCGATCTGGCATTTGAGACAAATCTTGCCCAGCGGATGGCTTCGACCAGCATTGAAAGCCATGATAGTTGTGCTGGTTGCAGATAGCTTGTGGAAAGGGATTCCCAGAATTTGAAGCAAACTTCTAGGAATGATGCTGAGGGAGGATCCTGGATCGATGTGCATGCGGTCCACCTTGATCGCCCCGATATATCCAGTATAGTACAGGGGTCTATCATGACGATTATTTTTTAGTAGCATGTCTTCCTGTGAAAAGGTGATATTAGGCACCACTTCCATAGTACTGTGACAGTGGGGGCAGGAGACAGGATCTTCAGCAGGGGCTTTGACTTCAGCGAGGCAAGGGTCGGCATGTAGTAATGCCTCACTTAAAGCCTTCCGTGTTTCTTTGGAAAGTCATAATAGATCGAACAGAGACAACCTGACAGGTGTATTGGCTAGCTGTGCCAGTATGTCAAAGTTGTAGGGCCGATCCATGCCTTCGAAAGCTGGCACCTTCAGGGACTTGTCAAACCGCGTCTCCTTCTGCTTGGCTTTGTCCGTAGTTAGAGGCTTAGACGGGCCGGTTTATGAGCTTGTGGGGGCAGCAGGAGCTTGAGAAGGTACTGCATCTTCTTGTGCGGGATCGTACGTCCGAAGATAAGTCTTCCCTGACCGCGTCTCGCCATATAGAACCTCATAGATGGGAGAGGATACCATATGGCATGACTTGTAATTCTTGTCCCTTTTTGCTTTGGGAGGTACTTCCCCCTGTGTCACTTCTTGCACAAGGTCTGGATGGACCCACATGATCTCACCACGTTCCGTCGTGAGTAGGACCAAGGTTGAGTTGCGAGATGGCGGTAGGTTGACGACTTCCATTATTGCTTTGGAAATCGGGACCACGCCGTTTGGGACTTCTATAGGAGGAAAGTCGCCAAACTAAAGAGAGATCATGTTAGAAGATACGACCTTGTCTTCAACTTCGAGGTTGATCACTTGGCTGTCGATAAGCTGTTGTATCTTCTTCTTCAGGACTATGCAGTCCTTGGTGGAGTGATGCACGTACTGATGATAAAGACGGTACTTGGGATCATTGAGTTGGCTCGTCTTTGCAGGATGTCACGGTGGAGGCAATGTCAGCTTATTACCCTTCGTCAATGTGTGAAAGATGGTAATGACATCGTCTTCGTCGAAGGAGAATGTCTCCTTAGGCTTGTCGAAGGCGCCCTGAGAATTGGAAGCTCCTTTGGATGTGTCGACCTTCAGGACTTCTTTTCCTTTACCCCCACGAACATGGATAGTTTGAGGATGCTTGCCCTTGTCTTCGAATTTGGGTATTTTCAACCCCAGTAGTTCCAAGTTAGGAACGCCATTTTCAGCAGCATCAGCGGCCCTAATGAAAGCGGGCCATGTATCATACTTATGTATACCCAAACAAAACTTTACCGTAGGAAGAAAGTTATGTCGACAAGTATCCATATGTTCTGAGTCTGGTATGCCGATGGGCATCTTCAATGCTAGCCGCCTGAAGCATTCGATGAAGGCGATGATAGACTCAGTCCTCCTTTGTTTGGTCTCGATGAGGGTGGACATACTAACATGCATGTCGCTCTCGTAAAACCTGTTGAGGAACAACCTCTCCAAGTCTTTGAATGAATTGATACATCCGTCAGGCAGACTACAGAACCATTCAAAAGCTACCCCCTGTAAGGTGCTAATAAACAGATTTGACAAGAACGGATCGTCTCTGGGCAAGTGCAGAGTCTGCGTGTTGAAGTACGTCATGTGCTGACGAGGAGAAGTCAACCCGTCAAATGAATTCAGCGTCAGCGGCTTGTAGTGAGAAGGGCAAGTATCGTTCTCCCACTCAGGGGGATACGGTTGAGATATCCCCATCTTCTGAAGCTCATCTTTGTGTGAGATGGTGTCGAGATGAGTGACCAGGAAATCAATTGCATCATGTTGATTGGGCAGGTTTTGGAAAACAGCTGCTGAACGGTTGTCAGGCGTCGTTGGTGAAGGACCACCCCCAGCATTTGCAAGATTTGGAGGAGGCGCAACGGAATGATACTCCTTTTGCAGTGAGTGTCACTACCACATTTCTAGCTTGGGGGTATTTTGGTGATTTCTAAAATTTTGGGAATTATTGGAATTATTTAGTATTAATTATAAATATTGGAATTTAAGTGATTTTTAGTATAATTTAATTTAGTGTTATTCTTGACTTTGACTCATGGTGACTTAGGAGACTGTCCTAGAAGCTAACCTAGTCATGACTATCTTGGTTAGATTATGAAACCCTAGTTAACCCAAGTTAGTGACACTCTAGTCATTAGGATTAAATTTGGGAATAAGATTAATGAATAGGTTAGATAATGGCTTGTGATTTCATAAGCCATAACTTATGGCTTAGGCCCATAGAGGCCCATAACCAAACTTGTGAAACCCTAACCCTAGCCTACACTACATGGACGGCCAACATTGGTTTCCCCAACCTATATAATGTCTCTACCACTTAGGGCTAGCCTCCTTTAGGAAATAGCAAGTTTGGAAATAGAGGTAAACCCCTTTCTTCTCCAATCCCGATCTTCTCCATTTCAACTCCTTTTTCCTTCAAATTTTTTGCAATAGGTTCTAATCTCTGTGTATTTCCTGGCTATGGTGAGAAATTTCAGTGAAGGAGCAATTTGGAGGAGTTTGGGTTGCTAGAGGAACAACTCTCTTCGAAGCTTTTGAGCCATTTCACTTATCAAGGTAAATTCCTATTCCTACCATAAAATAGTGATTAAAATGCATGAATTGGAAGCCCTAGGAATACCCTAACTAGTGGTATAGTTATTTCTAGGTTTTGTGTCCAATACATGTCCGTATCGGACACGTATCAGTGGCTAACCTAAGTGTTTGATGAAATGCCACAGTTGGCATTTCATCCTTGTTTTCGGATTTTGTTTGAATAGGAAATTAGGGTTTGGCCTTGATTAATGTTTTCTGGTAGACTGATGTGGTTGTGGTCTCGTGTCGGGTCGTTATGGACACGGGAACACACTGGGTTCCACACGCGCGCACGCGAGTAGCAGTCCCCTGCTACTCGGGGGCCACAGCACACTGGATATACCACGTGGACACGGGAAACTCGACACACGGGTTGGGGCTGACACTAACACGAGGCTCCCAAAGTTTCGTGAGTCCTTGTGTCGTATCGGACACGCAGTTGCAAGTGCACTGGTCGTGCACTGTGCGGGTTCAGCCAAATTTTTGGCACTGATACGTGTGTCGTGTCACTAACACACGTATCGTGGACCCGTGTCAGGGTGTCAGGACCCTAGACCTAGTCGCACTCGATACTAGGACACAAGCTTAGGGTTTGTGTCGTGTCGTGACACGTGAACGAGGTCAGTGAACACGTGCACGAGACTGTTTTTACACTGTTAATTCCAGTTCCATCTTCCTGTGTTTAATTCCATTTTAAATTGTTAAATTATGTTTTTAATTACTAATTAAGATCCTAGACATGTTTGTTAGTATATGTTAGTTGATTATTACATATGAGATTGGGTTGTTTGCCATGAGATGGGATTTAGACTCGGGTTCGACTGATACCACTGATACCATATCTATATTCAGTTTTTCCCAAACTTGAATCCATTTTAATCTATTTTAAATTAATGTTTTCAGCTTGTCAAATGATCCCACATATTTGTTAGTTCATGATTAATTCGATTTACTTATTCGAATAGATTTATGGTTCATGAATGGGATTTTGGACTTTGAGTTGGGCTTTCGAAAATGCATGACTGATACATTGTTTTCCTATTAATACCTGAACTGATTTCCTCTCCTTAACTAAAAATTGAATGATTGTTTCAATGAGAAAACTGATTTTGATTCCAACACCTGAGATGTGATTCCCTATTGAACTGTTATTTCTCATACATTGCATTGGGTTGTTTGGGTTGATTATGGGTTAGAGAGTTAACTGTCAATTAAATTTACAGGAATCCCAAAATCTGGAATTGATTTCCTCCTTAAACATTTGAATGTTAACTCTTATACTTTGTATTGGTTTGTTTTCATGGTTGAATAGTGGATTGGTTTATCAAGTTACTGTCAATTGAGCTATATTAGAACTGTCATGGGATTCTTAAACCTGAGATTCTAGTTTCTATTGAACTGTCATGCCTCAACACCCACAAATGTTAGCTCACTGATTTCCATATACACTACCCTGATTTCCTAATACCATTCACTGTTTTCCTGTTTTCAGGATTTCACACTCACACAATCTCACATGTTACCTCACTGTTTTCCAGGAATTATCTTGACACCCTCACACACATGCTCTCTTGTCACTCATACACACACATGCTCTCTTGTACTCTCAACACATACACACACACACATGAACACAATGTACATGTGCCCATTTCCTATCTTCTATGTACATGTATATATGTAAAAAAAACAAAAAACAAAATATATATATATATATATATATATATATATATATATATATATATATATATATATATATATATATATATATATATATATATATATATATATATATATATATATATATATATATATATATTTTTATATATATATATATATATATATATATATATATATATATATATATATAATATATATATATATATATATATATATATATATATATATATATATATATATTATTTTTTATTTATATATATATATATATAATATATATATATATATATATATATGAGATGCACATATATAGGTAGCCTATATGTTAATGTGTAGTACTATATTATATTATATTATATATATATTAATATTGTATATATGATATGTGGGTTGGCTTAGGCATGATATAGCCTATAGCCTAGGGATCTTAGCCTATGGATGTGGCTTGAATGCCAGTATAGAGTCTAGTTAGACTTGTATAGTCTAGAATTGATGTGGGCTCGATAGAATAGACTAGTTAGACTAGTATAGATTTGTTTGACTTAGGTTTGACTTAGTTGACCTAGTTTGACTTCTAGGGTTGACCAGAGTTGACCAAGAGTTGATTTTGGTCTAGATTGACCTAGATTCATATAGAATACATTGAATTACATCTTATTATCATTTTAGACTTGTAGTGACTTGTACTGTTCTATAGGAGACAGACACCACTCCTCGGACAGAAGATATTTTTCAGATACTCAGGATACAGGCGAGTACATTCTCTGATCATTTTATATCCTGTTAGAATTATTCTCCTGCTTTAAATTACTTTACTTGATGCTGTCACGTTGGTCACACGGATTATTACTATATGGATCCTTTCTTGAGATGTTATCTCCTCAAGGAGCATCGGATACTACATGTTCTGTGCGTTTCACTTACATTGTGTATCACTATGCTTCATGGTTCATTAAATCACTTGTGACATGTACTCTCATGATCACAGAGTCTTCCATGAATAATCCATTTATGGGCATTCCTAGAATCTCCATTTATGGGACTATCATGTATCACCCTTCGGGGGCCATTACATGAATCATAACATAACCTGGCTGGATCCTTGTGTATTGATTGGGAGTACGGGAGAGTAGAAGTGGACATGTGAATAATATCCAAGTAGTGTAGCATCAGAATCATTCCGTAGTGTAGCATCAGAATCATCCTATGCCATTCACATGTCTATATTGTACTCTGACTCACTAGCCACTGTTAGTTCTCTATTTATAGTAGATATTTCCATTACAGCTATCTCCTTTACATTCTGCACCTTCTTTCAGTTTTTTGTATCTTACTCTACTGCATGGTTATATTTTCTAACCTGCTATGATCTGTTTAGATGTATTGTGCTCGTTCCGTCCTGATTGGGCACCGTTGATACGTTTTCAGAGGACGAGGATGAGGCTGGTGTTGACACTTTTTATGGGACAGCTCTAGATGACACCTGTGATCCGGATTTCTAGCCGGATCCACTAGCTATAGAGACTGAGGCTCCTTAGTCTAGGTTTTTTATTATTTCTGTCATTTGAGATCTGGAGTGTATATGTTCTTTCATATTCTGTAGTTGAGACTTTGTATTTCTGGATGTTTGTTGAGTTGTTATCTTAGACACTTAGACTCTTCTGATCATCTGTATTTCATTTTGAGTTCTATATCATATCGTGCTTCTTCTTCCTTAGTTGTGATTGAGTTTACATTCTGCTATGTCACCCCCATTCGGGGAGTATAAACTGCTTAGCATTATACTGTTGGATGCATGAGACCTAGGACATCGTTCTACCGCCGACACTGTGACGTAGGCTGGACGTACCCACGTCTCGTGCCCTTACTCTAGGGTGCGGATCGTGACACGTTTTTAGTGGTGGCCCATATAGGTCAAGACTAGAAGTGTAGCGGTATTCGAACCAGAGTATCACTACAGCCTGCAGTAGGATATAGGATATTAGTTTTCAGGGTACTTAATCACATTAGGAAAAACTCTATTCTTGCCATCTAAATCCTTACTGTCAATTGATTTCTTTTGAATTTTAACTGTCCGCCTTTGTTATATCGCTTCTTTATCAGTAATTGATACCCTTGTTTGATCTGTCTTCAGGATGGTGGAGACGCGGATACAGCGTACCATTCATGGGGATACTGTAGAGGGGACTGCTACCTCTCAGCCAGTTCAACAGGGTCAGGAGGCTGCAGCTCCTGCCACCTCTGCTCATATTGGGACTTCAGCAGCAGCAGCAGGGGTTATGCCTCCACCAGTTTGGAGGCAGGACCCAGTCATCCCAGAGGTGCCTTTCCAGCAGCCGTCGCCTACAGGATACGTGGACGCGGCACAGATGTTCGCCTACTTTCAGCAGTTTATGGAGGCACAGCAGGCCCGGCAGGTCAGGGGCATAGAGTTGGCCCTTACGACAGTCGCAGCTCGACCAGCAGTCCAGCAGCCGAGGACACCTGGGATAGAGCAGTTCCAGAAGATGAGCCCCAGAGACTTTCTGGGGACGGAGGGGATTTTATATGCTGACGATTGGATCGAGCATATAGAGGAGATCTTCCGCTGGACCGGATACCGACAGATCTCCAGATAGAGGCAGCAGCTAGCCGAATGTGAGATCTTGCTCGTACCTAGTATCAGTCAGATCCCAGGGTGGGGGTTGCTGGACAGACCTGGGAGGAGTTCAAGGGCTTCTTCAAGAACTAGTTCTTTCCAGATGCAGCGCTCCGAGCCTTGGAGTCGCAGTTTGAGAGCTTAGTTCAGGGGAGCCTGTCAGTAGAGGAGTACGCTGGAGAGTTCGACCGCCTCGGCAGATTCGTCGAGGGCTTGAACGAGACGGTGAAGGCCCAGAGGATCCGAAAGGGTGTGGTCAAGGAAGTCAAGTCCTTGACCAAGGGCAACAGGGATGCCACTTTCGAGGAGATTTTGACGGAAGCTTTATTGGCTGAGGACGATCTTGAGCTGAAGCTCAAGAGGGGGTGAGACCCTGTTGGGTGCAGCAGCAGCGGAGGCCAGGCCAAGAGGCCTCACTTTTAGTACCAGCAGCCGAGGCAGTTCCAGCCGCAGCCGTTCCAGCAGAGAAAGTAGCAGCAGCCGAGACAGCAGCAGCAAGGCGAGAGACAGATTATCACTTGTGCTTACTGCAAGAAGCCCGACCATGTCTCAAGTGAGTGTCGGAAGAGGCTAGGCCAGTGCCTAGTGTGTGGTTCAGCGACCACCAGATGAGGGAGTGTCGCATGGGACGAGCAACTCTTGGAGCAGTAGTCAGAGCTCCAGCAGGCCAGCAGAGGGGACAGCCCTGCCGACACAGCAGCAGAGGTTCGTTCAGCACCAGCAGCAGGCCAGAGGAGGCCAGCAGGGACGAGCTTTCGCCATGGCGGCCGAGGATGCAGAGGCGATAGGAGAGCTGATCGCAGGTCCGATTCTTCTCGACTCCAGTCCAGCTTTTGCATTATTCGATTCCGGTGCTTCGCATAGTTTCGTATCAGTATCATTTGTGACTAGACACGGTATCATAGCTGAATCTTTGCCTAGGACTTACAAGATCACGATCGGGGGTGGCATTATCCTCGTAAGTGATGTTTGTAAGGGTCGGAGTGTTGTTTTGGGAGGCCGTAAGTTGGAGGTGAGCCTGCTCGTAATGCCATTGCCGAACTACGATATAGTACTCGGTATGGATTGGTTGAGCAGGCACCAAGCCAGCATTGATTGCAGAGGGGGTAGAGTTCTCTTCAGAGTCCCGGGGGAGCTAGAGTTCGAGTACTCCAGACGTCAGACGGAGCAGAGCAGCAGAGTTTTCTGCGGAGTCTCGGTTGAGGAGCAGACGATTCTACACCCCTTGATAGCAGAGTATATGGATGTTTTTCCGGAGGAGTTGCCTGGATTGCCACCAGACAGAGACATTGAATTCTCGATAGACTTGGTCCCAGGAGTGGAACCCATCTCTCAGTACGTCTATCGAGTGAACAACAGTGAGTTGGTGGAGCTGAAGAAGCAAGTGGATGAGTTGTAGGACAAGGGCTTTATCCGTTCGAGTTCGTCGCCATGGGGTGCACCAGTATTGATTTTGCCGAAGAAGGATGGGTCAGTACGGATGTGTGTTGACTACAGAGCTCTCAACAACCTCACGATCAAGAACAAGTACCCACTGCCGCAGATCGATGATCTTTTTGACCAGTTGAGCGGAGCTCGGGTATTTTCCAAGATTGATCTGAGGTCAGGCTATCACCAGGTGAAAATGAAGGGGGAGGACATTCCGAAGACAACATTCAGGACGAGGTACGGGCAGTTTGAGTTCTTGGTTATGCCGTTTGGGTTGACTAACGCCTCGGCGGTATTCATGAACTTGATGAACAAGGTATTCCACCAGTACCTGGATCAGTTTGTGGTGGTGTTCATCGACGACATCTTGGTGTATTCAAAGACTGAGGAGGAGCACGAGGAGCATCTGAGGATAGTGCTGGAGACTCTCAGGAAGGAGCAGCTTTATGGGAAGCTCTCCAAGTGTGAGTTCTTCTTGGACAGGGTTGACTTTTTGGGGCATATGGTGATTGGAGATAGGATCTCAGTTGACCCTAAGAAGATCGTAGCAGTTGAGGCATGGACAGCGCCGACTACAGTTGCAGAGATCCACAGTTTCTTGGGATTGGTCGGCTACTACAGGAGATTTGTGCAGGATTTTTCCCGGATTGCAGAGCCTTTGACGAGGCTGACCCGGAAGGACGCAGAGTTTATCTGGTCAGAGGAGTGTCAAGTCGCTTTTGATGAGCTGAAGAAGCGATTGACGACAGCCCATATTTTTTCATTGCCATCAGTATCAGGCGGGTTCACTATATATAGTGACGCCTCAGGGAAGGGTCTGGGTTGCGTTCTACAGCAGCATGGGAAGGTGATTGCCTATGCTTCCAGACAATTACGGCCCCATGAGAAGAACTACTCTACCCATGATTTGGAGTTGGCAGCAGTGATTTTTGCTTTGAAGCTCTAGAAGCACTATCTGTATGGAGAGCGGGTAGAGATTTTTACAGATCATAAGAGCTTGAAGTATGTATTCACTCAGAAGGAGCTAAACATGAGACAGCGCAGGTGGTTAGAGCTGATGAAGGACTTTAACATATCCTTGCAGTATCACCTCGGGAAGGCGAACGTGGTTGCCGACGCTTTGAGCAGATATCCGGTAGCCATGTGCTTGACGACAGACCATCATCTGTTAGCAGACTTGGAGAGCCTGGGGATTGAGGTGCTAGTACCAGGAGTAGAGATACAGATGTGGGGCCTTCGAATCCAGTCGGACTTGATTGAGAGAATCAAGTCGACTCAGTTCGAGGACGTTGCTCTGCGGTGTATCCGGGAGCAGGCCAAGGCAGGATTGCGGGATGGTGAGTTCATTATAGCAGATGATGGCGCATTGAGGCACGATTCTAGACTGTGTGTGCCCAGTGGAGAGCTTCGGGAGCAGGTGATGCAGGAGGCCCATCGCTCTCAGTATACTATACATCATGGTGCCAACAAGATGTATAGGGATCTGAGAGAGCATGTCTGGTGGAGTGGTATGAAGCGAGAAGTAGCACGCTTCGTCGCTAGATGCCTCATCTGTCAACAGGTAAAGGAAGAGAGGCAGAAGCCTGGAGGATTGCTGCAGCTATTGCCCATTCCGGAGTGGAAGTGGGAGCATATCACGATGGATTTTCTGGATTGCCGAGGACACCAGGAGGAAAAGATACGATTTGGGTCATAGTGGATAGACTGACCAAATCGGTCCACTTCTTGTCATTCAAGGTGGGTACGTCTACAGAGAAGCTCGCAAAGATGTACATGCGACAGATTGTCAGGATACATAGAGTTTCGGTCAGCATCGTCTCGGATCGGGATAGCCGTTTCACTTTCCATTTCTGGAGGAGTCTGCATGTTAGCTTGGGCACTCAGCTCAAGTTTAGTACTGCATACCACCCTCAGTTGGACGGACAGTCAGAGCGGACTATTCAAACACTCGAGTACATGCTGCAGACATGTGTTTTGGATTTCGGAGGGTCTATCACCAACTCTTGGTTGAGTTTGCTTATAATAATAGCTTTTAGGCCAGCATTGAGATGTCACCATTCGAGGCACTATACGGGCGTAGATGTCGTACACCCTTGTCTTGGGATGATGATGGGGAGCGAGCTTTACTGGAGCCTGAGATGGTTGTAGATGCAGCAAAGAAGGTGAAGCTTATCAGAGACAGACTTCGCATCGCATGGCACAGGACAGACATCGGCATTGGGCCGATAGCCACCGGAGGCCCTTGGAGTTTTGAGGTACAGATTAGAGTAGGATTAGATTTAGGTTTGTTTGTTTGTGTTTTGTTGATCATGTTTATTTATCATAGTTAATTTGAGACCTTGCTTGTGATTAGGTTGGAGACCAGGTTTTCTTGAGGATATCTCCGACTCGTGGTACGATACATTTTGGTGGAGGTGGGAAGCTTAGCCCACGCTTCATCGGCCCTTTCGTTATCAGCGGAAGAGTCGGTGACGTGGCATACAGGCTAAACTTGCCACCTGCACTAGTGGGTGTCCACAATATATTCCACGTATCACAGTTGAGACGGTATATGGCTGATCCTAGCCATGTACTCGATCATTCGGAGATTGAGGTTGGACCTTCTCTCAGCTATCCAGAGCAGCCAGTGGAGATTCTGGATCGACGAGAGAAGGTACTAAGGAACCAGGTGATACCTTTGGTCCGCGTCGCATGGAGGCATCATTCTCCAGAAGAGTCTACCTGGGAGCGGGAGGAGGAGATGCGCGAGCGATATCCATATCCGTTTGCACTGTGAGGTATGATTATCTATCCTTCTCATCTGTTAGTTTCGCCTTTAATTTCGAGGACAAAATTATTTTAAGGGGGGTAGATTTGTCACTACCACATTTCTAGCTAGGGGGTATTTTGGTCATTTTTAAAATTTTGGGAATTATTGGAATTATTTAGTATTAATTATAATTATTGGAATTTAAGTGATTTTTGGTATAATTTAATTTAGTGCTATTCTTGACTTTGACTCATGGTGACTTAGGAGACTGTCCTAGAAGCTAACCCTAGTCATGACTATCTTGGTTAGATTATGAAACCCTAGTTAACCCAAGTTAGTGACACTCTAGTCATTTGGATTAAATTCGGGAATAGGATTAATGAATAGGTTAGATAATGGCTTGTGATTTCATAAGCCATAACTTATGGCTTAGGCCCATAGAGGCCCATAACCAAACTAGTGAAACCCTAACCCTAGCCTACACTACATGGCCGGCCAACATTGGTTTCCCTACCCTATATAATGTCTCTACCACTTAGGGCTAGCCTCCTTTAGGAAATAGCAAGTTTGAAAATAGAGGTAAACCCCTTTCTTCTCCAATCCCTATCTTCTCCATTTCAACTCCTTTTTCCTTCAAATTTCTTGCAATAGGTTCTAATCTCTATTTATTTCCTGGCTATGATGAGAAATTTCAGTGAAGGAGCAATTTGGAGGAGTTTGGGTAGCTAGAGGAATAACTCTCTTTGAAGCTTTTGAGCCATTTTACTCACCTAGGTAAATTCCTATTCCTACCATAAAATAGTGATTTAAATGCATGAATAGGAAGCCCTAGGAATACCCTAACTAGTGGTATAGTTATTTCTAGGTTTTGTGTCCAATACGTGTCCGTATCGGACATGTATCAGTGGCTAACCTAAGTGCTTGATGAAATGCCACAGTGGGCATTTCATCCTTGTTTTCGGATTTTATTTGAATAGAAAATTAGGGTTTGGCCTTGCTTAATGTTTTCTGGTGGACTGAGGTGGTTGTGGTGTCGTGTCGAGTCGTTATGGACACGGGAACACACTGGGTTCCACACGCGCGCACGCGAGTAGCAGTCCCCTGCTACTCGGGGGGCCACAGCACATTGGATACACCACGTGGACACGAGAAACTTGACACACGGGTCAGGGCTGACACTGACCCGAGGCTTCCAAAGTTTTGTGAGTCCTTATGTCGTGTCGGACACGCAGTTGCAAGTGCACTGGTCGTACACTATGCGGGTTCAGCCAAATTTTTGGCACTGATACGTATGTCGTGTCACTGACACACGTATTGTGGACCCGTGTCTGGGTGTCAGGACCCTAGACCTAGTCGCACTCGACACTGGTACACAAGCTTAGGGTTTGTGTCGTGTCGTGACACGTGCACGAGGTCAGTGAACACGTGCACGAGACTATTTTTACACTGTTAATTCCAGTTCCATTTTCCTGTGTTTAATTCCATTTTAAATTGTTAAATTATATTTTTGATTGCTAATTAAGATCCTAGACATGTTTGTTAGTTTATGTTTGTTGATTATTACATATGAGATTGGGTTATTTGCCATGAGATGGGATTTGGACTCGGGTTCGACTGATACCACTGATACCATATCTATATTCAGTTTTTCCTAAACTTGAATCCATTTTAATCTATTTTAAATTGATGTTTTCAGCAGTTAAATGATCCCACATATTTGTTAATTCATGATTAATTTGATTTACTTATTCGAATAGGTTTATGATTCATGAATGGGATTTTGGACTTTGAGTTGGGCTTTCGAAAATGCATGATTGATACATTATTTTCCTATTAATACCTGAACTGATTTCCTCTCCTTAACTGAAAATTGAATGATTGTTTCAATGTGAAAACTGATTTTGATACCAATACCTGAGATGTGATTCCCTATTGAACTGTTATTTCTCATACATTGCATTGGGTTGTTTGGGTTGATTATGGGTTAGAGAGTTAATTGTCAATTAAATTGACAGGAATCCCAAAATCTGGAATTGATTTCCTTTCCTTAAACATTTGAATGTTAACTCTTATACTTTGTATTGGTTTGTTTTCATGGTTGAATAGTGGATTGGTTTATCAAGTTACTGTCAATTGAGCTATATTAGAACTGTCATGGGATTCTTAAACCTGAGATTCTAGTTTCTATTGAACTGTCATGCCTCAACACACACAAATGTTAGCTCACTGATTTCCATATACACTACCCTGATTTCCTAATACCATTCACTGTTTTCCTGTTTTCAGGATTTCACACTCACACAATCTCACATGTTACCTCACTGTTTTCCAGGAATTATCTTGACACCCTCACACACATGCTCTCTTGTCACTCATGCACACACATGCTCTCTTGTACTCTCAACACACACACACACACACACATGAACACAATGTACATGTGCCCATTTTCTATCTTCTATGTACATGTATATATGTATATATATATATATATATATATATATATATATATATATATATATATATATATATGAGATCCACATATATAGGTAGCCTATATATTAATGTGTAGTACTATATTATATTATATATATATATTAATATGTGTATATATGATATGTGGGTTGGCTTAGGCATGATATAGCCTATAGCCTAGGGCTCTTAGCCTATGGGTGTGGCTTGAATGCCAGTATAGAGTCTAGTTAGACTTGTATAGTCTAGAATTGATGTGGGCTTGATAGAATAGACTAGTTAGACTAGTATAGACTTGTTTGACTTAGGTTTGACTTAGTTGACCTAGTTTGACTTCTAGGGTTGACCAGAGTTGACCAAGAGTTGACTTTGGTCTAGATTGACCTAGATTCATATAGAATGTATTGAATTGCATCTTATTATCATTTTAGACTTATAGTTACTTGTACTGTTCTATAGGAGACAGACACCACTCCTCGGACAGTAGATATTCTTCAGATACTCAGGATACAGTCGAGTACATTCTCTGATCATTTTATATCCTGTTAGAATTATTCTCCTGCTTTAAATTACTTTACTTGATGATGTCACGTTGGTCACACGGATTAGTACTATATGGATCCTTTCTTGAGATGTTATCCCCTCAGGGAGCATCGGATACTACATATTCTGTGCATTTCACTTATATTGTGTATCACTATGCTTTATGGTTCATTGAATCACTTGTGACATGTACTCTCATGATCACAGAGTCTTCCATGAATCATCCATTTATGGGCATTCCTAGAATCTCCATTTATGGGACTATCATGTATCACCCTTCGGGGGCCATTACATGAATCATAACATAACCTGGCTGGATCCTTGTGTATTGATTGGGGGTACGGGAGAGTAGAAGTGGACACGTGAATAATATCCAAGTAGTGTAGCATCAGAATCATTCCGTAGTATAGCATCAGAATCATCCTATGTCATTCACACGTCTATATTATACTCTGACTCACTAGCCATTGTTAGTTCTCTATTTATAGTAGATATTTCCATTACAGCTATCTCCTTTACATTCTGCACCTTCTTTCAGTTTTCTGTATCTTACTCTACTGAATGGTTATATTTTCTAACCTTCTATGATCTGTTGAGATGTATTGTGCTCGCTCCGTCCTGATTGGGCACCGTTGATATGTTTACAGAGGACGAGGATGAGGCTGGTGTTGACACTTTTTATGGGACAGCTCTAGATGACATATGTGATCCGAATTTCCAGCCGGATCTACTAGCTATAGAGACTGAGGCTCCCTAGTCTAGGTTTTTATTATTTCTATCATTTGAGATCTGGATTGTATATGTTCTTTTATATTCTGTAGTTGAGACTTTGTATTTCTGGATGTTTGTTGAGTTGTTATCCTAGACACTTAGACTCTTCTGATCATCTGTATTTTATTTTGAGTTCTATATCATATCGTGCTTCTTCTTCCTTATTTGTGATTGAGTTTACATTCTGCTATGTCACCCCCATTCGGGGAGTATAAACTGCTTAGCATTATACTGTTGGATGCATGAGACCTAGGACAGCGTTCTACCGCCGACACGGCGGCGTAGGCTGGACGTACCCACATCTCGTGTCCTTACTCTAGGGTGTGGGTCGTGACAGTGAGGGAGGTTTGTTGCTGTGAGCCGGCCAAGAGTGGGTTAAGACGTTTTGTTGAGATGGAGGAACAGCCCCAGCTGCTTGAACCGCCTTGATACCGGTAAGCATATCTTTGATCTTGGCGAATGCTGTTTCAAGACCCTCTAGCCGTTTGTTGGTCTGATCACTGGCTTCTTCAGGTCTTTCTCCGTCCGCCATGTATGTAGATAACATGTAAGGATAAACAGAGGAAACAGTACAACTGGTACTGATACTGTCTGTCTTCGAGTGGACAAGTCTTTCATCTTCAGGTAGAGGAGGTCGATAGTCGCCATCAAATTCGGAGGGATCGTCGTCCTCTGGAAGGCTACCCCCAGTATGGAGGTCATCCGCTTCAGACTCTGAGGGAATGCTACCCCCAGCTTGGGATTCTTCGTCGTCCATACGAAACCTTGCCTATGACCGAGTACCCAAATAGACTCCTTCGGATGTGACAGCCTGCTGGCCATCTATTGGTAGACTTCTTCTTCTTTTTCTCGCACAGCTGAAAGAGAAAGTTGGGTTCGTAGTCCACCGTCTTTGATTGGGGCTTCCGTAAGGGGGACCCCATGAAGCCATGTTGGATGAAACACACAGTGGCTTCTTATCGTCAGAGAAGTGCAGCTGTCGAAATACGGACTTTCTCTGAGGTACTCTTGTTGCTTTGGAGCAACAACAATTGATAACAATACTGGTGCACGGATGTGCACTATGAATTGTTATGTCCTCCCTCGCTTTACGCTTATGATTTATCATGTCACGTAAGTCAACGGAAGGGGATTTTGCCTTACAACCCATGTTGCATGCATCGCCGAGCTTTGCGTGTGGGTTCGTAAGGAGAGAAGGCGCATCCAGACTTAGTTCACGTGCAGGGGCAACCCCCACACCTAAGTTCTGTGATGTCCTTGAAGACAGTCCCGTACTATATACGTTGGGGCCTGTCTTTTTGTTGTGGGCACATAGGCCTTGGAGACTGGCCTTGGGCGCATGCTCCTTGACAGCATGTTTGAGCCTCCTTGATGTGGGCGCATATTATGGATCCAGAGAGCCTGGGCACATAGCCTTGGGTGCATGGCTTTGGATGCCTAGCCTGCTGAAGACAGAAGTGTTCTGGTTGGGGCTATGCGCCCAAACACTCCATTGGGCGCATGGCTTTGGGCGCATGCTTGGTGGAGCAGCGCTGTTTTCTTCCAGTTTTGCCTCCTTCGTTTGTAGCCTCGCCGGGTTTGGCCAGAGTGTCACACACCTCGATTCTTGGCATCGTAGTATTTTTCTTTGCCAAGTCTCGGGTGCTGAACACCCTGTTGTTGGTTGTGCAGAGAAGAAGTCACTGGGCTAGTAGAGCCCGGAACGGTGTGAGCCTTCTCCATTTGGAGAACTTCTGTGGCAGAGTCATGCACCCATGCACTACTAAAATATGATCTATTAGCGACGTAAGTTAGCGACGGCGTTAAATTACGTCGCTATATATAGAATTCAGCGACTCCTTTATATAAACATCGCAAAACGTCGCTATTCAGCGACGTTCAGCTACAGATATAAAATTACGTCGCTGAAGAGCGACGTTACGTCGCTGGATTATTAAAATATGTCGCCAGTTTACGACGTTTAGCGACGTCCTCATGTGACGTCGCTAATATTTTTACTTAGGGCACAGCGTTTCATTTTTCCCACTCACTCGAAATTTCCAATTTTTCCTTCCCCCCCTCCGGCGATTCCTTCGGCGACCGCTTCCCCCCCCCCCCACCGGCGACTCCCTCCCCCCCCCCGGCGACTCCCTCCCTCTCCGGCGACCCGTACCCCCCCGTCGACCTCCTCCTCCTCGAGCTCAGGTAAACCCTAACCTCCTCCTCCTACTCCTCCTCCTCCTCCTCATCCTCCTCCTCCTCTCCCACGGACACACACACACACACGGACACACACGCACACACACACAGAGACACACATACACACACACACGGACACACATGCACACACACACGGAGACACACACACACACGGACACACACGCACACACACACAGAGACACACACACACACGGACACACGGACACACACACAGATGGACACACACACACACACACTGGACACACTGTGTCATGTTGTGGTGGACACGAGACACTATGTTGGACACGTACACATAGCCTAGATCCTTTACCAACCATTTATTTTCCATTTTAACATGTTTAATTAGGTATACTCACATGTGAATTTTGCACAAGGCGAAGCTACTGTGTATATTGTATTGATGTAATAAGCTTTGGTACTTCAATTCTGGTTGAAACTCCACCTGTTATTAGCTTTCTTCATCAATGCTACTTGACTTGTTTGAAAGACAAGTGAGGGACATTTTTGCTCTTATATCCTCTTATTGATTTATATGGAATAAAGAACTGCCTCAATTCTTACAGCCAAGGATATTTACTGCTTATGTAACATCTTTAGTAGCACTCTCTCTTCTTGTGATGACAAACATTATGCATTTTCGTGCTTTGTTTATTGTGTTGGTTTTGAATTATTAATTCTACACATGGACTAAAATATGGGCATGTTGATATTTGAGTTGATTCAGGACTGAAATCTGGGCATGTTGGACCCTCAATATGGTGGCGTAATATTCTAGATCATAATATGATATATCATATACCGTAATGTGATATACGTTTACTACTTTGTATGTTTTCCTAAAATTGCTATCTTCAGCTCTAGACCTGTTTCAGTTTTGATGCTCAATGGGTTCTTTTTTCCTCTTGAACTCTCAATATAGTTTCAAGGAGTCAACATTTCAATATACAATATGTCGGCCGATACTTTAAAATTATATGAAATAGTAGTCACCCCCAAGGTTGACTATTTTTACTGAAAGTCAAAGTAGAGTAAACATCTGACCTAGATTGGACTAAGAGTTGACAAAGTCAACTATAGGTCAACCCTTGACCTTGTTTGACCTTGTTTGACTTTGTTTGACTTAGCTTGACCTTGTTTGACTTTGTTGTCTTCATGTTTGTTAAATGACACCCAGATACTAGTTTTAGTTGTTTAAATGACACCCAGATACTAGTTTTAGTTTCAGTTTGCTTTGGTAACTCACTATTGCTCATTACTTGGTACTAGTTTTAGTTGATTGTGTTTTTTTAAGTCTAAACAAATGACACCCAGATATTACTTGTGTGTATGAGATAGCTTGAGTTGACTCTGGTCATTATTGGTACTTGAATTATAGGTTAGGCTTGTATAGCCTTGAATGGTGTGTGCTAGCTAGTATTGGGATACCAATAGCGATAAGGTAAAGGGTACCGTGGTAGGTCATGACTAGAAATAGGATATTTGACTTAGATTTGACCTTGTTTGACCAAGGTTGACTATTTGACCTTGTTTGACTTTGTTTGACTTAGCTTGACCTTGTTTGACTTAGTTTGACCTAGTTTGACCTTGTTTGACCTTGTTTGACTTTGTTTGACTTTGTTTGACTTAGCTTGACCTTATTTGACTTAGTACAACCTAGTTTGACCTAGATTGCATATCATTGTTATTAGTAACTGTTCGCTACTAATGTGTGTCCCATAATAAGACATAATATACGAATTTGTGCCTGTTGAATAATGTGTGTCCATCTTTGCAGAATTATTTTCAAATGGATATGAATTACTACTTGCGGAATCGTTCATGGATGTACAATCGTCGTCCTGATGATATGTGTGGTGTGCGGGATGAATACATAGCGGGAGTAGAGCAGTTTCTGCAGTTTGCTAAGGCGTTCCCTCAGTACATGGACGGCACCAAAATTAAGTGTCCGTGTGTGAAATGTCATAACGTGAAATATTATCCAGAAGTGGAAGTGACATATCATTTGTACTCGAGGGGTTTCACGTCTAATTACTATCAGTGGACCGCACACGGAGAACTTGTGTCTTTAGCATCAGAGCCGGAGCCTTACGTTGAGCCGTATATGCATGCGGGACCTAATTTTGTTTCAGATAATCATGCATACGACGACGGGTGCGTGAACATGGTTTTCGACGCTGCGGGGCCTAGTTTCGTTCATGATGCACCTGAGGAGGCACCGAACGCCGATGCTGCACAGTTCATGGAGTTGCTGGAGAATGCAAGGACTCTATTGTATCCTGGTTGTGAGGATCATTCACCGTTGGAGGTGGTTACAAGACTGTTGAGCATTAAGTCAGATTTTAACATGTCGCAAGAATGCTACAACCGAGTGTTGGAGTTGATTATAGAGATCTTGCCGGCGGGTGCTAAGTTGCCTAAAGACTTCTACCGGTCTAAGAGGATGGTGAGATCGCTCTGGATGGGATACGAGAAAATCGATTCCTGTCGCAATGGGTACATGCTGTACTACAAAGACGACAAGGACGCAGATGTGTGCAGATTTTGTGGTGCTGATCGCTATAAGACAACTAGTACAGGAAGGTCTACCGGTGCAAGAAGACCGACCGATTCAATGCACTACTTGCCTTTAACGCCGCGGTTGCAAAGATTATTTATGGTGAAAGAGACGGCCGAAAATATGAGTTGGCACATGCGAGAACAGATTGAAGGAGTGTTGGATCACCCATCCGATGGAGAAGCGTGGAAGCACTTTGATCGAGTGTATCCAGATTTTGCTTCAGATCCGCGAAATGTCAGGTTGGGACTATCTTCTGACGGTTTTACTCCTTTTGGTCTTTCGGGATCCCAGTATTCGTGCTGGCCTGTGATTGTTACTCCGTATAACCTACCGCCTTGGATGTGCATGAAGACTCAGTACATGTTTCTAACCGTTATAATTCCTGGTCCGAACAATCCCAAGAGGAACATTGATGTGTACTTACAGCCTTTGATAGATGAGTTGAATCAGTTATGGAAAGTAGGCGCTAACACGTACGATATTTCCAGGAAGCAGAATTTTCAGATGAAGGCAACCCTTATGTGGACCATCAACGACTTTCCGGCCTATAGAATGTTATCTGGATATAGCACTCATGGCCGTCTCTCATGTCCGTATTGCATGGACCATAGTAAGGCTTTCCGCTTGAAACACGGCAGAAAGCCGTGCTTCTTTGATTGTCATCGGCAATTTCTGCCAAAAGATCATCCGTTCAGAAGGAACAGGAATGCTTTCCGTGCCGGCGTTGTAGAGAAGGGTGATCCACCGCCAAGGTGGTGCGGAGACACGATATGGGAGGAGGTTAAAGATTTTCCAAGTGCTATCGAAGATCCTACAACTGGGTACAAGTGCGATGGATTTGGTAGAGTTCATAACTGGACAAAGAGGAGCATATTCTGGGATCTGCCATACTGGAGTACCAATCTGATCAGACATAATCTTGATGTCATGCATATTGAGAAGAATGTGTTTGATAACATAATTAATACTGTGATGGACGTAAAGGGAAAAACGAAAGACAATCCCAAGGCCAGGTTGGACTTAAAAGAAATATGCAAACGCCCTGCGTTGCCGATTCATCTATCCTATGAGGCACGTGTTGGTGGACCCGTCGAATATCGATGGATGTACCCGTTTGAGCGACATTTGAATCACCTAAAAAGAAAGGTGAAAAATAAGGCACGGGTCGAGGGTTCTATTTGTGAAGCCTATGTTCTCGAGGAGATTACAAACTTTTGTTCGATGTATTTCAAGCCTCATGTTGTAACTAATAGAACGAGAGCTTCCAGAAACGACGAGGGAGATCATGAAAGTACTGATACAATACTGAAGGTATTCAATGCTCCAGGAAAGCCATCGGGTAAGATGAAAAAGAGATATCTGAACGATGATGAGCTAAGGGCTGCTCAGGTGTATGTATTACTCAACTGCGACGAGGAGAAAGTAGAGAAACTGGAGGGGTAAGTAATTAATACGTCTATATTATTTTAATAGTGTTAATTATTATACTATTACATTAATTGAACGATGTTGTTTTCAGCATATTTAATGATGATGTGAGGTCGGGTAGGCCACACATAACAGAAGAAGAACTAGAACAAGAAATGAGGCATTATTTTCCATCATGGTTGAGTGCATATGTAAGACTTGAGAACTCTGTAATTACCTTTTTGTATATGCACTTGATTGAGAATGAGCTTAATTGCTTCTTTTGTGGTATTTAGGTCGATCGTCCATACGCAAGACTTGAGAATGAGTCTATTAGAACGCTAGCCAAGGGACCAATTTATGCTGCAAAAATATGGCCAAGCTACTGTGTTAATGGGTTTAGGTTCAAGTCAACAACTTGCCCGATCAGAGACAACTTTGTGGATCTCGATTCCACCAAAAACAGCTGTTTGTGTATCAGATCTTCGAACTACAAAGATGTTGATGCGGGCAACGATTTCTATGGCGTGTTACGGGAGATTGTGAAGCTGACATATAGTTATGGAATAGAGCCTGCTAAGATTGTGTTATTCAGGTGTGATTGGTTCGATCCGATTGAAGGTCAAGGTTGGAAAGTAGACAAGCACGGTCTTGTTGATATAAACTATCGGCGTCGATATCAAGCCTATAAACCATTTGTCCTAACAAGTCAGGCTCAGCTCGTGTACTTCACAAGTTATCCTAAACGGGGAACAACAAGGTCGGACTGGTGGACAGTATGCAAGACCAAAGCTAGAAATACCTTTGAGGTTGACGATATAGCTTATCAACAGGATGAACTACCTCTTGTAACAAATATTATAGAAGTGGACACGACGGAAGTTTCCTATTACACATCTAATTGTGTAAAAGAAGTAGAATTATCTGAAGAGGAAGATGCAGATGAAAGTGAAGATGTAGAGGAGGAAGAAGAAGAAGAAGAAGAAGAAGAAGAAGAAGTAGATGAGCTAAACGAACTAGATGAATTTTCAGAAGAGGATTAAATCTGTACGTTTGTTTTATCATCATATTTGACACTTTAGTGACACTTCTATCATATAAATCTGTGACACTTCAGTGACACTCTATTGACACTTTTATTGACACTTCAGTGACACTTTTTGACTATGATATTTTTCAAAAATCTGTGATGTCTATCATATAAATATGTTTTTTTGTTTTATTGTCATATGTTTTATTGTCAGGTATGACTAGACCATTCGGACGACGCAGAGGATTATATATTAGGCAGTCCCGTCAGCCTCGGGCTGGGGATGGAGAGGGCAGTTCCGTACCCTCATCCTCATCTCCGAGTACGCCAGTGTACCATTCTGTTCCCGGTCCATTACCGGGACAGGCTAGTTCTAGCAGGTTGGCGACTCCTCCCTCGTCGTCCAGCCTTTCTATTTCCGGTCCATTACCGGGACAGGGCAGTTCTAGCAGGTTGGCGACTCCTTCCTCGTCGTCCAGCCTTCCTGATCCCGCGTCCAGCATCCCTGATCCCCCGTCCAGCATTCCTACTGTCGACGGCTCTATGGAGGGAGCCCACGCCGATCATATGGAGGACGGCGATCAGACTGATCCTGCCCAGGCAGGAGGTGAGAGCGACCCTCCATGCGCTCCCCCGGGCGAGACGCGTATGGAGATTTGGACGGACGGGCCTATGAAGTAAGTTAATTAATTATTATATATTTCTCAAATGATTATATGTACATATATATTCATAAAAAATTATTATTGTATAGATATCGGCCTTCTGCAGTACAGAGACAGCTGGGGACATTTGTGAGGCAGAACTATGGTGGGCCTTGGCTCAACTACTCAGATGCTCCCGCAGATAGGAAGGCCTTTTGGTTCGCCCACTTCAAGGTAAAAAATTTGTTTATTTTTAAATTTTAATAATCATTTGTGTATATTATACAACTTTTGTATTTTACTTCTTGTAGAGGACCTATTTCTATCCACCACACCGGGCGGCGAGGATCGAGGGCCAATTTCCTGTCGTCATAGCCAAGCTCATCCGTGATGCGATCGACGACCAGAAGCGTCGTGATCGCGCCGGACGTCCGATCCAGGGTTGGATTACGCCAGAGCAGTGGACTGCGATGAAGGCTAGATTCAGCGAGCGCCAGTACCAGGAGCGGTCTGAGAAGGCCAAGGTGGCGCGGTCGAGCGCCGGTAAGTGGTGTGGCGGCTCCATTCCGATGACGGAGCATTTTCGTCGTCTGGTACGTTTTCTATGTTTATATATAGTTCGATATAATGTTTAATACTAATAATAGATAATATATTTTAACAGATAAAGAAGGGTGAGGAGCCGAACATGGTGACCGTCTTCCTGGTCACCCATCGGAGGGCTGGGGACTTCATTGACGAGAGGGCGACGCAGGCATATGTAAGTTCTATTCAACTAATATTAACTGACTATAATTTAGAAAACAGGAAAATAGATATCAATATAGACTTTAGTAAACACTTACACGTTAGCAAACATGTTCTAGGCCGAGTTTGTTCGGCTACAGAAGGAGGCGGCTGATGCTGCTGCTGCTGCTAGTGCGCAAGCAGAGGGAGGGGCTGGTACTTCCTTCCAGCCGCCTGCAGAGCCATCGCCGGACGAGCTCTGGATGACCGCCGTTGGCGGTCTTCAGAAGGGTACGTACTACGGTACGGAATCCTACGGCGCGTATTTGGCTTCGGAGTCATCCCGGGCCCCCTCTGTCAGTGCGCAGTCTCCGGCTACGCAGGCGTCGTCACAAGCTGAGGATGTTCGTCGTCAAATCGAGGAGCTGCGTCGCGAGTTGCAGCAGCAGATTTTTGATGCGGTCGAGCGACGATCCGACCCTCCGATCGTCACCGGACGATTTGATGCGGTCGAGCACAGTATACAGGAGCTGATGAGTCTGCATCAGGCTGCAGCTGCCAACTTGCAGACGCTCACCGAGTCTACGCAGCGCACGGAGCGTAGACAGCTCGAGCTGGACGGATCGCAGAGGATCCTTTCTCTCTCAGTCGCTCAGTATACTGAGAAGGTGGTGAGTGCCCTTGCTGCGCATGGTGAGCGACTGCGAGAGCTGGAGCAGGTACGTCCTCCGGGTCCATCGACGGCGCCGACTCCAGATACTGCACTGCCTCCGGCGCCGACTCCAGACATTGTACTGCCTCCTACTGCCCCTACGGTACAGCTCACCCAGGAGCAGTATGACTACATTCTATCCCAGTTGCGCGGCAGGGGTCCGCAGTGATTTTATTGGTTTTTTTATGACTTGTATGTATTGGCCCTATAGGCAAATTGTTTATTCATACACTGTTGTTTATACACTTGGTGGGAGACTTTTTATCATCTTCCATTTTTATTTGACTCTATTGGATGTTTGTGAGGATGTGTGTCTTTGATATTTACTTTGCACTGCCTCCTATTTTTATTGTGATATTTACTGTGATATCTGCGACGGGATGACAAATATACCTACGCTGGGTTATAAGCGATGATCTGATATACAAAGGAGATGCTGCCAAAATTTTAAAAAAAAATATTGTGTATTTTTGTTATGATGTGTGTCTGTGTTTACAGTGAATGTGAAATACAGTGTTCGGAACCATCGACAGTTTCGATTACTGTTGTATGTTTTATCTTGGATAGAAATAGCAACAGTTCAGGGTGCACTTCTGAGAGCTTCATTTTCACGTCCTTCACTTTCTCGGACGTCGTAAAGGTTCCCGAGAAGGTGAAGGACGTGAAGAGGAAGCTCTGAGAAGTGCACCCTGAACTGTTGCTCTTTCTATCAAAGATAAAACATACAACAGTAAGCGAAACTGTCGATGGTTCGAACACTGCACTTCACACACACTGTAAACACAGACACACAGCATAACAAAAATATCAATTATATTTTTTTAAAATTTTTTTTTATATTAGCGACGTATAGCTACGTTCTGCGACGTACTGCGACGTCACACAGACGTCGCTATACGTCGCTAACTAGCGACGTTACGTCGCTCGACGTCGCTAATATACGTCGCTACGATGCCCACGTGGCCACGTGGATGCCATGCCTCGTCATCATTTACAAACTTTTGAAGCGTCGCTAGTGGTCGCTTTACGTCGCAATGTTGGCGACGTACTTATACGTCGCTCTCTGTCGCTCATTTGGCGACGTCTAGCGACAATGGACGCCGCGTCGCAAATAGCGACGTTCGGCGACGAAATTACCATCTGCGACTTGCCTATAAGCGACGTAGGTTTTTCGTCGCTAAATACGTCGCAAATCAGTGTTAGCGACGTACTGCGACGTATTTAGCGACGTCTCCTGACGTCGCTAATCTGGGTTATTTTAGTAGTGATGTGACAGAGTCCTCCAGTTGCATATCTGCTATGACACTAGTAGGATATGCACAGCGAGCCTTCGGAAGCCAAGTCTTGCAAGACTTGTTTGGCTTCGCTGATTTTGAGGGAGTAGAGCCATCCTCGAGAGCATTTCTTCGAACGCCTGCTGATTGAACTTTACGATCAGCATCTTCTGAGTGCTCCCCACTTTGTCAGTATCGGATTGCATCACCACCTTCTCGTCAGAGGAAAAGGTAGTCCCCAGCAGAGTCGCCATTTTTGTGGACACACACAAAACAAGAAAAAGAAAATGCTATCTTTTCTTTATTGGCACAAGGCACCACAAATCGAGTACGCCTGAGAGATCTTGCGCTGAGGATCCCCGAGTACAAAAAAGAATTCTGGAAAATAGGACGATGGAGATCGAGCGGCAGTTGCTCCTTTACTCCGTTGACACTCCAATTATAAAAGTGGGAGAAAATCTAACAAAATTGCTAACTCTCGGCTCACTGGCAAGATGTGCAGCAATTTGGCTCTCGAAAATGCTCTCCGTTCTGTGTTTTGAAGAGGGATGAGGCCCCCCTTTTATAGTCGTTCTTGAGCTGGAATGATGTTATGCGCCCACATGAGAAAACACGCTGGTTTTTATGTGGGCGCATAGTCCTGCTTTGGGCGCATAGGATGTAGGCGCATACAGGCTGCGAGATCGTAGGTTGGTCGTGGTGTTGACGTGGCCGCATGCTTCGGTGCACGACTGCTCGTGGAGACTGACGTGGCTGTGCGCTTCGGTGCACATTTTGATCATGGCTTTGACATAGCCATGTCTCAGGCTATGCGCCCTCCTTTTGGAGGAGCTAGTCTTAGGCGCATGAAACTTCACTGGCTGGGCGCATGGAGCTTCACTGACTGGGCGCATGGAGCTTCACTGGCTGGGCGCATGGAGTTTCACTGACTGGGAGCATGGAGCTTCACTAACTGGGCGCATGGAGCTTCACTGGCTTGGGCGCATGGGGCTTCATTTGCTGAAAAATTTTCATTCTTCTACAGTGTGTGTGTGTGTGTGTATATATATATATATATATATATATATATATATATAAATATAAATATATATATATATATAGAGAGAGAGAGAGAGAGAGAGAGAGAGAGAGAGAGAAAGAAAGAGATAGATAGATGGATGGATCAAATTCACGCTCTATTCTATCCACCCTATTATCATCTCTATCTCATTTGTTGGATTAGATTTAATAAACGATCAAGATTAAATCTCTAACCGTAATATAGAAACTAAAAAAAACCTCCATAGCCAAATTAGAGAAGAGAAAGAAATCAAGGAAACCATAATAGGGAGAAACAAAAAAAACCTTGCCTTCCGCTGCTCCTATCCGCTCCTTCATTGCACATTCTCTTTCTTCTCCTACTCTGCGCCTCCACTCCTTCGCCCACCCGCTTCATCTCCGGCCGCTGTCCTCGTTCAATGCTGGTGATACTCATATTTCTATGCAGCTACCTGTAAGTAAAATAATTGTAGACTTTAATTTGTCTCGACAATTGAATGCAGGCCCTTAAAAGCAGAAGGGCAGGTACGGCTTCTGTCAAATATTGATTCATAAGAGGATATCGTGTCCCGGAATGAATGACCCAAAGGCGGTAATGAAGGTGGACAACGATATCAAGTAGCTAGACCGAAGTATTTAGCTGCTTTGGGACATGTTGGATATCGAGAAAGATCTTCGGAAGAACGGAATAGAGCCTGCGACAGACACTGCCAGGAGGAGAGCCATGGCTGAGGTTTGTAACATCTGTTATGTATCTACCAAGTATAGAATACGAAGAAGCTGCATCTGATTAGCAAGAAGCCATTGGTCAAGCTCACTAATAGACACATGATGGAACTCGTCGTGAACTAGGAGGCCAAGAAGCTTGTTTCTAGTTTCTACTGCAGGCAAGACTTGATTCTACCATTTAATATGGAATATGTTACTAACAGATGTATCTGTAACCTCGAGTTTGATATAGCATCTTTCCAATTGATGATGAATTAGAGGTGAACAAACCGAACAATACGGTTGTTCGGCAGGGATATTCGAGGGATAAGTTCAACAAGACTTCAGATTTGGCAACCTCTAACTCTTATGCCATTTGCTTTTGTACATGTGTTGTCCAGCTTGTAATGGTTTATCAATAACTGTTCCACAAAAGAGGCAGCAAAATAATACAAATCAAAATTTTTAGATTTCTAATTTTTTGCCCATTTTAAATATCGTTACTATTCCCTCATCCCAAACTTCTTCCACTCCACCTGTGTTTTTATGACTGGAAAAATTGTTTTCCAAAGTTTTTATTGTTCATAATGCTAATTCTCTGCATTGTGATTCCATTCCAGGACTACTGTTGAGTTAGTAAGGCAAAAGACAATAAATGATAAGTTGAATAGACACATACAAATCAAGTGAGTTCGACTATCAACAGAAATCATCACAAATCCAACTTATAACCCAACCATAGGCCATGGAGAGTTTCATAACTTGATTAAACACACTACACAAACACAGAGCATAATAAATAGCAATAGCAGTAAAACTGAGACTTGCACTTCTCTGATTCTTCCCAAACCATCCTTTGCAATCAAATAGAACCCTAGCTGATTCCAAATATCAACACATGGAAAGATCATACAGAATACAAAACCCCACAAAATAGTTGCAAGCAAGATATCAAAAGTCAAAATAACTATTATTTACAATCAATTGACCATGAAAAGGTCATGGTTGAGAAACCACTAACTACCATCAAACTATAGAGCATACTTTGACATATAGCTAAAGCCAGCATCTTTTAAGTGGAGAATGAATGAATAAGATCATATGCAAAACTACGTCCCGATTCCAAAAGTAAAATTATTGGATCATTGAAGAAACAAAACAGACATCCGAAGTTCTAAAAAAACTTGAAACACACCACCATAATACCCGGCGATCTTCGTCAGATGGTGGTTACAGAATTATGGTTTGTTGGTAACTGGATATAGTTCACACCAAAGATTTGGTTGTGGTCTTGCTTCCTAGAAACAAAAGTGTCCAAAATATCTTGCAAAAGTTGGTTAGCATCCTCTTCCTGATCAAGTAGGTAGGCAGATCTTGCAAAATACACTTTAAGAATAAAGACACTTCTAGACTGGCAACCATTAACTTCAGCTATTACCTGCACATAAATTTTATTTTGTTTTTACAAAAATAAACCAGCACATATGTTAAATGTCCACAATCAACACCAGAATTGAAGTCAAATTATCAACTTATGACAAAATTTAAAAAGAAACTATAGGAAAAGAAATAAGACATAAAAATAAGCATCTAAGAAATGCATACCTGAAATGAATACATAATTAATGTTCAAACAACATCTTATTCCAAATCCGTAACTTCATCACATAACTATAAATGAAAAATAAATTTGATTTACAAGTATTCAAAAAAAATGGAAGGATCTGGTAACGAAACTATCCAGAAGAAAAAAAATCCTGAACTTATCACATAGGTCAACACTGCTCACACTTGTCATTTAACCATGTAATATAATCTGTGGAACAAATTATCAACATATAAGAACATAAATATAGATTCCAGGAATTTATTGAAGAACATAAATATAGATGCTAGGAATTTGTTTTAAATGATTCATATCCCCATAATACAAAAAAACTAATAAACAAACAATAGATCAAATTTCAAAATTGGCAAAATTGTAATATATACCGATCGATAATTATTGTATTGGTATATACGTCATATATCAAATCTGCCATTAGGAATCTATTTTTTTTAATTTGGTTGGTTGTTCTTATTTTTCTACCGAAGGATCAACAACTGCTTTACTAAAATTTGCAAAGGTACATGTGCAAAGATGTATATGATTTATTCAAATGAAGTTTATAGACTCCTCGATTTCCCTTGTCATACATATTTGAATCATACATGCTAGTTATGAATTAAAACTTTAGGATTGCTTCAAATCAAAGCCTCTCCTACAACAATTCAGTTTTGTGAAGATTTTGCAATGTCAGTATGTTGTATGCATTATGAATAAACTCGATTTTTTTTACTTCTGTTGCAACCTTCCGTGAAGATTTTTTTTACTTCTATTGGACAATTTAGTTTCCGTCTTTCTTTCTATATATAAGTTGTTTTTAATAAGATTGTATACTATCATGCTTGTTTCCAGATCCATGAATGAAATCTCTATCGGTGTTAATATATCATTCTAATTTATTTTAATGCATTCAACAAAAAAAATTAACAATTATATGCATATTACTTACAAAAACACACATGCCAAGGCTGAGAAAGCAGCTGAAGGCGGAGAGGCCGGGCGGAGGCGACCGGAGGCGGAGCGAGCGGGCTGAGGCGGAGCACACGACCGGAGGCTCTTTTATTTTTTGCAAGGAGACAGAGCGGGTGAGGGTTTTTTTTTTTGGGGGGGGGGGGTTATATAGGGTTTAAGTGAGGGTTTGTTTAACGTTTTTTTGTCTTTTATTTTAATCTCCAAGTCGGTGGGTTAACGAGGGTGATTAAGAAGTTTAAAAATCATAAATATCTCTTATTTGTTCTATAAAATATTTTGATTTTTTCTTCTAATTTTTTCCCAAGATATTGCTCTGTAGCTTCCTTATTTGTGAAGATATTTTGACAAGTTCTAATTAAAATTCCAATCAAATTTAATTTTATGACATATATAATAAGAATATTTTGGTAATTATTATTAATCATTCTCCCACTTAAAACTTCTAATCCAAACAAGAGTTACTAAACACACCCCACTTAACTCTCCCTCCAATCCAAACAAGGTTATACCTATTGCCTCTACTCCCCCTCGCTTAACTTCCCTTCACTTAACCTCACTTAATCGTGCTTATTTTTCCTCTTAATCCAAGCAGACCCTTAATCTAAATCGTTTATTAAATCTAATCCAACTAATGAGATATCACTACAAGAAAAATACCTTTTTATGTCGGATAAAAACCGTCATATATGACATTATGACGATTTTTTTACACCAGCAACCATGATGAAAACGGGTGTTATAAATGTTTACAAAAACCGTTATGAATGGTTATACCTTATATGACATTTTCTATTTGAAAATGATATAAATAGTTCTATTATATATAACACAAAATTTTAAACCGACATTAAAGACACAATTATATATAACATCACATTTTAAACCGACATTAAAGACACATTATACATAACATTTTTAGCCTGTTCTGGTATTCACACACACACACACACACATATATATAAAACATGTGAAAGCTTATAAATCAATGCGTTATTAAAGCAATGATATTTCCAGAACATGCATAATTTCCAGAATGACACAAGCATTATAACAGTTAAAACATTTCATTAATAATTTTCAGTTCCAAATATCATACCATCTTAATTACATATATATCTCTCTTTTTCAGCCTTTGCTTAACATATCATCATCTTAACCAACATATCCTCATTTTAATTACATTTCAAAAAAAATCGAAATATATACATATTCTTTCTTTTTTAGTGCAGCAGAACGGGTGAGAAATTCCATGCTGCCAATGTTAGTCAAAAGATCCTGAAAAACAACAAATTAGGATTCATTAATTTATATTAATGGGGAGTTATTTCCTTTGAACTTTACAAAAAGAATAGTATGAGTGCAAAATAGAGAGTAACAAAGCCACAAGAAATAAAATGCATATAAAAAAACTATGATGTTTGTTTTGTGCAACTTGTATTAGCAACAAAAAAAAAACCTTTTGGATAAATGTAAATCCTTCAGCAATAAAAATGGGAATTTCAAAGTCAATGAGCTAAAAAAATTATGATATCCTTTCTTACGCTACTTGTGTTGGAAGCTCATCTTTTGCTGCCACATGCATTTAAGAACAACATGCTGGTTAGGAGTAATAGAAAATTCCCCACCCATTCCTACAAAGTAGGAATTAGTAAAGCACATATATCAATGAAGAGTTGGATTGGGTAATCTAGAGTAATCTTACCTATACTGCTTAATATATAACATTGTTGCCTTAGCTTTTGCAATTGCTCAGATACACCATAAACAGTCAACCTTTGTTGTTGCAGAATGATAATCAGATCTTCTATGAATGAGGCTACACGTTTGATCTAAATAGCACAGAAATAAACTGATTCGTTTGTAAACTTGAATATAATTCAGTTTTGGTCTTACTAAATACTATACTTCAATAAGTATACCAGCTCCAGAGTGAGATCTTTTTTGAAATTGAAAGAAACTTCTCGCAGCTGTTGCACCATGACCAAGTTTTTAAAGTAGCCTCTATTTGCAGCCTCCCATTTCAGATTACATTTGCCATCAGCAGGCTTAGAAGGGTTGCCACTTGGATGTTTTGAAGTTGGGGAGAGCTATGGCTGAAGCAAATGTTCCACACTATATGATGGCTGAACAAATGAGCTAATGAGTTGGCCTGATTTGAATTCAGGCTAGACAAACCCACAAATAAGACATCGTAGTCAGTCAATTGTAACAATAGCAACAACAAATGAGAGTAAATTTAAGTTATAAAAGGACAAATTTATTCTGACAATACCTTATTTCCTATCAGTCTTTGAGTGATTCCCTGGGAACAAATGCCTTGGCTTCATGTTAACAACATGTGATTCTAAAAAATGAACACAAACTCCAACTAACAATTAAATTTGAATGCAAGAAGAAATACATATTATGTAATAACTCCATAACTAGAGTTTTGTCCATCAAAAATATAATGCTAAAGCATTATAGTAAAGAATATACTTTCAATATGTGCTTGTTGATAATCACACACTACGAAATATACTTCAAATGTGCTAACTTATGGATAATCAAGCTTTTACAGCCAATATAGAACACCTAAAGACAGTAGGTAAGGAAAGACCAAGGTACCATCCTGAACTGAATCCTATTATCTATTGTAATTTACAAAAATATCAAAATTGGAGAAGGCTTACCAAAATCAACAATGGGGAAAAAAGGCTTTGGACAGGAAAAAAAAAGCACTCTATAGATTATATCAACCGTACAGTCGAATATTTGCATCTCATATCAGTCTAATTAAGCTTGGTCGAGGAAAGGTAATCATAGAATTTGGAACATTTTAAACTTGCACCGATACTTCATAAGAAAATATAAAAACATTTTAAACTTGCACCTTCTTTGGATTGCATTGACAGGAAACAAAAACCTTGGTAGATGAAAATTTGAAGCAGTATGAATGATAAATACACAAAAGAGAGCTTGATGGTTAATGACAAGGTTTGTCGGTCAAAACTATATAAATTCTGGGTTTTCTAACATCAGCTTCTAGGTACAGAAATAGAAAGGAAAAAAATATCAAAATATAACAAGTAATCAATGTCATTAAAGGCAGCTGGTGAGGAATTTCATATGTGTGAAATATTCTAAATCTCTTATGCAATGGGCACCTGAAAAATGTTGGACTGCTTAAGGATATAATGGGCACCTGACAAAACCCTGATAAGAACCTGCTTGGGAGGAAAGTGGCTCAGTCTGGAGTATAATGGGGCAGTAGTGGAGTTAAGACCATAACAAGCTTTCCCCTTAACAGTAGCATTTATTTAGCAGCATCATTTCTGAAGACTTTATACTGATATACTTGGCTCTGTTCAGTATCAAAATTTAGCAGCACAAGTATCAGAGCTTATCAGCAAAAGCAACAGATAGGTCTTAACCACCACAATGACTAACCTCCACATCATCACTGAATACTGCAGGATACGTACTCTCATCTTCATTATTGCCACACCACCCCAAATCTGTTATCCAGCTCATCAATACGGTTATCAGTCCAGCTGCACTCAGAGAAAGAGGACAGCTATATAAGAGGGCTATAAATAAGAAAAAGGATGGGAGAAATGGGATATAAAGAATGACATTTTTCTAGTCCACTTTCTCATTAGTTTAGATCTAGTTTTTCTTATTTCATAGTGAAACCCAATTTTCGTTACAATCAATAGAACTCTCCTTCTTCTCCAATTAGTTTTCTTCTAATTAACCCTAGAAATGTCAAATTACTCCAAATATTTTCCCATTTCGGATTTGTCACAATATTTTTCCATTTCGGATTGTCACAATTGGGGTCGTATCATTTCATTTAGAAATAAAGTTAGAAAATAAACATGACCCAATTTTCAAGAGTTGCATAAGCAGATTCAATGAGAAGAGCTCCAGATTGCTTGTTTAAAACTTTTAGACTCCTAAGCCAGATCAAGTAAATCAAAGATGTAAGTACTGACTATATCAGATCACTTAAAACATAAATTCACTTTTCTCAAAACTACACCGTTTACTCACCAATGCTACGTTGGCCAAAGGTCCCATTGCAAGTATGGATACCTTACCAGGATACTGAGAAACCATGTCAACCACAAATTCAGGTGCACGTTTTTCAATTTTGTTCCCTAAAAGTGGTGGGAGAAATAAATTCCCCAGACCGTCAGACCCATGTACAAAGTCAGCAACACGTGGCTTCCCTCCCTATAATATAAAGTATCATTCTCGGTCAAGAGAATAGCAGAAAGGTCTCTTCCTCCCAATATGCACAAATAAACTAAAGTAATCAAGCTACCATATTTTATTGTATTAGAGGAAATAGTGTAGCAATAACCAAACATTTAACTTCATTTCTGCTATGTAAGGTCTCTTCCTCCCTCATTGAAACCATTTAGTGCCATAAAACCAAACATACCAGCGTTCCAAGTCTCAAAATGCTCCCCAATATAATGTTCTTTAGTTTATGTAAAGAAATGTTAACACTAAATGATTTTGTCTTCTTCTATAAAAATAGTGATGGCAATAAGGATAGGAGAAAGAGAAGGCATAAATTTAACTTATAGGAAGCCCGACTGATACATTTAAAATATAAATCTTGTTGCTACTTGCCCACAACATTGCTTTTTCTGAATATACAAAGAAATGTTAATACTTAATGATTTGTTCTTGGATCCTCCAGACTAATATTGGAATTGTCATCTAAATTGTGAATTATATTCCTATATGGGATCAATCTAAAAAATTATGTTTTAATATCCATATAGGAATATATTTTTGTAGATATCATTGAAGAGAGTTTTGGGCTTATTAAAAAATTCCATATGGATTCTGAAGGAAGGTGCTTAGGGCTGCAAACGAGCCAAGCCGAGCCAAGCTTTTGTAAGCTTGAGCTTGGCTTGACTAGAATTAATCGAGCTCAAGCTCGATAATTTTTTTTTATTTTAGAGCTTGAGCTTGGCTCGAGCTTGTTTATATTAAGCTTGAGCTTGGCTTGGTTTGAGCTCGAGCTTGGCTTGATAAGCAAGCTTGATTCAAGCTTGATAAACAAGCTCGATAAGCTCAAAATCAAGCTCGTTAAGCTTGATTTCAAGCTCGCTCAACTTTATTTCAAGTTCATTAAGCTTGATTTCAAGCTTAACGAGTTTGATTTCAATTTAGTTAGGTTTGAATTCAAGTACCTGTAATATTAACAATTTATTTATAAAAATTTAATTATAAAAGTTTATTAATATCAATTATTAAGGACATATAAATATATGATGCACAAATATATATAAAATTAGAATTCAATAAAGAACAAACGAGCTTCTAAACAAGCTCCTTAACGAGCTCTTAAACGAGCCAGCTCGTAAGCTCATAAACGAGCCAGCTCGCGAGCTCAAACGAGCCGAGTACTTCTAAGCTTGAGCTTGGCTCATTTATTAAACGAGTTCGAAAATGAAGCTTGAGCTCAGCTTGTTTAGTAAACGAACCGAGCTCAAACGAGCTTTTATCGAGCCGAGCTTCGAGCAGCTCGCGAACGGCTTGGCTCATTTGCAGCCCTAAAGGTGCTTATTAACAGTTGTTAAAATGTCAGAATCAACTTGAGTATTTTGTTTAGCCAGAATCAGTTTACTACTTATACTCAATAGCACGAGTTAATACCACAAATGACAGGACTGAAACACACATAGAACTTTTAGTTGCATATCTCAAGTGACTATCAGAACAGTTATTGGAGAACAAGTTTCCAGCTAAAAAGTAGCACCACAAAGGACATGACTCAAACACACAGAGAACTTTAAATACCACATAACTGTTTAGAAATATATGGAAAAGTTATACTACAATTGAGATAAGTTTTCAGCCGAATAGTAGCACCACAAGATGATTGGAGAACAATTTGTAGCAAATTTAGCAATGCTAACCAACATAGTCCTTTGGATGCAATATAACTTAAAATTCATCAAAAGCCACGAAGCCTGTTCAATTGGTAAATCACTCAAGAAGTTCCAAAAGTTTAAAGTAATCGAGCTAAGGAAATAAGGCATGTCCTGGATAAGGAAATATGCTTGGAATATCAGCTGAATTGGAAGTCTATTATGAACAAGTACAGTATTCCAATTTATGATATGTAAGTAACCCACACATTGAATCCACCAATTTTGAGCCTACAAATGAACTTGAACACTATCCAACAAACAATCAAAGTTACGTTACCCGGACACATTGCATACATCCATCGTCCTAACAATGAGAGCTTAGAAATAACAACCGACTCTCTTATCCCCAATATCCCCATGATAAAAGCCCGTAATAGTGAACTATTAGGATAGATGGCATAACCTTTAGCCAACTTTTCATCAATAAAATAATGTTAGATGATTTGGCCAAAAGAATTACTAACTTATCAGAACTAATTTAGAGAATATAAAACAGGGTTTGCATATGTGCATATCACATAACACAATACATACAAATCTGCAATGGGCAATGAATTAAAAGTTACAAGTTCATCATAATCCGCATCAAAGAACATACTACAATAGAACATACTACGTTATATCATACTAAAAAAAATAGTATACAGGATGAAAATAGTCAACATTAATATGGTCTCCACTAAGAATATGGACACTTTGACGATAAGCGATTGCTTCTAATCAAATTGAAACAATTAGAAATTTTTAATAACAAAAGATGGAAACCCTAAACTAACCTATAAACAATATTCCCAAATTTATCATATTCTCTTCCAAACCCTAACCAAATTGATGACTACGAAAAAAATTATAGGAAAAAAATAAAGATAATGAGAATTTTTTTGAGAATAACTAAGCGAAACCCTAACCTATTCTACACAATAACGATAATTCCCCAAATCATCCCCCCAAACCCTAACCCAACTGATATCGACCTCAAAATGCAAAATCGATCAAGGAGAGTCCCCAAAAAATTCCATAGATTCATAGGAAAACTGATGAATAAAGATTAAATCATACAGATCTGAATAATCTACATCGAATCGAGTGAGAATAGGGTTAGAAGAGAAATAGGAGAGTTATTCCTGCTCTGAGTAGGGATACCCGTTCCACGTTCCACCGGTTGACAAAGCCATTGGAGGCAGAGGAGGAGGCAGCAATGATGTTGGCGAGATTCTCGAGCTTGGCGAAGATATTGGTCTGGTCAATCATGTCGAAGAGGCTCACCTTCTCCTTCTTCTCTGTAGATTCAAACAACAACCATCGATCTCTGATTACATCAAAGAAAAAATTAAGACTTTTTTGGAGGAGGTTCAGATATAAAAAAAATGTTGGGATGAGTGAGAGTTTGGGTTTGATACCATCATACAAGTTGTCCCCAAGGAAGGACTCACGGATGATGGGGAAGTCAGAGCATTCTCCCTCCTCTTTTTCCTTCTTAAAAACCCCCAAAAATTAGGGTTAGGGTTTTCTGGTCGGGCACTGAGGTAGGAAGGAAAGAGGAGAGGGGGGAGATGAGAAGGAAAATTGGAGAGAGAGAAAGAGAAAAGAAAAATTGAGCAAGGGTTTTGATTTGGGTTGGGGGTTGTCGGGTTTGAGCGGGCGTTGATGGGACGTACGAATTTTTTTACCACTTTTTATAACGTTTATGTTTAACAGTGTTATATATGTGTGAATAATATATAACGCTTAACGTTATAAATCGTTATAATAGGTCAAAAATTCTTCAAACCCATCATATTATGTGTGTTGCGGAAATTCTGTAACGCTTATAATTGAACCATTGTAATAACCTCTTTTCAAACGTTATAACATGGTCTTTTTCTTGTAGTGTATGGATAATAATGGGATGGACAGAAAGGGGTTGAATCTAATTCCTCCCAATCCCTCCTCATATATAATCTAAACTGTTTATTAAATCTAATCCAACTAATGAGATATAGATGATAATGTGATGTACAAAATATGGGTTGAATAAGATCGATAGACATCTTCTGGCGGATACTTAGCATTGGGAGGGTACCACGACTGGTGACTTTGTGCATAAGGTGGCATATAATCAGGCATGTCTAACCCTTGGACGTTCACTAGAGATTGTTTGGTGCAAAGCGAGTGCCAGGAAAATATAGCTACGTTTATATAAGCTTCTAATGGAGAAGCTGCTCACATTAGATAAACTCTCCCGATTTGGACTCCAGATTGGTTCCTAATCTTGTGTGATGTGTGGTCAGGCAGTAGAGACACGAAGTCATTTATTCTTCTAGTGTGAAACCACTCGGAGGATATGGTGGGAGTAGGAGAGGGCGCTCCGACTCCAAGTTGGTCCTGATACTGACATTGGTATTATCACAGATGCTATTATTCGGGGTAAGAGTATGGTCATCATTGGTCAGATTAGCTGTAGCAGTATGACATGTATGGCGAGAGCGTAATGCTCATATTTTTTCTACCCGGATCATCGAGAGATGGATTATTCTTAATATTAAGCATGATGTAAACTGTTTGAGGCTATCTATATCATGAGCCGCACCCAAAAATCAGGCATGAGTCATAGGTACGTCCAGCCTACGACACATCATCGGCGGTAGAAAGTTGTTTAAACTCAAATATAATATTCCATTCCATGCAATAATGTATGAATCATCTCAAACATAATTAATATAGATCCAGAGTTTAGAAAAAGGTGATATCTATAAGTCAATCACAACAGCTATGATAGAAGAGTTTTAAGTAAATGCATAAACCATAATCCAGAGAATCACCAAATCCCAACACACACACACACACACACACACACACACACACATATATATATATATATATATATATATATATATATATATATATATACACACACATATATATATATATATACACATATATATACACATATATATACACACACACACACACACACACAACCCAAGTATGTAATTCCAGAGTCAAATCCGAATCTATGAATATAAACTAGGGTATGACTAAACATCCTCTGCCGGAATCACGTCCTTTACAACTGCTTGGTCCTCCAGAATGTTGGGATCAGTCTCATAAATAAGGTCCTCTAACAATCCATAATAGGTGGGGCAAAGAGCCTCTAAATCATCGCCTAAAAATGTGGTTATCCAGTCAGGATTGGAGCAAGTATAAATACGGATAGACATTTCATAACATGATGGTGACTATATAACAAGAGTTAGAATATATGAAACATGGTAATCAAGTAAGAATGTAAGACTAAGCTAGCAGTTTAATGAAAACATGCAAAAACAGTTAATATGATAAGAACAGGTAAATATGACATGAACTAGATAAAGAACTATGTCAAGAAATCCCACCCTCTATGTGTTTTGAAATACCAAGTTAGATATGTGAATGGCTCAGATAATACTGTAAATCACACACGAGCATGTGCGATTGCTATCCACATGATACGACAAATCATACGTGAGAAGTGTGATTGCTATCCACACGATTAGACACGGAGAACAGACAGGGTAGTTCACACATCTACTGAGGAATTTCCTCGTCCAACACTAGCATTCATGAATTCAAGGCACGACATATAAGATACATGAATCACGATAAACACGATGCACAAAAATCACGTATCACAAATATCATGAATTGAATCCATAAAACACTAATCATGTGTAGCAAAAGTAACATGAACACGATAAGAATATATAAATCATGAAATAAAGACAATATCAGAAAAAAAAAATTACTGCATGTACCTGCCAGCAATCCAAGCTAAAAACTAGTTTGAACCGGTGTCCAAGTCGATGTCCAGTGATATTAATTCAGAAAACAGAATCAATATTATAAGTTAAAACTGGACATCTAGCCTATATCTAGGCCCTATGGGTTTTCTAGGTCTTGGTTACCATATAGATTAGCATATGTTAATTCTAATAGTTTACCGTGAACCTAGACATTTACCCTAATGTTTAGGTATTTACCCTTACCCAAATACCCAATCATATCTCCTTTATGGATTCTTACCTATACCCTTGCACATATGTATCCATACCAAACCTTACACCAATATCCTTTTATACCCATTCACTATTACCTACTTCCAGACAAGTAACACATGAGCAATTTAGGACTACTGTACAATGCAGTACATTCTACACCTATCACTGCTCACATGATCTCACCCTCATATTCAAATCTGAATGCCCTCTAGCTATAGATCCTAACAGCTGCTACACTTAATGCACAAAATACACACATATCACTCTACTGCACATAGGGTACACACACACTAGCCTCATAATCTTACTCTCCACACTGGTTTGTTCTGCCCAGTACCCTCTATCTTCTGTAAGCTAATGCCCACTTTTGTGCCCAAAGCTGCACACCCACAGATTGACCAGTCACACAAGTCTGCTCACAACAGACATGTACAACCTGTACTTCCTGCCATAACCTGAGCCATCTCCATGTCAGTCCTGTACGCATGTACTGACTGATACATGTGTATCTCCCTCTACAGCTGTTGTACATAGGGCATAAGGCTCTCACCTGGATATTAGCATTCATACACTCATTTTCTTTTATAGGTTTTTCCCATATATTCGACCAGTGATGACACCCTATAGGACACTGACTAATACCCATAACTGGTACTGCTAGCTATTAACCTACTGATTACATATACACACAGCTCACACACTAACATACAAACTGACACATATTGGCACACGACACATTAACCCATCTGATATGGTACACTAGTGCACCACACACACATACGCACAAGCAAAGCTTCCCTAGACTGCTGTTATCCCCTACTATACACTACACAGCTTCTACCTTTATCAGAAAATGGCATACACTCACACATACTTGCTGTTAGCTATCATGCACAAGTATCCTCCCCTTAACCATGGATACGCACACCTATATAAATCCTTCACTCACTACCAATATCATACACAAGTATCCTCCTCTTAATCATGGATACACACACCTAGCTAAATCTTATATATGAGGAGGCTCGAACCCGTGCCACAGGGCTTTGTGAGTGGGTTTGTTTTCAAAATAAAAGGGTATTTTGAAAATATTTGTTGGACAGCCTATTTGCCAGTACGATGCGGTTTACATTGTATTCCTAGACTCAATAAAATATAAAAGTACATTACGAATTGAAATACAGGTGTGACAACAAACACAACTTCAAGTCTTGAATGGTAGCAGGCACAGGCTGTCGTAGTTCATCCAAGTAGCCCTTATATCGAGACATGATTAGATCAATTATAAAAATTTGGTTCGACCATGACCAATGGGCCAAAAAAATGGTACGACAAAGAGCCGGCATATAGTCACCTTCGAGTGTTTTGTTGTATACATGTACCAAAGGACGAAAGATCCAAACTTGAGCTAAAAATGAGACAATATGTCTTTATCGGCTATGGTCGAAATGAGTTTGGCTATAGACGCTATGACCCAGTAGAGAGAAGGCTCTATTAAAATAGTGATGTGGTATTTGTCGAGGATCATATCATGAGCATCACTTAGGATTTTGAGATGCCTTCTGAGGATAAAGAATTGCCTGAGTTAGAGTCATTTTCCTTCGAGTCGTTTCTAGAGGACACTATAGAGGATCCAGTTATGGAAGAGCAAGTACATGAAGATGCTCCCAACCTTGATCATCAGCCTGCTGATGGTGGTCATAGTAACCCTTAAGAGGATGAGCATGCCGAGGAGGTAGTTTCTAAAGGGTATGAGGCTACCAATATACAACCGACACCAGAGGTTCCATTGAAGAGGAGCATAAGAGTGAGTCGACAATCTATAAAGTACTCGCCAGATGAGTACATGCTACCGACTGATGTGGAAGAGCCTAAAAGTTTTGTATATGCAATGAAAGACGAACATAAACATGAGTGGATATAGGCAATACAGGAGAAGATGAGTTCCTTACAAGCAAACTTCACTTACGAGCTAGTATGGTTGCCAAAGGACAAGAAGGCTTTGAAGAATTGATGGATGTTCAGAGTGAACTAGATGGATGATGCTACTCGCCCTTGATAAAAAGAAAGGCTGGTAGTTAAAGGCTATGTCCAGCGGAAAGGTGTGTATTTTTATGAGATCTTTTAATTTCTTCGGTCGTCAGGTTTTCATCTACTCGGATGTGCTAGCATTAGCAGCCAGTTTTGACTTAGAGGTTGCGCAGATGAACATAAAGATGACATTCCTCTATAGTGATTTAGAGGAGGAATTATATATGAAGTAGCCAGAAGGATTATGTGAGAAGGGCAAGTCAGTTAGTTTGCCAGTTGAGAAAGAGTTTGTATGGTCTGAAGCAGGCTCCGGGGCAGTGGTACATGAAGTTTGAGTCATTCATGGAGGAGCATGATTATATACGGATGACTTCAGATTATTGTGTGTTTGTGAAGTACTTTATCGAGGATAATTTCATCATATTACTGCTTTATATAGATGATATGTTATTAGTGGATCGAAATACCACCAAAATAACAGAGTTGAAGCACTAACTGGGTGCGACATTCTCTATAAAGGATTTAGACACAGTGAAGACTATTCTTAGGATAGAGATCAGCCAAAATAGAGAAAAAGAGAGAGGAGAGAGAGGAAAAGAGTCCAAGCTACTGCACTTGTCCCAAAAAAAGTAGATTTACTGGGCACTTCGGCATTTTAGGATGGACGAGTCGAAGAAAGTGAGCAAATCTTTGTTGCTGACTTTAAGTTCACTACGGAGTAGTGTCCATCTAACAAGGACGAAAAGGAAGTTAAGGAGCAGGTCCTGTTTGCTTCAGTAGTGGGGAGTCTCATTTCTTTTGGTGGTGATGAGCCGAAGTTGGTCAGATATACTGACGTTGATATAGCTGGAGATGTAGACACGGGAAAAATGACTTCAGGCTATATAATGATGTTTGTTGGTGAAGCGATATCATGGTAGTCCTAATTGTAGCAGTATGTTGCCTTGTCTACGATAGAGGCAAAGTACATTACGGCGACGAACGCTTACAAGGAGTCGCTATGGATGAAGAAGTTTCTGCAGGAAGTTAGGCTTATGCCTAAGTAGTACATTTTGCTTTGCGATAGCTAGAGTGCAATCCACCTTGGAAAGAAGCTGATATTTTATAATGGATCCAAATATATTGAGACTCGGCATTATTAGATACGAGATATACTTGAGAAGAAGGATGCGTTTCTTGGGAAGGTTCATACGGAGGACAATAGAGCGAATATGCTCAAGAAGGTTTTGTCTAGGTAAAAGTTAAAAGTATTACAGGCGGATTATCAGTATGATGAGCTCCTACACCTAGTTGGAAAGGAGAAGATTGTTGGTGTTGGATGGGGTTCTTAACCTATATAGCAAAATTTTATAGTAGAACGAACGCCATCCGTGTGTCAGAGAAGCTCGAGGAGTACGATGAGTGCTATTCGAGTATCAAAAAAACTTAGGATATCGGAGTAGTAGATGTTTTTATCCAGGGGACACTAAGTTTGGGTCGAACTCGATCTTTCCACCGAACTCGAGCGAGTTTGCTCTCTTGGAGTCAGAATGTTGGCATGACTTGCTGGCTCGAAACAGTTGAGTTCAGCCTGAACTCGATTGTCGATGAGCTGTAAGGGATTTGGGGTGTTTAATACACCGTTGGATAATATTTAATAGTCCAGATTGATACGGGTTTGAGGGAGTTACATTTAGGTATTTTATAACCCTGATTAATTGTAAGAAGTAACAAAGACACAACTATGGAGAGTGATAGAGAAAGGGGTTGACGGCTACTTTGAAGAGGAGATCGTTTCAGGTAATTCTTTCTCGTCTTCTTCATTCTTCGTGACACTACTAAAATATGCTCCATTAGCGACGTAAATTTAGCGACGTTAATATAACATCACTAAATTGTGCACATTAGTGACGTTTAATTGAAACGTCGCTAATAGTCGCTACTAGCGACAAAAATAGCGACATGACAACGACGTATATTAGTTACATGAGCTAGTCGTCGCGAAACGTTGCTATGACGTCGCTAATAGCGACTAATTTAGCGACGTTATGATGAACGTCGCTAAATTCTAATTAAATTCCCCCCACCGATTCATTTTCCCCTATTTTACTTTCCCATTCTCTCTCCTTCCCCCCTCCGACGCTCTCACTCTCTCCGGCGACTCTTCTTCCTCTCCGGTACTGACTCTCCCCCTCTCCCTCTCTCTCTCTCTCTTTCTCTTTATTTTGGTTGTTGGTGGTTGAGGGGTGCGAGTGGCTCGGAGGGAGGGGCAAGGGAGGATACGGGTGGTTGGAGGGTGAGTGGGGGGTGGCTGGGGGTGGGGCAGGGGGGTGAGGACGGCTCGGGGAGGGGAGCTAGGGTTAGGGTTCGGATTAGGGGTAGGTGTGTGTGGGGGGGAGGGGCGGCTGGGGGAGGGGAACATGGGGGTGGAGGCGGCTGGGGGAGGGGAGCAGTGGGGGTGGGGGCGACTGGGGAAAGGGAGCAGGGGGGTGGGTAGGGTGAGGGTTAGGGGTGGGGGTGAGAAGGGGGGCTGTGGGAAGGGGAGGGTTAGGGTTAGGGTTAGGGTTAGGGTTAGGGGTGGTTGGTGGGGGAGGGTGGCTGGGGAAGGGAGGGGGGCTGGTGGGGGAGGGCGGGGCTGGGGGAAGAGGGGTTAGGGATAGGGTTCGGGTTAGGGTTAGGGGTGGTATAGGGGGGAGGGGCTTGGTCAGGGGCACCGGTAGTGCCGAGAAATCTGATAATTTAGTAATAATTATTTATTTTTCGACACCGAAAAATGTGATACTCCGATTCGATAGTGCCGATATTTGTAAAAAGTAGGTTTGTTGGTTGGTTAATTGGTAACATGGTGATCAGTATTGACACAAAGTCACAGTCAACCAAATATTGACTACATTGACTAAATAATATCTGTATTAATTTAATACGACACACGACGTCTGCATAACAGTTCAAGACAGACGACAGCTCAGTCTCCGGCTCTCAGTGTGTTTTCGAGTCTGTATTTTATATTTTCATTGAGTCTAGACTTGTGTACTCTGAGTCTTGCTGAGCTCTTGACACTTAGTCTACAGCCTACCCAAAATCCCAAGCTCCACTGAACCAAACACTGCCCAAAAATCCCCTTAGAACCACTCTGTGCTCTGGAGACAGAGTTCGGGCCGAACTCTGCCTCCACACAGAGTTCGGGCCGAACTCTGTCCCCTAGAAATCAGGAACCCTAATTTTAGGGTTAGCTAGTTGCTAGTTGTCCAATGGCCAAATTTTTGAATTTTCCTACCCGAATTCTGGCCGAATTCTGCCTATAAAAATACTATAAATAGGGCATGAATTCTTTCATTCCAATCCGTCCAATCTTCTTTTCTCTTCTCTCTTATAAGCTCAAGTAAGCCAGACCCTTCCCATCTACTAGCCACAAGCCTCCTAAGTGTCGAGTGCTCAGCATCTCTCAGTTAGGATTCTTGTGCAAGAGTCAAAGAAGTCGCTTGGACAATTCCAAGCAAATCGCCACTGCGATCATCTGTTAGAAGTTGACGTGCTCTTCTGAAGAAAAGGCACGGGTTGTAAACTACTATTTCACAAATAGTGGATTTAATCCTGAGCTAGAGTTCTCAGGCCTGGACTAGTCCTCCACGAGGGAAACCAGGTTAAAATTGCTGTATTTGCGTATGCTCTTCTGCTCTTCATTTATTTTCCGCACTTTACTCTGATTATTTATTATTGGTGAAAGAGTTATTTTTAATTGGCTATTTTTCTATATAAACTCTATTCACCCCCCTCTAGAGTTGCCATACTGTTCTTCAATTGGTATCAGAGCTCTGTTCTCTTTTTAAGGACTAACATCCTAAGAGCTGATCCATGGCAACCACACAATCCTTGATTTCCAATCATGGTGAAGGTCAGTCCACTCATAGGCCTCCCCTATTTGATGGAACTAACTATACATATTGGAAAACAAGGATGAGCTTCTATCTTAAGTCTCTAGACTTTGACCTGTGGACTGTCGTCACTGACGGTTACAAAAAGCCCGTCAGGATAGTTGTCGATGGTAACCTCATTGAGAAACCACACGACAAATATTCTGTCGAGGAGAAGAAACAGGCAAGTCTAGATGCTAGGGCTATTAATGCTTTATTCTGTGCTATAGACAGGAATGAATTCAACAGGGTCTCCACATGCACCACTGCTCATGAAGTATGGAGACTTCTAGAAGTGACGCATGAGGGAACCACACAAGTGAAGGAATCTAAAATAAGCCGTCTCACTCAAGAATACGAAGCCTTCAAGATGAAGCCAAATGAGACGATCACTCAAATGTTTACAAGATTCCTCGACATCATCAATCCTCTATCCTCGCTTGGTAAGCAGTACTCAAACCACGAGAAGATTCGTAAGTTACTCAGAGGGTTGCCAAAGATTTGGAACCCTAAGGTGACGGCCATCATAGAAGGAAACGATCTCACATCAATGTCAATGGAGACCTTGATGGGTAAGCTCATGACTCACGAGCTTGACCTCAAGGACTTCGAAGAGCCTGCTCCGAAGACCAGGGAGATCGCACTCAAAGCTCATCGACGAAGGGCTGATCACGATGAGACCGAAGACGATAACTCGGATGATGAAGACCAAGCTCTCATGGTTCGCAACTTCAAAAAATTTCTTCGCTTCAATCGAAGGAAGAAGGATTCATAAGAAGATGATGAAGAAGAGCCAACCTGTTACGGTTGCAAGAAGACTGGACATGTCCGAAAAGACTGCCCATTCTTGAAGAAGAGCAACCGCTATGAGAAGCCATACAAAAAGAACTCATCAAAAAAATATGCCAACACAGGAATTTGGCATGAAAGTGAAGCGAGTGACTCCGAGAAAGAAAAAGGCTCTCCTCAAGATACAGCAAATGTGTGCCTAATGGCAACTTCCAACAAGGTATCTAACGAAACTCTAGATGACTTCTCTTTTGATGAACTTGGCGATGCTTTCACTGATTTACTCGATGATCACAAAAAGGTCATCGGTAAATACAAGCATGCCAAGGACAAAATCAAAAGTCTTGAAGATGAGATACAAAGAATTTCCTTACTTCTTGATAATGTTAGAAACACGACACCCACTAATGACCCTGATGAAGTATCCAAGCTTAAATTAAGCTTACATGATGCTGAAGCACGTATTGAGCAACAAACTCAAGAAATCACTACACTCAACACGTTGCTTGCTGAAGAAAAGAGTAGACACAAGATTTCCATGACTAAGATATATGGCTTAAATATTAAGGTTGATGAACTGCAAGCTGTTTCTAAAAGATTAGAAACCAAATTGGGTAAACAGGTTGTTCAACCTCAAACCCAATCACATGGGCACAACACCACTCATGCTAGTCAACCACGTCACTCTCATGCAGCACATAACCATGCATTTATATACACAAACTTTCACAAACCACGTGCACGTAAGAACAATTCTCACTCAGTACACAATCATCATGCACAAAGACACAATCAACATCACTCCACACATAGAAATCATCATGCCATGCCATATAGACAAAATCATTATGTCATGCCATATAGACAAAATTATCATGCCATGCCATATAGACAATATCAGCATGTCACACATCATAGACAATACCATCATGATATGCCTCATAGACACCATCACCATGCCACTCATTCTGTGCATAATCATCATCACCATGCCAACTCTTCACATTATGACCATCCTCATCCTATTGCTTATAGATATTATTCTCATGCTCCTAGTATAAATAAGAATGCTATCTGTACTTACTGCGGATTACATGGACACATCTCACCACAGTACAAATTTAGAAGACTTGTAGATAAAAAGATATATACTTGGTTTCCAAAGACTAACTTTTCAGGACCCTCAAGAACTCGGGTACCAAAGGTCACATCTACTCTTGATGTAGGTGGACCTTCCCTCTTCAACTGAAAGTAGGTGGATTCTCGATAGTGGATGCTCGCGACATATGACGGGAGACGCAAATCTTTTTGCATCACTATCGATGAAGAGAGAAGGATATGTATCCTTCGGTAACAATCTCAAAGGGCACATAATAGGTAGATGTCTATATGCCCACAAAGACGAACGACTACTTTGGCACCAGCGTCTTGGTCATGCCAACATGGATGCTATATCCAGGCTTTCTACCAAGAAGCTAGTGAGAGGATTGCCTGACATCACATTCAAAAAGGACACAGTATGTGCCGAATGTGAACTAAACAAGGTAACTAAATCCTCGTTTCATTCCATCAACTCTGTAAGTACTACTAGACCCTTAAAATTACCTCATATGGATTTATTTGGTCCTAGTAGAATAGCTAGCCTTGGTGGCAAACTTTATGCATTTGTTATTGTTGATGATTTTTCAAGATTTACTTGGGTTTTCTTTCTCGCTAATAAGAGCGATGCTATTTCTGTTTTCAAAGTTTTTGTGAAAAAAGTTCAAAACGAAAAAGGCTACATGATTACTCGAATCCGAAGTGATCATGGAGGCGAATTTGTAAATTATGATTTTAAAAATTTTTGTAATGCAAATGGTTTTGATCATGAATTTTCTTGTCCTAGAACTCCTCAACAAAATGGTGTTGTGGAGCGGAAGAATAGAACTCTCGGCGATATGGCCAGAGTCATGTTGAATAAATTTTCACTTCCGAAATACTTTTGGGCAGAAGCTGTCAGTACAGCATGCCACATTTTGAATAGGGTGCTAATTCGTCCCATTACGAAGAAAACACCCTATGAGCTTTGGTTTGGGAGAACCCCCAATGTTTCTTATTTTAAAGTTTTTGGTTGTAGATGTTTTATCCTTAACACCAAAGACAACTTAGGCAAATTTGATGCCAAAGCTGACGATGGTATCTTTCTTGGTTATGCCGCCAAGAGTAAGGGATATAGAGTTTTTAATAAACGCTCACTTATTGTGGAAGAGTCAACAAATGTGACTTTTGATGAAGACAACAGTGCAGTAAGTACTCTTGATGATGACGTTGAGCCATCAACTTCTACTCCAATGAATACTTCAACAGAAACTAATTCTCTGGAGGGTTTGCCTAAGAAATTCTCTTTCAAACCTTCTCATCCAGAAAATTTAGTTATAGGAGAAGTTTCACGTGGAGTAACTACTAGATCATCACTAAGAGACTCCGTTGCTAGCACTGCCTTCATTTCACAAGTAGAGCCTAAAAACATTTCTGAAGCTTTTAATGATGAATTTTGGATTTCTGCTATGCAAGAAGAACTCAACCAATTCGAGAGAAGCCAAGTATGGGAACTCGTTCCTAGACCGGTTAATCACTCGAGAATTGGTACTAAATGGGTTTTTAGAAACAAAGTAAATGAAGATGGTTCAGTCACACGTAACAAAGCTCGTCTAGTAGCTCAAGGATACAACCAAGAGGAAGGTATCGACTACGATGAGACGTATGCTCCTGTTGCTAGACTAGAATCCATTCGGATGCTTTGTGTTTTTGCTAATTTTCAAAACTTTAAATTATTTCAAATGGATGTGAAAAGTGCTTTCTTGAATGGTTTTATTAAGGAGGAAGTTTATGTGAAACAACCTCCTGGCTTTGAAAATCACAAATTTCCCGACCACGTGTTCAAGCTAAAGAAAGCGCTTTATGGCCTCAAACAAGCCCCCAGAGCTTGGTATGAAAGGCTAAGTAGCTTCTTACTTGAGAAAGGTTTTTCAAAAGGAAAAATTGACACTACACTGTTTATAAAATCTTTTAAAGACACTATTCTGTTGATTCAAATTTATGTTGATGATATCATTTTTGGTTCTACTGATGAAACCCTCTGTCAAGAATTTGCCAAGTGTATGCAGACAGAATTTGAGATGAGCATGATGGGAGAGCTCAACTACTTTTTTGGTCTGCAAGTGAAACAAATGGCTAATGGAACTTTCATCTGCCAATCGAAGTATACCAAGGACATGCTGAAGAAGTTCGATCTTGACAACGTCAAACTAATCAGCACGCCAATGGCTACTTCAACCAAACTCGAACCAGATGAGAGCGGCAAACCCGTTGATCAACGTAAGTATCGAGGTATGATAGGCAGCTTACTCTATTTAACTGCTAGTCGTCCCGATATCATGTTCAGTGTTTACCTATGTGCTAGATATCAAGCTAATCCTAAGGAATCACACATGACCGCGGTTAAGCGTATCTTTCGATACCTTAAGGGTACGGTTACAGTGGGCCTATGGTATCTTAAGTCAACATCATTTGATCTTATTGGTTATTCCGATGCTGACTTCGCTGGATGCAAGGTCGACCGTAAAAGTACGAGCGGCACGTGTCATTTATTAGGAAAAGCTTTAGTCTCCTGGTTTAGCAAGAAGCAGAACTCTGTCGTACTATCCACAACAGAAGCTGAATACATAGCAGCTGGGCGTTGTTGTGCACAAATTCTGTGGATGAAGCAAACCCTTGAAGACTATAAGTTATCTTTTATGCATATTCCTATATTCTGTGACAATACTAGTGCCATTAATTTGACTAAGAACCCTGTCTGCCACTCACGCACTAAACACATTGAGATCAGACACCACTTTTTGCATGATCATCAGCAAAATGGCACGATTAACTTAGAATTTATCGACACTGATCATCAGCTAGCAGATTTCTTTACTAAGCCATTATCCGAAGAGCGCTTCAATTTCCTATGTCGTGAACTCGGAATTTTGGATGAAGCAGTTATAAGTTGAGACTCGTCTGCGTAAATATCGAGTATATTTTGATTCTTTTACGACAAATTTGGTATGGGTACAAGCCGAAAGGGTCCTTCTGACAACAAGGCATAAAAGCCTAAGCGACACGGTGCACTAGTCCTCAGGACTACCGCTAGCTGGGATCCGGCCCCTGTAGCTAACCCATGGCAAATTTGAAATATTGAATTACAATATATTTCTTTGTTTATTATATGGCTTGTTTCGACTTAATACTGTCTAATTATTTCATTCTAAAGTTCATTCTGACTTTTGAGTACCTCTCTATGTACTTCATTGATTTCATCAAACTTTTATCCTCAACCATCACTTTTCTTCAACACTTAACCAATTTTTCTATCTTTTCAGCCTGTTTTCTGTTCTGGACCACTAATCCAGAACTCGGGCCGAACTCTGCCCCCAACAGAGTTCGGGCCGAGTTCGGTCCAATTGTTCCAGAGTCGGGATCAGCCTCTGCCGTTGGATCATTTTAGATCATACGGTCAGAATTTCTTCCGACCAAAGAAAACCCTCTCTTATATTTCGGGTTTTCTTCTCTCTCCTTCACTATTGCCTCCTTCCTCACCTCTCCAAACTCTTTCCTTCAAATCCTAACCCTAGTCTTTGATCTAGAGTGCTCCATTACTCCTCAAAATCAAGGGAAAGGAGTTTCTCATCATTCTCTTCCACTATTTATTGATTATTTGAGGTATCATTCTTGTCTTCTATACTTCACACTATCAAGTTTTTTTTATGGCTCCTCGCTTGTTCAATCGTGGAAAGAGGATTCGAACTGAGAGTGTTTCCTCTTCGGATTCTCCTCCAACGAATGAACAGATCATTGAACAACTTCAACCACCTCATCCATTGTTCAACCCACCTCGTCCTCGAAATCCTTCTACCTATGACAACCGATTATTTGTCTCACTAGATGCCTCAAACAACTGGTTTAGTGACTATCAGAATCGTCAGGTATTCGCAGGACATCCTATTAATTTTTCTATCTTCTCTCAATATGATGCTTTATTTCATGACCTCTGTTTTGATGAGCTTATCACTACCACTTCTGCTATCTATCGTCATGCTGTCCAAATGTTCTACTGCAACATGACCTTTGATGATCTCCATATTTATTTACGAGTTGCAGGTATCAATATATCTTTTGATGACTTTGACTTAGCCGAATATCTTGATCTTCAAGAGCCCAATTCTTGGGAAAAGCTAGTTGACGCTCGCTCGTTCCGTTTTCCCGACGGAATTTCCCTTGAGAGCTTCAAGGACGATTTGTGTACTCCATACACACGTCCTCGCAAGCTCATGGCTAAATATCTCAACCCATATTTTTCTGATCTTCATTGGATTATCTCTAACACCATTCTACCCAAAACAGGTTCCCATGATGACATCACTTATCTTGAGATATCTGCTCTTTATCATCTTCACTTTGGAATTTCTTTCAATCTTCCACGTACAATGATGGACTGGATGATTCACTGTAGGAAGAAACCACGAGCTCTGGTTTATCCTTTGTACCTTCCTATGATCTTTCGTGCATTTAACATACCACTTGATATCTGTCCGTTCTTGTCTGCTCCTGCTTTCCTGTCCAAGGCACGACGTACTCAGGCAGTTGTCGCCTCTCCTGAGGCTTCTGAGCATTCTGATGATGCGGAGTCTGACCCCCCTCCTTTCGGTCAGGCTACACCACCTCCACCTGCCACTCTTGACTCCATCCAGACCATGCTCCGGGATCGCTTCGACTTAGAGGCCGATCGGTGGGCTCAGATGGACTACCGCACTACCCTGCAGATGAGTGCACTCTGCAACTCGCTGCATGATATTCGGTACTCTATGTCCCATCATCCTACTGTGGCCATTCCCATGCAGCGGGATCCCGATCGTAAGGGATATCGCATTGATGATCCGTGGGTCATGCGTTACCTGGATCCGGGTGCTGCTCTTGTGGATCCCAGACGTTCAAACTCTCCTGGACCATCTCATGCTCCGTGATGGAGATTGGCTACTATCTGCTGCTGCTGCTGCTGCTGATGATGACATTAGTTGATGCATTTTCATTTCTAGTTAGTTAGTTTCAGTTTTATGTACTTGGATGCTTTTAAACTCTGGTTGTGTGTTTGACATTTGGTTATGACACTTTATGCTAGTACTTCTTTTGATTATTTCTATACTGTTTCTTCTCTGCTTGGTGTGGTTGTATTACTATTAATTGTCTACTGCAGTTTTCTTTTATTATTCATTCATCTGCAGTCTATATTGCTAACTGCCAAAAGGGGGAGAACTATGTATATTCTGCCTGGATATATATGGCTGGATATACTTGTTTGGTATCAGATCCTATCTTTTCGTATTTCTGTGCTTGTTTGTGCTTTTTGGGAGATATTATACAGGTTCCATGTACTATTTATGGGGGAGCTATTGCTTCTAGCTCAGCACCATTCACTGATTACGGGGGAGCTATTACATTCTAGCTCGGCATCAAGTATGGGGGAGCTATGTTGCTATAATCAACTGTGTCCAGGTATAAATATTGAATATACATATATTATTTTGTCAATTATCAATATGGGGGAGATTGTTGACACAAAGTCACAGTCAACCAAATATTGACTATATTGACTAAATAATATCTGTATTAATTCAATACGACACACGACGTCTGCATAACAGTTCAAGACAGACGACAGCTCAGTCTTCGGCTCTCAGTGTGTTTTCGAGTCTGTATTTTATATTTTCATTGAGTCTAGACTTGTGTACTCTGAGTCTTGCTGAGCTCTTGACACTTAGTCTACAGCCTACCCAAAATCCCAAGCTCCACTGAACCAAACACTGCCCAAAAATCCCCTTAGAACCACTCTGTGCTCTGGAGACAGAGTTCGGGCCGAACTCTGCCTCCACACAGAGTTCGGGCCGAACTCTGTCCCCTAGAAATCAGGAACCCTAATTTTAGGGTTAGCTGGTTGCTAGTTGTCCAACGGCCAAATTTTTGAATTTTCCTACCCGAATTCTGGCTGAATTCTGCCTATAAAAACACTATAAATAGGGCATGAATTCTCTCATTCCAATCCATCCAATCTTCTTTTCTCTTCTCTCTTATAAGCTCAAGTAAGCCATACCCTTCCCATCTACTAGCCACAAGCCTCCTAAGTGTCGAGTGCTCAGCATCTCTCAGTTAGGATTCTTGTGCAAGAGTCAAAGAAGTCGCTTGGATAATTCCAAGCAAATCGCCACTGCGATCATCTGTTAGAAGTTGACGTGCTCTTCTGAAGAAAAGGCACGGGTTGTAAACTACTATTTCACAAATAGTGGATTTAATCCTGAGCTAGAGTTCTCAGGCCTGGACTAGTCCTCCACGAGGGAAACCAGGTTAAAATCGCTGTGTTTGCGTATGCTCTTCTGCTCTTCATTTATTTTCCGCACTTTACTCTGATTATTTATTGTTGGTGAAAGAGTTATTTTTAATTGGCTATTTTTCTATATAAACTCTATTCACCCCCCTCTAGAGTTGCCATACTGTTCTTCAATCAGGACATATAGTCCCTGCAGCCATTCGACTGGCGAGGCAAAAACTATGTAGTCATAGATAAAGTTGACTGTCCTCCGACCCTCATCCCTCGGCAATGATGATACGACAACCTATCACTATATCTTTTAGTAGTCGATGATGTCTTAGTATTACATTATGTGGGTTCATCTTGATTCTGTTATATCCTTCAGATACTAGATTCGATAAGAACATATACTACACCATATGTACAGAACATAGATGATTCACACTAATGTATGCTAGAATGAATTTTGGGTTGTGTTCTGAGCCATCCGTTCTCACACTTAAAACAAATATGAATTAGTACTGTGTGTCAATTTTTGTTTTTGTATTTTTGGCGAACCCAGGGATTGGATTCTGTATTTTGTATTTTAGATTCTGTATTTTGGCTCCAGCTCCAGCTCCAGCTCCATTTGCATTAATCTACGGTACGACATGGTGATCAGGACATAGTCCCTACAGCCATTCGACTGGCGAGGCAGAAACTATATAGCCGTAGATGAAGTTGACTGTCCTCCGACCCTCATCTCTCGGCAATAATGATACAACAACCTATCACTGTATCTTTTAGTAGTAGATGATGTCTTAGTATTACATTATGTGGGTTCATCTTGATTCCGTTATATCCTTCAGATACTAGATTCGATAAGAATATATACTACACCATATGTACAGAACATAGATGATTCACACTAATATATGCTAGAATGAATTTTGGGTTGTGTTCTGAGCCATCCGTTCTTTCACTTGGCAAAAAATTGAATATTCTGTATTTTATCTGCTTTCAAAAATGTACTCAAACGAGATGATGGTTCCTTTAGTTAGCTTGCTTAAGTTACAATTATATTATTTGTGAATATCGATCTTACCAGATGGCACCCATAACCCGAGCAGTGGCATGTCATTTGAGGGAAATACTGAATGCTGAGGTGGCTCCTCCTACTGTTAAGGAGAAAGTGGCACCGGTAGCTAGTGAGACCGGAAGTTCTATTCATCCAGCCCCTGTAATAGACTGCATCTCTCCTGCCGCCATCGATCCCACTTATTCGAAGTAGTTGCGTGATTGTATCATTGAGCGTTTGCGTGAGCTGCGTGGTTGTCATTAGCTATTAGTACTTATTTGTATTGGACTATTTGTATTGGGTTGTGTTTGTATTAGACTATTTGTATTGGACTACATATATGAATTAGTACTGTGTTAATCTCTGGATTGTATCTCCAGCTCCAGCTCCATTTGCATTCTGGATTCTGTATTTTGTATTTTAGATTCTGTATTTTGGCTCCAGCTCCAGCTCCGTTTGCATTAATCTACGGTACGACATGGTGATCAGGACATAGTCCCTGTAGCCATTTGACTGGCGAGGCAGAAACTATGTAGCCGTAGATGAAGTTGACTGTCCTCCGACCCTCATCCCTCGACAATGATGATACGACAACCTATCACTACATCTTTTAGTAGTAGATGATGTCTTATTATTATATTATGTGGGTTCATCTTGATTCTGTTATATCCTTCAGATACTAGATTCGATAAGAACATATACTACACCATATGTACAGAACATAGACGATTCACACTAATGTATGCTAGAATGAATTTTGGGTTATGTTCTGAGCCATTCGTCCCCACACTTGGCAATTAAGCATGTGAAATATATCGTTGAAGAACATAAAACTTGTGGTCGTTAATGTAGAAAGTGCAGACTGACATGAACTGACGCACGGAAAGAAGGAGATCAAAGCTGTAAAAAGTAACACTACAAGAAAATATGGTTTCTGTGACATGTAAAGTTGTCACAGAAATTATGAAAGTCGTCACAACACATCTTCTGTGACGAGTACAATGACGACTTATTTTCGTAGCCTATACCTCCGTAGCTAAAAGTATAGGTGACGACCAAAAGTTGTTGTCACAGAAAGTTCTCTACTGTGATAAGAATATGTTGTCAGTAATAGTAAACTTTTCGTGACAACAAAATTCATCACTGGCGCACAATATTGTCACAAAATAGCTTTTTATTGTAACTAAAAATAAATAAAAAAAATTTGACAAAAATAAAAATTATTTTCATGACGACATTTGCTATCACAAAACAACTTTAGTAACACTTTTATGGTTGTCACAATAAACGTATATGTTTAGTGACAAATACATGTCATCATTGTAAATACTTGCAGTAACACATTTATTATTGTCACCATAGTGTACACTTTATATGTTTGATGGAAATCAATTGTCACGAGTTTTTTTTTGTCATTGTCAATATACATTAAAAACACAAGAACACAATGTAATATCACACAATTCTTGCAGAAGAGGGTACGCATGATTGTGCTCATCTTCCAAGAACACGCCCATCGACTTTCCAATGTAAACCAAAACTAACCTTCACAAATTCTAAAAAGCCTTTATATAGGCGACTAACTCTAAAGTAATTATAGACGACAATAACATGAAAAGTAATTATAACAATTCTCAAAAAGTAATTATATTGCACCACAAAATTCAGTACATATAACATGAAGAGAAGTAATATTGGTACTTATAAAATAAAGAGTATCTAAAGTAGCTGGTACATAAAACCTAGAGTAATCTATAAATATAAACTGATGATCAATTGCATATGCAGCTTCCGTCTTGGTGATGATCAATCTCTAATGACCTGTATAAATTAATAAGAGATTATTTAGAATATTACGTAAGCATATATGTATAAGAAAAAAATTGTCAAAAATTTCTACAATTGAAGCAATGAGAATAGAGAAAATGACACAAATGTTTGCAGTTTAGTTCAAAAGCTAGAAGTAATGTGTCTTTACATTTATTTGATAAATGGAAAAATTGTATGTATCTATAATTTCTAGATGCATCTTCAATATCGGATTACTGTCAATGGCAAAATTGTATGACAATGGCAAAATTGTATGTATCTATAATATCATATTATTCTAGATTGCATGAATTTTCTTGACCTATAGCATAAGTCAGTATGCAGGGCCATGTTTGGCCAGTGTAGTATGAGAGTAGTGTAGGCAATAGTGGGACTGTTCAAAGATTTGAAGCGAAATATTTTGAAACCAAAACAACCGATCAATAACCTCAGCAACAAGATCATATGATCTTAAAAGATGAACACGTAAGCACAGAATTAATGCCAACGGGGTAAGCATCATAGAAACCAGTATCATGAGAAGCAACCCTATGAGCAGGTAAGGAAAGTCGGCAAAATGTGAGCCACAAAAAGGGGGAGAGTTTAGTTTTGTCTACAACGGCAGATATCACTTCTGGTTCAGCATTTGCTACCAAGATATTTAAGTCTTTCTGCCTGGCAACAGTGGCATTTACCTATAAAGCACCTATTCCATACATCATTCTGGCACAACTATTCTAAAAGGGCATCCTCTATACAAAATTCCTTGAAGCCATACACCTACAGTTGGTTCCTAGCATTACCGTCTGAGATCGAGCAAAGCCTTCCTTTTCTCACCGTATGCCTACAGTAAGTCAATGGCCTTGAAAGTAAGTGCTATTTTCTTAATTAGGCTATACCCATGGACTAAACTATTGCTCAACCAGGCCAAAGAATAAGAAAACCTTAGTTTGAACTTTGAACCCCTAATACAAGAGAAGCAAACAAGCATCCAAGAATGTCACAAAGATTATACCCAAGAGGCCAACAAGACCCAAGAAACTCAATCCCACATCTTTAATCTCTCTCTATCTTCTCTCTTTCTCTCAATCTATATGTTGCTTCAACATCCACTCACAAGCAATAGCTCGCAAGGAAACCCTAGGTCCCCTTATATAGCATGTCATGTATTCAAATTAGAAATACAGCTCAAAACAGGGACCAACATTCTGTTTTGGAATCCAACGGGAATTCTGGCAGGGTCTGACCGAAATTCCGGTGACACATAATCTGGACTCCTTAAACAATTTGCATATTATGTCCTAAAATAAAAGAGAAAAGATGATGAAACTGAGTTCTTGCTGATACAGTTTGCCCTAAATCCTAAGGGAGAAAATACAATCAAAGAGACAGTCCTAGATTTCTTGAGCCATCCACTTGGTAGAGTTAGCAGAGAGGACGATGTCATAAAACCTGTGGCTAGTTGGCAGGTAGGTAGACCAACATTTTGGAATGCACTTTAAGCTCATGTACCAAGGAGAACCCTTCAAGTTCTCATAATCTATAAAGAGCCTAGACGAAGAGGTAATATGATACAAACTGCTGTAGGAAAATGCATTGATCTCTAGGACACAGTACGCCAAAGAGTGAAAGAATGACAAGCCCAAGTAAGAGATGAAATGATTACTTGCTTTAAATTTGGAAATCTGGTTGTTTCAAGTTATATCTCTGGAGACAATTGGTAATCAAGAATAGAAACATTCGCTGCTAGATATGTTACATTTAAGTGCATTTATTACAAGTTCTAAGTAAATTATCCTAAAAGTGATAGTGACCAGATCCTATACACATTTGGAGTATGAAACTGTATTAGTGGCCACTGATCCATATGAAGGTGTTATGACTGCTACAGTAGTTTTAACCCTCAGCCGGTTGAACCTACTCTCCAATTGGCTTCATCAGACTCTGGGCAGGAGATGCTCTTGGGAGAGGACCAAAGAAGCAGCGACTTCATAACTGAGACAAATAGAAGGTAGTAGTAGCAGACTGTTCTCTATATAGTATGACATATCTTTGGTAATCAGTGGTTGGGGCTGTTTTAAGTTTTCTTTGGGCTTGGAAGTTATAATGTGCTTGTAAGGATGTAGGATTGACAACCAATTAAATGAAACTTTGGCACAGGCCTGCCATGTCTATACAGAGAAGGAATAATGGAGAGTCTAGAAATAAAGTGTAGGCTTTGCCTTCACATGAATGTAACACTAGTATGAAATTATTAGAGCTATTGACTCCTGGTTGAGGCAACATCTTTGTCATTACAACAGTGTTCCGCTTCTATTTAAACAACTGCTTGATGAGATAATAATAAATTATGTATAAAGTAAAGCCTTCAAACATTTTCTCCTATAGACAATGGATCACCTGAGGTATGTTGTTGAACCTCAAAATATGGTCAGAAAGAGTTGATCCAGGAAAAACATCTCCTCCAATTGCAATGCCTGCAACAGTTTAAAGAGGTCAACTTTATACCAGTGCCCAGAGATAATATCTTGACAAAAGAAATGCATTACCTTCATAAATCCCATCAGTCACACGAACAATTGTGTTGTACATCTCATTTGACATTCCTCCCTGGAATCATCATATAAAAATATCAGCCTAAAGATATACTTTTGTAACATATAATAAAACATATTGTAGTTGCAATGTTGCATCAGCAGTTTGTAAAAGTGACCATAATCTTTAAGGATTTCTCTAAACCAAGAAACAAACAGAAGTTGACTCGGTATTAGATTAAGTAGTAAAGGTTCATGGATCATTCAGTTTGCAATCATCAATCATCTGATTTAGAATGACAACATAATTCTTAAGTTTCTAAGTTTTAACCATCATCCTCATGGAATTAGAGACATACATTATAGAGAAGATTGCAGAAAGCTTAGAATAGATTGAGAAATCTCTAAATATATACCAGTAATCACTATTGTTACTAGTTTTTCTGATTAGAAATGTGAATGCATTGATCTTATACCATGAATTTTGTCATATAGTTCTTTAGTTGATGCTAATATAAATGGGGACAAGAGCTTATGTTTAGCTTCATTTTCTAGAATCGGTAGCATGACAAACAAAGAATATCAAATGCACGTTTACACTGTCATGCATATTTTCTCTTTAAGAAGAAGATTTTCTTGAGAGATGTAGCAAATCATAAGTTAGTATGGAAATGTAACTAGTATATAGCATTTCAAATTCAAAGGAGGTGGCAGACCTACAAGGATATCCCACCAAATGAGATAAGAAGGATATTTCTTTATCAAATTTATATATGGTCTAACTTGCAACTCGGGCACTAAAGAGGGCAGTAACTAGATAAAATGTCTTATTCTGAGGCCAAATTTCTTATCATCAATGAGAATGCCTTCATCACCCAACATGCCATGGTTAGGTTTGATTAACAACTATGATATGGCTCTGACCTCTCAGTCCAGAACTTTCTATCTTTTCATACAAATCCAAAATCAAATAGAACAATTCTCATAACAGAACTGGAACCTTGTCAAGTCCTAAGATTGAATGGTACTTTAAGCCTACTTAAAGTTAGACATTTTATAAATATTTAAGAACTTTTCAGGTACAGATATACAACATATAGAAGATGGCATGGGTTTTCCGAAATGAAAGAAAGACAATTAATTAGATACATCTCTGACAGGAAGGTCTATACCAAAAACTTGGAGATCTCTACAACAAGAAGCAAAAGTTCAAAATTTTAACAATAGACAAATTCTTCAGGGTTATGTATGGGTAATCTGAAGAGTAATCAGAGGTTCCCTATGCCTTTCACGTAGTATATTTAACTAAAATCAAGTCAGTGCACTTTAAATATTGACAAGTAGTGAGCTAGTGATTCCCAGGTGTTATAGACACAGTTTACCCTAAAAGAGACAGTCCTAAATCTTAATTGCATAATAAGTTCCCATAACTTATTCATGGTGTTAGAGATTTTATATTTTTAGTAACCAATATCATCTTAAGCCATCCACTTGGTAAAGTTAGCAAATTAATATCAATCTATGTTGCATCATCACGTGAAAATGGTGTATGTATCCTTATCGTGTCCATATTCGATCCATAGGTGATTTCACTGTTCCTATTTGAAAATTATATGCAGTATGTGACTATGTGTATTAAGGGGTCTGTGCAGTCAGTATAAATCTGTGCGTCATACGTGAGTAACCTTATTAGTGTGAGGGATGAGTGATATACATGTCAGTATCAAGGGAGTGTTGAGTGTGGGTAAGTACCAGTAATAGAGTGTCTCTAAAAGGGGTACAAATCTCTGAGTGTAGAGCAAGGGATGGTGTCCTGTATTGACTGCATTTAGTACCTGTAGTTGAAAAACCAAGGTTCGCCATTAAGTCGGCTACATTGTTATGAAAATTGGAGTCCAAAATATAAATATTAAGAAATATAATCTTTAAACTTACATGAAAAACTTGGAGTGGGCATTAATACAAACTGATGGAGTGCACACTTGAGGATGTCATCTTCATTGCTGACGAGGATGGTGTCGGCGACGGTGACGGAGGCCGTGGCCTTGGAAGCGACATCCTAAAGCCGATTGCAAACTCGATCTCCCTCCCTCTCGTGTCCGATGGCGATCGAAAACACCTCGATAATCTTTTTCACCATCGAAACAGTTCGTAAACAAAAAACAAAACAAAAGATTCAAAACCTTAACCCTAACAAAGAAGAACGGAAGAGATTCAAAATAAGGAAAGGACCAACGTAGACGAGAGAGAGGTAGTATTCTGGAACGGAGATGGCGAGGGAGAGGAGCAGAGACGACGACCTCCTCATCGACATGCGGGAGACGGCTCGACATGCGGGCGACGGCTCAACATGGTGTGGGACGGAGACCACACGAGCTCCGAAGAAAGGGAGAAGAAAATATATTATGTCCCCTTGGTAAAATTTTATCATGCCTAATACTTTATGTGGTGTAAAAAAAACTTTTGGTAGCTAAATTCCAAATCCGGTTGGAGACTTGCGAATATTTGATGATTTTTTTTATATACAATCGGATTATAATTAGGATTGTGATATTTGATGTGAAAATTTTTGGTATAGTCAAATCTTGTTACAATTTAAATAGTAATGTCAAAATAGTATCAAAATTAGGATATATTTTTTTATTTAACTTTTTTAAATTTATTTAAAGTTTTTGTTACAAGAAATAAATTTCTTCTTTGTGACTAATACTTTTGTGTGACGTAAAATTATTTGGTAACTAAAAGAAACTTTTAAGTGACAAGAATAAAATTTTAATCTTGTGGCTAATACTTTTATGTGACAATAATATTTTCTTGTAACTACAACAAAATTTTTTAGTGACAACTATTTCCCTTATCACACATAACTTGTCTCTAAAATCATAATTTTATTTCAGTGACCACATTAAGTGACGACCAATAAAAAAATGGTCACTAAATATTTTAATTGTGTGACGGACAATATCAGTTGTCACAGAAACAAATTATGAGTGACAACAAAATTTATTTGTCACAGAAATATCCCTTTCAGTGACAAGTTTTACACTTGTCACAGATTACTTGTCACGGAAACCTAGATTTCTTGTAGTATAAAGTTGTGTTTTGGATGTTCTACTCTTGTAAGCTCTTTGTTCACGAAGCAAGATATAATGAATACAGAACAAGTATCAAGTTTATAACTCTTGTAAGCTCTATACTTGAGTTACGAACTCGATACTTGTTCTGTATTCTTTAATTATAGTTTACTTTGTGAACAAAGAGTTTACAAGAGTTCTTTTTCCAAAGCACAACTTTACTTGTTCCAGTTTAGAGCCCCTCATTTTCGTGCGTCAGTTCATGTCGGTCTTCACTTTCTGCAGTAACTTCCTCCAATTAACCTCTATCCCTTGGCAATGATGATACGACAACCTATCTTGATTATGTTATTATAGTAGATGATGTCTTAGTATTACATTATATGGGTTCATCTTGATTCTGTTATATCCTTCAGATACTAGATTCGATAAGAACATATACTACTCCATCTGTATAGAACATAAATGATTCACACTAATGTATGCTAGAATGAATTTTGGGTTGTGTTCTGAGCCATCCGTTCTCACACTTAAAACAGATATGAATTAGTACTGTGTGTCAATCTTTGGTAGTAGATGATGTCTTAGTATTACATTATATGGGTTCATCTTGATTCTGTTATATCCTTCAGATACTAGATTCGATAAGAACATATAATACACCATATGTACAGAACATAGATGATTCATACTAATGTATGCTAGAATAAATTTTGGGTTGTGTTCTGAGCCATCCGTTCTCACACTTGGCAAAAAATTAAATTTTTTGTATTTTATCTGCTTTCAAAAATGTACTCAAACGAGATGGCACCCGTTCTCACAGATGGCACCTAAGACCCGAGGATCTCGCTTGAGGGAGGCATAGATGGCTGTGAAAGAGGAGGTGGCACCAGAGGGCAGTTCCACCGAGAGAGCTGCTCCAAAAGTAATTCCTAAAGCCAAGGGAGCTGTGAAAGAGGAGGTGGCACCAGAGGGAAGTTCCACCGGGTGTTCCAGTCATCCATCTCCTCTGGATATTGATCTGGCTGCCGTAGATCCTACTTATGCGTGCTGGCTGAAGGAGTTCTATCTGCCCCAGCATAGACGATAGTAGATACATATATTGACTGGATTTGTTTTGATAGATATATCTCCTCTGGATATTGTGATGGATATTTGTTTTGATGGATATATCTCCTTTGGATATTGTGATGGATATTTGTTTTTTGGTGTGTGATGTATATTAGTTTGTGTGATGTGTGATGCATATTGTGATGTATATTGGTTTGTGTGATGTGTGATGCATATTGTGATGTTCCGAGAGGCTTGATGAGATGACCAATTATTTTTGGTCAATTCTGGATGTATTGTGCGTGCCGGTGTTGAGTGTTCCACCGAAGGGGTCGGCGAACCCAGGGATTAGATTCTGTATTTTGGATTGGATTGGATTCTGTATTTTTTATTGTACATTTGCATTCTAGATTCTTTTTTTTAATTTTTTTAATTTAGCGACATTTTTAGCGACGTTTATGTTTGTCGCTAAATGTTAGCGACATATATAAAGGTTGCTAAAAACGTCGCTAAATTATTGACGTGGCAAATAATCTGATGCCTCCACATCGTCGCATAAACGTCGCTAATGTGTCGCTAATCGGCGACCACAAAAAAATGTCGCAAATAACATCGCTAAACAGCGACGTTATTAGCGCCGCTAACTTACGTCGCCATAGCGACGTTTTGCGACGTTTTCTCGATTAGCGACACGCTTTTTTTCGTCGTTTTCTAAATGTCACTGAAAACGTCGCTAATTTAAGTTAGCAACGTTCTGGCCGAGATTAGCGACGTTCTGGAACGTCGCTAATCTGACAAATTTTTGTAGTGTGAGTTTGTACTATTTTCTCTATTCCAAGGAGTTGTGTGAATCCGTTTGGATCGATGAGAAGCTTGTAAGGACTTGGTGTGTTTATTAATCCATTAATTAAGGCTTTTCAAGGTTGGACTCCTTTCATAGCTTCTTAGTTTGGGAGAATGATTTTCGTGTTTCATTCCCAACAATACTAGTAACACTACTATTAATAATAAAAGTGATCTTTTCGATAATGGAAGTGATAACACTAAATCACAACTCTAGACTAGTTGTGAAAGTATATCACTAACGCATAATGACATGAATGTAACTAATTGGGTCAACTAGATAACCAATTTGGCAAGCCAATTGATTTGTCGAAGCTTTAATCGAATCCATAACAACTTTTGACTCTATCTTGCATACTAATATTCAAATCTTTTAATTTCTCCTAACAGTTTGTGAGCCCTTTAACCGAAATTTTTATTAACATTATTGCCATTATTATTATTATTATTATTATTATTATTATTATTATTATTATTATTATTATTATTATTAATATTATTATTATTAAATTTTAATATTGCCATATATATATATATATATATATATATATATATTTTAATATTATTATTAAAGTTTAATATTGCCATATATATATATATATATATATATATATTTATTTATATATATATATATATATATATATATATATATATATATATATATATATATATATATATATATATATATATATATATAAAATATATATATATATATATATATATATATATATATATATATATCCCTAAAAAGAATATATAACAACCATCTTATAGTCAGAACTAAGGGAGGACCCTTATACAAAACCTATATAGGAGAAGGGGGTTAGTGCTAAACTACCCATTCAAATCCAAATGGCTAAAACAACAGATAGGAATCGAATTCGACTCGATCTCCTTCTCCTTATCTCTGCAGGATTCGAATTAGGTATATATATGTAGAGGAGAGCAGATACTCTCATTTTTTCCTTCCATCTAAACCCTAAACTCCATGCACCCTTGAGTTCGAGAGGACTGCTGTCGAGAGGGTGTTGGCAATAGAAGCATTCGAATTCCTCAACAGGTAATCCTTTATCTATGCAACCAATTCAGTTAATTCCTGAATCTTAGTTTAAGTTTGATCTGTCTTCAACAGTAGAGTAGGTATTGTGTTAATGCCTAAGAGAACCTAGATGGGGAGATTTCTGTACCGTAAAGGTTCGTCTATATGTAGCCATTATTGTGTGTGTCAAATATATGTGTAACAGAGAATACCTATATCTATGTATCAGAGATAACTATATTAGTATATGTGTATGTCTATGAGGGAAGTATCTTACGTGATGATGTATCAGTAATTGGTGTTAGGGACTTAGACGAAACATGAATCACCTTACAGTCATAGTACCAACAAGAAAACGGGTATAAGTGTCAGAGCTAGGAAAAAGGGAGACTGTAGATACCTAACAAGGATTGTGTAGCATGATGCCTGGGTATACTGATAGGGTGAGTGTCCAAGCATCAGTAAACAGGGGGTCCTGTGCTTATCATAACAATGGGTAAACAAGTATCTGTTATAGGTTTAGTGTTAGGTTGGGGGTCGATTACCTATAGATGTAAACATGTATTATGATTATTTGAAGGATAATAATATGTTCGATGCTACCTTGGGTAGATAAAGTATGGAGAGTGGAATAGCGGATCAGGCCTCATACAACTATGTGTTCCTGTAGGAGGGGTGCTACACTAGTGTGGCTGTCAATTGATGTTGTCTACATCAGTTTAATCGGGATTCGACTAGGGAACCAATGTAGTGTGGCCTATGCTCTGACCCTGGACCTATGTAGGAACGAAAGGCCTACACATGCAAGGACATGCCTTGGTACCTGGTTGCACAGGTAAGAGGATGCCTTGTATGTGAGTGTGCCAGTGTCTAATATACAGTAGGATCATAGGATTGGTACCCTCTATATAATTATACCAATAACTTCCATTTATAAAGGTCATAAAGTTGGGTTGTGGTATCTTGGATGGTGTACAGCAACTGTGAAGTAAACTTGTGCCCAGGTATCAAGTCAAATGGTAGGGAGTTCATATAACAACAAGAGGTGTGTGTGTTCCAGAGGATCCAGTTAGAGAGAGACTGGAGGTGACCATATGAGAGGACATGAAAAGGGGCTGATAAGAGCACTAATACAGGGTGTTGCCTCATAGATGTAGGATGCCTATTCCACACAGGGTATACTTACATCTATGTTAATATACTATATGGTTGGGAGTTAGTAAAGTAGCAACCTATAGATGGGATACATGATGCCAAAGGGAATCCAGTATAAGCCAATCGTAACAATAGGAGTAGTTGTATAAACAATAGACATGTGACACCAACATGTGCAAGAGAAAAACCTATACTCACATGTATGCTAGAGGGTATAAAATAGAGGTCGAGATATAAGGAAGGACTAGAGTTGGATATTGGTAAAGACAGGGCATATGTAGAAGGCAATAGGCATTAATGTTAGTTTTTATGAGATGTATTAGTTTAGTGACTAGGGGACTCCTGGGTGCAGCATTTAGATACACAAGTATCTGTAGAGTAGAGCAGGTAGTAGGCATACCCTTACCTATACAGGGAGTGCCAAGTTGTACATGCTTCTGAGATGAGGAACTCGAGTAGGGATGTTCAGGTTGGGGGTCACAGTATAGCAGTTGCTCGAGTATGTGCAGGTGAAGGTTGAATGGATATAGAAACAATAAGTTTCAGTTTAGGAAAAACCCATCAATAGGTAAGGAGTTCATGTACAAGTATATAGAAGGGTTAGGGGTAAGTTTTAGTAGTCAATAAGCAGTGCAGCAATATAGGAATATTATAAAGAAGTAGGTGGTTATCAACTGCAATTAAGACATGCATAGATACAACAGTTACCTACAATGTAGTGACTGGGCTAAAAACTGAAATTCACATTTGGGGTTACAGTATTGTAGGAGGCAGGGTGTCATATTTGGTATATAGATTGATAAATAAAAATCCCAAACTTGTATATTAATCTAGTTATATTTACATATAGGTCTTTTGGACTCTGACTCAGTGATCGACTCATATCCGCAGCTCAGGACCACAGGCAAGTACATATACTGATTGCTTTCAATTCCTGATAGGTTTTTTCATTACATATTATAGATACACACTTGTTACACGAGGCTAGCATCATGGATCTCTATATACTACTTTTTCTTGATTACCATTCATATGATTACCGTGTTCGTGACTTTTTCGATTCCATAAATACTAGTCGGGCGGAGAAATATCTTTCTAGACGTGTGAACTACCCTTTCTATTCCAATTGTCTTTCATGGAAATAGCAGCCGTACACGACACGGTTGGCCAGATTTACCATCTAGTCGTTCACATGTCGAACACATATTTCAACACACATAAATAGATATTGTTTTCATTTGTTTATCCAGTTTTTCTTCATCACATGCTATGTCATCATGTTTTCTTTCTAGTTGCTATATTTTGTTATAGAGTTGCTTGTTTATTTTTCTACTATAACATGCATGATGCATGTTACTTTCTAGTTTAATCCTCATATGCTATTTTTATGTCTTACAAATTCTATCATGTCTTGAATAGCCTGTCATATGCGTGCTTGTTCCAATCCTAACTAGATAAACTATTTTTAGGTGATGAGTTAGAGAATTTTTGTACTACTTATTATGAGCAGACTGCAGATCCTGATCTTCGCATACCAGATGATCTAGATGCGACTTTAGCAGAGTTGCTAGCCACCGATGACAGTTAGTTAGATGATGTCTAGTTTTTGGTCAGATTTGTCTTCGGGAACCTTTTTAGTTATTTCATTTGAGATCTCATCCACCTACCTTGACACGTTATTGACCTTTATGCTTGATTTCTATAAAACTCTTGACTTGCATCTTGCTTGAACTTTTTCAGCGGCTAAATATTTTCTTTTTATACAGATAATGGACTCACGAGACAGAAGCTTGACCCCAGTTGAACCTCCGTCGAATGCTATAGTGACCCATGCTGATGTGACTCCACCGCCACTTGGGGGCCAACCAAACAAGCAAAACGATCAGCCACCGACCTCACAAACGGATGGACATACATCACAGCCAGCATTAATAGCACAGCTGGAGGTTTCTTTACCTCTACCACCCCTGCAATTTCCTCTATAAACTCCCTTTCCAGCACCTGTACTGCCTCTAACACCTGCACTGGACAATGCTCAGCTTCTCGGGTTCTTCTAGCAGCTCATTAATTCTCAAATGGAGCAGGCCAACATCTTCTACGATAATTTGGGAGAAGCTATTCAGACTAAACATGCTCCTCGACCATGCCTTGGAACTTCCAAGGACTTCATGAACCTTAAGCCCTTGTGTCACGACCCGCACCTAGTGTAAGGATACGAGAAGTGGGTACGTCCAGCCTACGCTGCAGTGTCGGCGGTAGAACGCTGTCCTAGGTCACATACATCTAACAGTTATAAGGTACATTGCACAGTTATAATCTCCAAATAGAGGAATAATATAATATACAAATCTCATTCACAACTAAGGAAGATGTACGATAAGATAGATAAGAATATCAACAGAATCCACAGATGAAATACGATAAAAGAGATAATCCATAGTGTCTAAGATAAACATCTACAAGATCCACAAATCCATATCATCACAATCTCTAATACAATATCCAGATGCGATACAACTAAAATAAGAAACTAAACTAAGGGAGTATCATCAGCAGGTAATGTATCCTGCTGAAAGTCCAAGTCACAGGTGTCCTCTAGTGTTGTCCCATAGTAAGTGGTGCAACATGCCTCATCCTCGTCCTCTGGAATATTTTCAACAGGTCCAGTCAGGACAGGAGCGAGCACAGTACATCTCACGCAGTTCATATCATGACAGGAATATAAAGCATACAATAGAGTAAAATACATGAATCGATAAAAGAAAGGACATGAAATAAAGAGGTGATTGTAATGGAAATATCTACTATAAATAAAGAGCTATAGTGAACTAGTGATTTAGAGTACAGGATAGACATGTGAACGGTTTGATAATAAATATGAGAGTTTGTACATGGCTACACTACTTTAGAAATATTCACATGACTATTTCTACTTCCCCATCCCCAATCAATACACAAGGATCCGTTCAAGTTATGTTATTGTACATGATTTCAAAAGGGGGCCCATAAATAGGTGCACATGAATATAAACATGGGGGCTTCATGAACATAAGATTACATGAATCATGAGAGTGCACATGAATGGTGAAAGCACAGGAATACATGATGAAAGTAAAACGCACATGACATGATGTATCCGATGCTCCCGAGGAGGATAACATCGTATAAAAAGATCCATATAGTACTAATCCGTGTTTCCATCGTGACAACATCAAGTAAAATAATCTAGAGCAAAAATATAGTCCTAGCAAGTATGAAACGGTCAGAGAATGTACTCGCCTGATATCTTGAGTATCCGAAGTAAAAATACTGCCTGAGGAGAGGTGTCTGACTCCTATTTAGAACAGCACAAGTCATAACATATTCAAAATGGTAAAATAGAATACTACAATGCATTCTACATGATGTTTGGGTCAATCTAGGCTAAAGTCAACCTTTGGTCAACTCTAGTCAACTATACTAGTCAAACTAGGTCAAGTCCTAACCCAGACAAGTCTCACTAAGCCTAACTATGTCTATCCTAGCATTCACATACCATCACAATGTTATACAATCTATCAACACACAATTACCTATATATACATATATATTCAATACACATATTGCATACACTAGTATAGGCAATCATTCATAGGCACACTCATATAGGGCTATATGCCTATATACATGTCTATATTGGCATACACTTATATGTATTCACCACATTTACATATACAAAATACATATAGGAAAACATACATATATATTACATATTATCTAGCAAGAATATAGATATTCATATATTATATATAGAGAAAGAGAGATAGTGTGACAGTGGCATGTGTGTGTGCTATGTGTGTGTGTACATCACAGCAGAGTGTGTGTGTGTATAGCAGCAGTACATAGGGTGTTCTCAGGTTACAGAGTCTTGTGAATATGTGTGTGTGTATATTAGAAATCAGTGGTAGCAGTAGAGTGTGGGTGAGTGTGTGGTAGCTGTACATATAGGGTGTTCTCAGGTTTCCTCTGTGTGTGAGTAGCAGTAGATATAGGTTTTCTAAGATTTAGAGTCTTGTGAACATGTGTGTGTGTATATATAAAAACACAGGTTAGGGAAACATGTGTGTGAGTTTTTGTTCAGATTTCATCACAGGGTTGGGGTGTATGAACATGTGTGTGTAGCAGTTTTCAGAGTGTGTGTAAACATAGAATCAGTTTTCAGTTTTAACACCCATTAGCATTTCGAAAACCCATTAATCCAAGCTAACATGAATCCCAAACATGTAGACTTAATCTTAGACATAGAATAGAACCTAACATTATAATTTTAATCATTTAACATCAGTTTAAACACCATTGAAACTCAGGAATGATTCGACAGAACCTAGTATCAGAAAATTAGGGAAAACGCAAAATTTGAATTCGAAACTCAGTTAATATCCAATTAATTGGGTTGGCAAACATTGTGACATATGTGTATGTGTCACACAAGTGTCATGGTGTCCATAAACTGGACACAAATGTGTCCAATATAAATCTAACACACGAGCTACACTAAAACAGTGCACTGTCTCGTGCACGAGTTCACCACGCTCGCAGACACAACACACGACACATGTGTCCACGTGGTCACATCCACGTGTAGCCCAGCACTAGGGCTACACACTGAACTCATCACGAGGTATCCATGTGTCCCCATGTCGGTGTACGAGACGCGTATCCGAACTCAAAACTCACGCGGCTACGCGCAGACAAGGATCAGTACGATCGATATTTCTCTCGATCTGCTCGATCGTTTAGCCTTAAACTTCGTGTGCAAGGTGATAGTCAATGCCCCTTGGTGTCCAAGAAAAATCAGACCTAAACGTGTCGTGTCCAGTGTACACGACACGTCGAGCAGCAAGACACTGTTCGAGTGCACAACAAGCGTGTTCGTGTCTTCGTGTGGACACGACACGACTCAGAAATCAGATCAGAGCATGGGAAAATCAAAGAGCACATTAAAATGAATAATTCCAATCAAAAACATTTCAAAAATACAATGAAAAAGTTCTTAGAGGCATTTACACAAACACTTAGAGATAGAAACTGATACATGTCCGATACGGACACGAAACCAATGCAAAACTTCACCAAATACACACCACAGCTAGGGGACACCTAGATCTAGGCTATCATGCAAAGAAATCAGGATTAAATGATAGTTTGAGGTGTTTACCTATAGAGTATCAATCACAAGGAAAAAGCCCAAATAGGAAGTGTAAACCCCCTAAATTTCTACTACGATTTTTTTTATTTTGTATTTATTTTGTATTTCGTATCTGCACGTCGCATACGAGTTCTTATTGTTGTATTTGCGTAGCGTGCAGGATTTATGTTTCATAATTACTCGACGAGTGCGAATATGTGTCGGGGTACATATTTTAGAAAAATATTTTTATTATTTATTTTATTTTATATAGGAAAGTACATGTTCAAATAGATGTGATAAATATTTTATTTTGTAATAAAGAGTTATTTTGTTCGTACTTTAAAAATAAGTAGTGATTTAAAAATTGTGGGTTATATGAAATGCATTCCAAATATTTTGCAAAATTTGGAATTTGTTATTAACATATTTTTGTTATTTATAAAAACTATTTTATGATTTAATATTTAAGTAATATTCTTGATTTTCGAAATTAATTAAAGCTACATTTTAATATTTATGAAAAAGATATTTAAAATTTTGTTTTATTTAATATTTGAATTATTTTGATAATTTAAATTTGGAAAAGATTTTATTTTAAATTAAAGGAAGTTATCTAGATTGATTTAATTTTGATTGCTTAAATTCTAAATCGATTTAATTAAAAAGATGGAATTATCCATCGGGGTTTAAACCATTGCAAGTCCTTATCCAACTGAGAATTCCCACCTCCTATATAAAGAGAGGTACTCATCCATATTTCCACCACAATAATATTGTGCATCGTGTATGTGCCTCTACATCCACTATAATTTCCATTACAAATACATTATCATCCTCGTGTCCGACAACCCCGGACATTCACCCATGTCGTATCGAGTACCCCCGACACGACGAAACCCAACCCGACATACAACCAATCCTAGCCTATATACGCCTAGTCGCTGCCTCTGCCACAGTCCCTCGTCCAGCCGTCGTCATCCGTCCCACCAGAACATAGCAGCATCACCACTACGACTTGGCCGTTAACTTCAACAACAGCCTCCACTCCACCATCAACCTCATCACTGCCATCTCCACCATCAGCCATCCACCTCTGCTGTGACCACCTCCGACGGCAGCGACTACTGCTACGTCAACAACCATCACCACTCCGACTTCACCCAATCTCCGATAGAAAACACCACCATTACCACCCGAGGGAAGAGAAGAAAAAGGGAACATAAACCTCACCTGGCCTCATCCTACGGCTCGTCGTAGCCACGGAATGACGTCGCGGCCAGATCTCCTTCCCCAGTGAGCTCTGCTGTATCCGTGCGAGTAAACCACCGCGATGACATCCGCCTTCGTGCCTCGCCCTCGTCCCCGCATGGCCATCCACTGCCGCAACGTTGAGCCCTCCATTCCGGAGTGTCCGCCGATGTATCGGCCGTGCCACCCTCTCCGATCATCTGTGTCGAGAGCCCCGACCTTCAAACCACTCCCTCGCATCCATCAATCCACCGAAACCCCATCGCTGATCGCACCGCGCGCCGACGAGCTATCTGGCGCCACTGTACCGCAGATCCTCGCGTGGGGCTTCCTCCGCCGCCACCGACTCTCGTGCCGCCGGAGCGGCGAGATCCTCACGCCATCACCGGCGCAGCCCTCTGGCGTCTCCGACGAGCCGTCCCCGCCCTCTCTTTTCCGAGTGCCGACCGTCGGTCGAGCCGCCTCTGGTAAACCCCTTCCTCTTTCTCCCGCTCACTTTTCCATCCCTCTCTCTTTCCACTCCTTTTTCCTTATTCTTTATTTTCTTAAAAGAGAACAATAATTGTATAGTTTATTAAGGGTTTATTTTATTATTATTTTTTATTAGTATTTTATTATTATTATTATCATTATTATTATTATCATTATTATTATTATTATTATTATTATTACTGTTATTATTATTACTGTTATTATTATTATTATTATTATTAAATTTTGTATACAGTAAAATAGATACTGTATAAATTATTTATATTTTTATATAGGTTGTTTAAGTATTACCATTGTTATTATTTTGCAGTTTTGGTAATATTACTATTTGTATTATTATTATTATTATTATTATTATTATTATTATTATTATTATTTTAGAAATTGTATAAATATTTTCTAGTAGAAATTCAAATTTAGTTTTTAACACGAAAATATTCTTCTCGATTTATATGTGTTATCTTTGACAAAGTTATAATTCTTGGCCTAAATAAATTTTAAATATTTCAAAAAAATTCTTAAATATTTCTATGTATGAAATATGGTTTTTGTCTAAAAAGCATATTCTTACAACCTAAAGTTTTCTTGTCTAAAAATGGTTCCTGATTTTGGTGTTTATATAAAATATTTAGTTAACAAAATTACTCTTCAAATTATTGGATATTTCTAAAACTAGTATATGTAGCTTTTACTCTAAATTTCTCTTTGGTTATAATCGTTGATCATGACTAATCACATGTTCCTATTCTCTCACAATTTTGGACCATTACGTCGACCATGGCTATTGGACTATTGGAACATGACAGAACATCGCACCATCAAGCGATACACCAGGCAAGATACCTTGCCATTAAACTGTTTATATTCAGTCTGTATTTTATTACATATCACTGTTCATTATTTTTGGTTCTTACAGTTCCTGATTTACTGCCTGCTCAGTGATTATTAGTTTACTTTGTTATTATCCTTTGATTGTATATGAACCTAGAGTAAGGGACTACCGTCTGTAATGTATCGCATATACCTTGACACAGTTGTACCACGAGGATGTGTGAGATGAGTAGCATGTAGAGGTTCTTGCGTGTGGGCTGATCCCCCATGTGCATGCGTTAGGGCTAACTACTAATAGAGGCATGTTAGGAGACTTAGCAGTTAGTAGAGATATACGAGACATGGATGTGACTCTGTTAGGCATTGTGTGGGAAGAACAGTTCTTTAACGTATGGTTAACTTATGCACTTTCCTATTACTGATCCTGCTGGCCTCTAACATTCGAGGAATGTTATGCTTTGAGGTCCCTGGTATCCTGATGGGACAATACCTCAGATTACTGCTCCTGAGCCAGATGCCCATGCGTTGAAGGTTTGTTCTTAATGCATAAACACATTAGATGGTTAGGTAACCCTCGCCAATGTCATATCATCCGTTCCATTAGTAGCTTGGGACAATATCGTATCGCGATATAGTGTACTACCCCTTGTCCTTGTTAGGTTGTAGGGGTAGTCCACTGTTTCGATGATGAGGTATTGGATCTGGTTACGAGTGGGACTATTTACTTTACTTGTGATTTATGACATAGTATGTATATTCAGTTATGTGGCATGTTCTATATGTATCTTGTTACGTCCCTCTGAGGACCTGGTTATCTCGCCAGGTGTGTGCTCTTATCTTTCGCAGGTGTTCTAGCTGTGGCCATGATCGTCACTATCTCTTCGAGGATGATTGTACTTTGACCGTCTTCGCTTCGCTCCCTAAATTTTCTTTTGTTATGTATTTCTTTTCATCATTGGTAGTGGATTTGTCTCCGCCCAACGATTTTATACATGACAAATTCAAAGTTGCTTTTATTTCATTATTTATCTTTGTGGATGAGATTTAGTACCTTGGTTACTGTATTTACAGCTTATGTATACATACGATTGTTCCATATATTGGGGTATATTTCGTATGTATACAGCTGGCATGATTATGTTCTAGTCCTACTATTTTTGGGACTGGGGCGTTACATGTTTTTGTGGTGGCCCATGTAGGTCAAAGTTTGTCACTTCGGCTACATAATTGTACCGATGTGAGCCTGCAATATAGGATTAGTGTTTAGGAATCTCATCCACAAGCTTGACCTCCTTTCTTGTTTCAAGTTTTAAACTCTCGTTACCATCCTTGATTTGCATCCTTCTTGAACTCTTTCTACCGTAAATTCTTATCTTTCGTGCTTAGTGACAGTTAGGAAGATGACTACACTAGTATATGCCCATAGGTCAAACACATGGCTAGAATGATTACATTGACAATTAGTATGTATTGAGGTCTTGATTGAGTTATAGAGGCCTTTTAATTCTATGATCAAGGTACTCTATTTTTTTAAAGGTATGATTTAAGGATTAGTTAATTCTAAGTTGGGTAGTAGCATAATAGTTGGAATTTATTTTGACATTACAAGGTGGCATACAAAAAAGGATAGCTAGATCGAGAAAACAAATTGATTTGATTTTACGTTTTGATTTTTGAAGGTCTTTGAACATTTATGATTTATTGAGTTATAGCTACACATCTTTTGGAATGATATAAATTTGATTTGAAAATTATCTTAAATTTTTAAATATTGAAGTATGATTTATGAGTGACAAAACTTTGAGGACGATTGATAAATTTTGGTAAAATATTTTTGAATTAAATTATATCATATGATCTATGAATTATAAAGTTATTTAGATTTCGAGTTTAAAGCCTTGATTATGGATATTTAAATTTTGGTGAAAAAAATTACTTTTGAAGAGTAGTTGTGACTTATTGGAAGCTAGATATACACATTTGAAGGATATATAATTAAATTTGGGAGTTATTTAAATGTTCCATTTGGTAGTATGAATTTTGGCTGATAAACTTATTTAAATGTTGAGTTTAAGATTTGGAAGAAAAATTATTCGATTTGCGATATACAAGGGTTGTTTCGAGATTGACTAGAGATTTAAAACTTTGATTAAAGTTGATAGCCTAAGATGATTAGAAATTTTGGCGAAGTATCTTGGAAATTTTATTAAGAAACTTTGAGGAACTTGAAATTTTAGATTAGATCATGTATTGGTAGAGGACCAAGAAGCAAGTAGGGTCACCCTAGTGAGATAGAAGTATTCCACATTAGATTGCCATACCACCTATGATTATGATATTGCATATACACAAGTATAGTTAGTCATCGACCAAACCGATGAACATATCTTTGACTTACTCGACCACCCCTCAAATCTAGATCTTTATTCGTGACCATCTAATTGTTTGAAACTTAGAAATGATTAGAATCATTCCCGTGACCATACCCTTATCTATGAGACTATTTTCTCTCTAGAAACTGTGTCTCTAACTTATCTTAATTTGATCTATGAGATTTCCTAAATTATATTTATTTCGTGCTTTAACCTTTTATTTTTGTGTATTAATTAGTACCTTAAGAAAACCCACTTTCTATTTTGATCATTGGCGTTTCCTATCGTGACTTTGATATTTGGAGCACAACACTAGACTTTTCCTTCCCACCAATTTCATATGCAAGACGTAGACGACTCCACCTTCATGTAGGTATATCATGTCCCACAAAAACACGTCCCCTTGTACTCTATTTTTATGATGCGACTTTTTGGTCAAAATGGCTAGCTATAAACCCAACCATGATAACATTGTCCTTTCTGACTTCAGATAGGGACTCAGCTACGACTCAATTTTTCAACCCAATACATGATTGTGATCTACTTAATTCCTTAAATGCTTAACCTTGTGTTTTATCTTGACTGCTTAACCCTTGTCATTTTATTTTCATGTCATATCTCGACTTACTTAGACCCATAACACCTTCATAAATATTGCAACCCTTACCTTTCTCCCGTCCGATTAAATTGCTTCACTTATGTTTCACTATGATTCCTCCATAATTTATGCAACCTTGTTCTTTGTACGATTCCCTTATGCGAAATAAAATTTGATCATGACATTCTTGGGTTAGTAGAGATTAGATTAGGCAACCCCACATCATGGATAAATAATATAGTTGGTTAAGATAATTACGAGATTACGAGGTATAGATGAGACATAAATGAAAATGTGCGATAAATCCAAATAGATGAAGTTTGTTTTAAGGTAACTAAATATCGAGTGAAGAATCCTCTAAAGTGTTGGTGGTTTAATAACCAAATTTATATATTAAATTTATGGATGCAAATTTTTGATAAAGACAATGTCGACGTTGCCTTCGATAAAATATGGTGTCATAAAGATAATAGGTTTCAAAGATAACCAAATGTTGAAGAAAGAAATTGCGTACAATTCTGACGATTTAAGGAATACGCTTCTAAAATGATTGTGAATTTGAAGTTAAGACGGGTTCATTTTACCATCATGAATTAAAAGATCATTGGATTCCAAATTCCGAGGAAGGCCCTAATAGATAAAAGATTGAGAGATTTTCATTTATGATGATAAAAGATTGCTTTGTGAAGATATGATCAACAAATACTTAAGATGATATTTTAGTTTGGGTACTTTAAGGATAAGTACGACTCAAGATATTGAAGGATTATCGAATTCCTACTTTTGAGATATTTTGAACAATAAAATCTAAGAGGAATATATATATATATATATATATATATATATATATATATATATATGTGTGTGTGTGTGTGTGTGTGTGTATGTAGAGATGTGGGAGAAGTATATTATAGGTTCATTGAATTCAAATCTGTTGAACTCACGACGAAATATCGAATGATATATACGCATACATTTTGGAATTTAAGTTTGTGAGGCAAATGATCGAAGTAAAGAAGAAAATAAGGTTATGGAATATAAAATTACGGACAAAACAAATTAAAAGAGTGAATAGGGCTAATTGATAAGGACGATTGGATTTTTAACGATATTGAAAACACGTAATAAAATGTTGAATCGATAATGTTGATCTAATGATCAAATTTATATTGGAAGACTATTACCTATTTGGGGAGCTTGCACGTCCAAAGAACAAATGACAGTGAATGAGGGATTATAGTCATCGAGGGGTTGTCATATACATAATCATAATATAACTGATCCTTTCCTAGTCATCCAACTGATCTATTATCCATTGGAATATCGCTCGTCGTCCGGTCTAAATATTGCAATTGCCTTCTCGTTCAATTTGAATCAATTTCGTATCAATGAAACTGCTTCTATCCCCTTAAGCCTACCTTCCCTAATTATTCCTAAATTTCGAGGACGAAATTCTTTTAAGTTGGGTAGGATGTAAATCCCCTAAATTTCTACTACGATTTTTTTTTATTTTGTATTAATTTTGTATTTCGTATCTGCACGTCGCATACGAGTTCTCATTATTGTATTTGCGTAGCGTGCGGGATTTACGTTTCGTAATTACTCGACGAGTGCGAATATGTGTCGAGGTACATATTTTAGAAAAACATTTTTATTATTTATTTTATTTTATATAGGAAAGTACATGTTCAAATAAATGTGATAAATATTTTATTTTGTAATAAAGAGTTATTTTGTTCGTACTTTAAAAATAAGTAGTTATTTGAAAATTGTGGGTTATATGAAATGCATTCCAAATATTTTGTGAAATTTGGAATTTTTTATTAACATATTTTTGTTATTTATAAAAACTATTTTATGATTTAATATTTAAGTAATATTCTTGATTTTCGAAATTAATTAAAGATATATTTTAATATTTATGAAAAAAATATTTAAAATTTTGTTTTATTTAATATTTGAATTATTTTGATAATTTAAATTTGGAAAAGATTTTATTTTAAATTAAAGGAAGTTATCTAGATTGATTTAATTTTGATTGCTTAAATTCTAAATCGATTTAAATAAAAAGATAGAATTATCCATCGGGGTTTAAACCATCGCAAGTCCTTATCCAACTAGGAATTCCCACCTCCTATATAAAGAGAGGTACTCATCCATATTTCTACCACAACAATATTGTGCATCGTGTCTGTGCCTCTACATCCACTATAATTTTCATTACAAATACATTATCATCCGCGTGTACGACAACCCCGGACATCCACCCATGTCGTATCGGGTACCCCCGACACGACGAAACCCAATCCAACATACAACCAATCCTAGCCTACATCCGCCTAGTCGCTGCCTCTGCCACAGCCTCTCGTCCAGCCGTCCTCATCCGCCCCACCAGAACACAGCAGCATCACCACTACGCCTTGGCCGTCAACTTCAACAACAGCCTCCACTCCACCATCAACCTCATCACTGCCATCTCCACCATCGGCCATCCACCACTGCTGTGGCCACCTCCGACGGCAGCGACCACCGCTATGTCAATAGCCATCACCACTCTGACTTCACCCAATCCCTGACAGAAAACACCACCATTACCACCAGAGGGAAGAGATGAAAAAGGGAACATAAACCTCACCTGGCCTCATCCTACGACTCGCCGCAGCCACGGAACGACGCCGCAGCCAGATCTCCTTCCCCAGTAAGCTCCGCTGTATCCGCGCGAGTCAACCACCGCGACGACATCCGCCTCTGTGCCTCGCCCCCGTCCTCGCATGGCCATCCACTACCGCAGCGTTGAGCCCCCCGTTTCGAAGTGTCCGCCGATGTATCGGTCGTGCCACCCTCTCTGGTCATCTCTGTCGAGAGCCGCGACCTCCAAACAACTCCCTCGCATCCATCAATCCACCGAAACCCCGTCGTCGATCGCGCCGCGCACCAACGAGTTGTCCGTCGCCACCGCACCGCAGATCCTCGCGTGGGACTTCCTCCGCCGCCACTGACTCTCGTGCCGCCGGAGCGGCGAGATCCTCACGCCATCACCGGTGCAGCCCTCCGGCATCTCCGACGAGCCGCCCCTGCGCTCTCCTTCCCGAGCGCCGACCACCGGCCGACTCGCCTCTGGTAAACCCCTTCCTCTTTCTCCCGCTCACTTTCCCATCCTTTTCTCTTTCCACTCCTTTTTCCTTATTCTTTACTTTCTTGAAAGAGAACAATAGCTGTATAGTTTATTAAGGGTTTATTTTATTATTATTATTTTTTATTAGTATTTTATTATTATTATTATCATTATTATTATTATTATTATTATTATTATTGTTATTATTATTACTGTTATTATTATTGTTATTATTATTATTAAATTTTGTATACAGTAAAATAGATATCGTATAAATTATTTATATTTTTATATAGGTTGTTTAAGTATTACCATTGTTATTATTTTGCAGTTTTTGTGATATTATTATTATTATTATTATTATTATATTATTATTATTATTATTATTATTATTATTTTTGAAATTTTATAAATATTTTCTAGTGGAAATTCAAAGTTAGTTTTTAACACGAAAATATTATTCTCGATTTATAAGTGTTATCTTTGACAAAGTTATAATTCTTGGCCTAAATAAATTTTAAATATTTCGAAAAATTTCTTAAATATTTCTATGTATGAAATATAGTTTTTGTCTAAAAATCATATTCTTACAACCTAAAGTTTTCTTGTCTAAAAATGGTTCCTGATTTTGGTGTTTATATAAAATATTTAGTTAACAAAATTAATCTTCAAATTATTGGATATTTCTAAAACTAGTATAAGTATCTTTTACTCCAAATTTCTCTTTATTTATCGTCGTTGATCATGACTAATCACATGTTCCTATTCTCTCGTAATTTTGGACCAGTACGTCGACCATGGCTATTGGACTATTGGAACATGACAGAACATCGCACCATTAGGCGACACACCAGGCAAGATATCTTGCCATTAAACTGTTTATATTAAGTCTGCATTTTATTACATATCACTGTTCATTATTTTCGGTTCTTACAGTTCCTGATTTACTGCCTGCTCAGTGATTATTAGTTTACTTTGTTATTATCCTTTGATTGTATATAAACCTAGAGTAAGGAACTACCGTCTGTAGTGTATCGCATATACCTTGACACAGTTGTACCACGAGGATGTATGAGATGAGTAGCATGTAGAGGTTCTTGCGTGTGGGCTGATCTCCCATGTGCATGCGTTAGGACTAACTGCTAATAGAGGCATGTTAGGAGACTTAGCAGTTAGTAGAGGTATACGAGACATGGATGTGACTCTGTTAGGCATTGGATGGGAAGAATAGTTCCTTAACGTATGGGTCACTTATGCACTTTCCTATTACTGATCCTGCTGGCCTCTAACATTTGAGGAATGTTATGCTTTGAGGTCCCTGGTATCATGATGGGACCATACCTGAGATTACTGCTCATGAGCCAGATGCCCATGCGTTGAAGGTTTGTTCTAACTGCATAAACACATTAGATGGTTAGGTAACCCTCGCCAATGTCATATCATCCCGTTCCATTAGTAGATTGGGACAATATTGCATCGCGGTATAGTGTACTACCCTTTGTCCATGTTTGGTTGTAGGGGTAGTCCTCTGTTTCGATGATGAGGTATTGGATCTGGTTACGAGTGGGACTATTTACTTTACTTGTGATTGATGACATAGTATATGTATTCAGTTATGTGGCATGTTCTTTATGTATCTTGTTACGTCCCTCTGAGGACCTGGTTATCTCGCCTGGTGTGTGCTCTTGTCTTTCGCAAGTTTTCTAGCTGTGGCCATGATCGTCACTATCTCTTCGAGGATGATTGCACTTTGACCGTCTTCACTTCTCTCCCCAAACTTTCTTTTGTTATGTATTTATTTTCATAGTTGGTAGTGGATTTGTCTCCGCCCAACGATTGTATACATGACAAATTCAAAGTTGCTTTTATATCATTATTTATCTTTGTGGATGAGATTTAGTGCCTTGGTTACTGCATTTACAGCTTATGTATACATACGATTGTTCCAAATATTGGGGTATATTTCGTATGTATACAACTGGCATGATTACGTTCTAGTCCTACTATTTTTGGGACTGGGGCATTACAGGAAGATTCCTCTTGCAAGTCAAAAGCTCCAAATTGTACCAAATCTGAGATTTCTTTCTATGAACAGAAAATAGAGTGGTATTAGGTTCTAATGCAAGAGACTAGAGTCAAAAATAAATTAAAATAAAAGAGTTATGGATTGAAGAAGAAGGACCAATACCTCTATCTTTCCAAAAGTTGTTGTGATGCAAAAGATGCAAGAACTAGAAAGAGAGATTAAATATGGGGGATTCCCTAGGCCGGCCATGTAAGAAAGGAATTAGGGTTAGGGTTATGACTAGTGGGCTTGGGCCAAGTTTCAATTCTAAATGAAATCAATCCATAAGTCAAAAGTCCATGAACCTAAATCATTTATTCTCTATATGAAAACTTGATTCAAAATAACTTAACTTGGGTTAACTTAAGTTAGACTAGGGTCCCACCATGCTAGTCAAGTCACCGTAGCTAAAATCAACATCTAGGTTAGTCTCCAAAGTCTCAACTAGAAAGGTAAAAAATAATAACCATCACTCCAATAATTCAAAATAAATCCAAAATTCTTAAAATGACCAAAATGCCCTCAAGCTAAAATGTAGTAGTGACAAATCTACCCTCCTTAAAAGAATTTTGTCCTCGAAATTGAATGGCGAAACTAAACTGATGAGAAGGATCGACAATCATAACTCAAGGTCCAAAAAGATATGGGTATCGCTCGTGCATCTCATCATCCCGCTCCCAGGTAGACTCTCCTAGAGAATGATGCCTCCATGCGACGCAAACCAAGGGTATCACCTAGTTTCTCAGTACCTTCTCTCGGCGATCCAGAATCTCCACTGACTGCTCTGGATAACTGAGAGTAGGCCCCACCTCAATCTCCGAATGGTCGAGTACATGGCTAGGATCAGCCACATACCATCTCAACTGTGATACGTGAAATACGTTGTGGCCATCCACTAATGCAGACGGCAAGTCTAGCCTGTATTCTATGTCACCGACTCTTCCGTAGATCACGAAAGGTCCGATGAAGCGCGGGCTAAGCTTTTTACCTCCACCAAAATGTATGGTACCACGAGTCGGAGATATCCTCAGAAAAACTAGGTCTGCGATCTAAACACAAACAAGGTCTCAAGTTACAAAATAATCAAACATGATCAAACAAAACACAAACTTCTAATCCTATCTCTAAGCTGTACCTCAAACTCCAAAGGCCTCCGGTGGCTATTGGCCCAATGCCAATGTTTGTCCTGTGCCACGCGAAGTCTGTCCCTGATGAGCTTCACCTTCTCGGCTGCGTCAACAACCATCTCAGGTACCAATAAAGCTCGCACTCCAACATCATCCCAAGATAAGGGTGTATGACATCTACACCCGTACAGTACCTCGAAGGGTGACATCTCAATGCTGGCCTAAAAACTGTTATTGTAAGCAAACTCCACCAAGTACAGGTGATCCTCCCAGGATCCTTCGAAATCCAAGACGCACGTCCGCAGCATGTCCTCGAACGTTTGAATAGTCCTCTCTGACTGTCCGTCCGTCTGAGGGTGGTATGCAGTACTAAACTTGAGCTGAGTGCCCAAACTAGTCTGCAAACTCCGCCAGAAATGGAAAGTAAAGCGACTATCCCGATCCGAGACGATGCTGACCGGAACTCCATGAATCCTGACAATCTGCCGCATATACATCTCTGCAAGCCTCTCAGTAGACGTACCCACTTTAAATGGCAAAAAGTGGGCTAATTTGGTCAACCTGTCTACGATGACCCAAATCGTGTCCTTCCCTCCTGGTGTACACGACAATCCAGAAACAAAATCTATCGTAATGTGCTCCCACTTCTACTCTGGAATGGGCATGGCTGCAACAAACCTCCTGGCCTCTGCCTCTCTGCCTTGACCTGCTGACAGACCAAACATCTGGCTACGAAGCGAGCTACCTCCCGCTTCATCCCATACCACCAGACGTGCTCCTTCAGATCCCTATACAACTTATTGGCACCTGGATGTATAGAGTACTGAGATCGGTGGGCATCCTGCATGACCTGCTCCCTGAGCTCTCCACTGGGCACACACAGCCTGGAACCGTGCCTCAAAGCGCCATCCTCTACAAAAGTAAACTCATCATCCACCAGCCCTGCTCGAACCTACTCTCGAAAAATATAGAGAATCATCCTTGAACTGCGTCGACTTGATCCTCTTCATCAAGTCTGACTGAATCTGAAGGCCCCACATCTGCATCTGAACTCCTGGCACAATCACCTCAATCCTCAGGCTCTCCAAATCTGCTAGCAAGTGACGATCCATAGTCAAACACATGGCTGTCGGATACCTACTCAAGGCATCGGCAACCACGTTGGCCTTTCTTGGGTGATACTGTAGTAAAATGTCGAAGTCCTTCATCAACTCCAACCACCTGCGCTGCCTCATGTTGAGCTCCTTCTGTGTAAACACATACTTCAAGCTCTTATGATATATGAAGATCTCCACCCGCTCTCCGTATAAGTAGTGTTTCCACAACTTCAAAGCAAATATCACTGCTGCCAACTCGAAGTCGTAGGTAGGGTAGTTCTTCTCATGGGGACGAAACTGCCTGGAAGCATAGGCAATCACCTTCCCATGCTGCTACAAGACACAACCCAAACCCTTCCCTGAGGCGTCACTGTAGATAGTGAACCCTCATGATCCTGATGGCAATGTCAGAATCGGAGCTGTCGTCAGCCGCTTCTTCAACTCATCAAAAGCGACCTGACACTTCTCTGACCAAACAAACTCTGCATCCTTCCGGGTCAGCCTAGTCATTGGCTCAGCAATCCGAGAGAAATCCTGCACGAACCTCCTGTAATAGCCTGCCAATCCCAAGAAGCTCCTGATCTGTGCTCCTGAACTCGATGACGACCAATCCTCAACTGCCGTAATCTTCTTCGGGTCCACTGAGATCCCATCTCCAGTCACCATATGACCCAAGAAGTCAACTCTGTCCAGATAGAACTCGTACTTCGAGAGCTTGCCATAAAGCTCATCACTCCTGAGTGTCTCCAGAACCACTCCAAGTGCTCCTCATGCTCCTCCTCAGTCTTCGAGTACACTAGGATATCTTCGATAAATACTACCATGAACTTGTCCAAGTACTGGTGGAACACCTTGTTCATCAAGTTCATGAATACCGTCGGAGCGTTGGTCAGCCCAAAAGGCATAACCAAGAACTCAAATTGACCATACAGCGTCCTGAATGCAGTCTTCGGGATATCCTCCTTCTTTACCTTTTCCTGATGATAAGCTGACCTCAGATCAATCTTCGAGAAAACCGGAGCTCCGCTCAACTGATCAAAGAGATCATCAATCCGCGGCAGTGGATATCTGTTCTTGATTGTGAGGTTGTTGAGTGCCCTGTAGTCGATACACATCTGTACCGACCCATCCTTCTTGGGTACAAAGAGTACCGGTGCACCCCAAGGTGAGAAACTCGATCGGATGAAGCCCTTGTCCTGCAGCTCATCCACCTGCTTCTTTAATTCCATTAACTCGCTGTTGTTCACTCGATAGACATGCTGAGAAATTGGTTCTACGCCAGAAACCAAGTCTATCGAGAACTCAACGTCTCTGTCCGGTGGAAGTCCTGGCAAATCCTCTGAAAAGACGTCCATGAACTCCGTAATCAAAGGATGTGGAACTGCCTGCTCCTCGACTGAAACTCTTCAGAAAAGTCCGCTGCTCTACTCCGCCTGCCGTCGGGTGAACTCGAACTCTGGCGCTCCGAACAGAACTCTACCCCCACGGCAATCTATGATGGTGTGATGCCTGCTCAACCAATCCATACCTAATATAATATCGTAGTTCAGTAGTGGCATTACGAGCAGACTCACCTCCAACTCTCGGCCTCCCAAAATAACACTCCGCCTTCTGCAAACATCACTCACGAGGATAATACCACCCCCGGTCATGATCTTGCAAGTCCTAGGCAACAATTCAGATACAAGACAGCGTCTAACAGCAAATGATACTGACACAAAACTGTAGGAAGCCCCGAAATCAAATAAGGCGAAAGCTGGAATGGAGTCGAGAAGAATAGAACCTATGATCTGCTCCCCAATAGCCTTTACATCCTTGGTCGCCATAGCGAAAGCTCGCCCCTGCTGGCCTCCCCTGGCCTGCTGTTGATGCTGTACGAATCGATGCTGCTGAGTCGGCAGCGGTCCCTTTTGCGGTCCCACTGGAGCCTTGGCTCTTGCTTCCTATGCTGCTCTTCCTGCGAAGAGAGAACAGTCCCTCAGCTGATGCTCCGATGAACCGTAAAGAAGGCACTTCTCCAGCCTCTTTCTGTACTCGGTCCATCTATGCTCCGGTTTTCTGCATAAGGTACAACTAGTAGACTGTTGCCTCGGGGCCTGCTACTGCTGCCTCGGCTGCTGATGCTGAGCTGGCTGAAGTCTCGCCTACTGGAACTGCTACGGCTGAAACTGTCTCAGCTGATGCTGCTGCTGAAAGTGAGGCCTCTTGGCCTGGTCTCCACTACTGCTACCACCGAAAGTGTATCGTCCCCTCTTGAGCCTCAGCTCAAGGTCATCCTTCGCTTCTAGGGCGCCCACCAGGATCTCCTCAAAAGTGGCACTGTGGGGACTCTTGGTATACGACTTCACCTCCCTGACTAGTCCCTTCCTGAACTTTCGGGCCTTCATCGCCTAAAAAAGCCCCTCAACAAATCTGCCCAGATGGCAGAACTCCCCGGCGTACTCCTCGACAGTCTGACTGCCCTGCACCAAAGCCTCAAACTGCGTCTCGAAGGCACCAAGCGCTGCATCGGGAAAACACTTCTCCTTGAACAGCTTCTTGAAAGCCGCCCAAGTCTTCCCAACTGTACCAACCCTCGGGTCTGTCTGGTACCACGTGCGAGCCAAGTCTTGCATCATACTAGCCGCCGCCTCAATCTGCAGTCTCGCTGGAATCTCTGCCAGCCTGAAGATCTCCTTCATGTGCTCGATCCACTCATCTGCGTACAGGATGCCCTCTGTACCCCTGAAGTCCCGCAGGTGCATCTTCTGGAAATCTTGTATGCCCTTCTCCTTCGGCTGATGCTGCTGCTGACCTGTCGAAGGCTGAGCTGTAGCCCTCTTAACTGTCGTCAGGGCCAGATCGATGCCCCGACTGAACTCTGCCGTCTGACGCTGCTACTGAGCCTGTTGGGCCTCCATGAACTGTTGGAAGAAAGTGAACAGTTGTACTGCATCGACGGATCCTGAAGGTGGCTGCTGAGCTGCTGGAGCATCTCTGGAATAATTGGGCTCTGCTTGCGCACTGGTGGAGGGCCTCCTCCGAATGCAGCTGAAATACCCACCCCAGCTGGCATAACTGGTGCTGCGGTACCGGGGGCTGGCTGCACAGGACGAGAGGTGGCAGACCTCTCATCAGTGTCCCCATGTTCTGGGCGATGAGATCTAGTCTCGACCATCCTGAAGACAGATCAAACAAGAAAATAATTTCTGAGAATGAGTCAAAATAGCAAAGGGGGACAGTTTAATTCAAGGGAAGACAATAAGCAGCAAATTTAGATAAAAGGAATCTGATTAAGAGTTTTTCCTAATGTGATTGAGTACCTTCAAAATATCCTATTCCTACTGCAGGCTGCAGTGATACTCTAGTTTGAATACCACCGCAAATCTGGACCTGTATGGGCCACCACTAAAAATGTGTCACGACTCGTACCCAGTGTAAAGGTACGAGAAGTGGGTACGTCCAGCCTACGCCGTAGTATCGGCGGTAGAACGCTGTCCTAGGTCACATACATATAACAGTTATAAGGTACATTGCACAGTTATACTCTCCGAATGGAGGAATAATATAAAGTACAAATCTCAATCACAGCTAAGGAAGATGTACGATAAGATAGATAAGAATATCAACAGAATCCACAGATGAAATACGATAAAATAGATAATCCAAAGTGTCTAAGATAAACATCTACAAGATCCAAAAATCCACATCATCATAATCTCTAATACAATATCCAGATGAGATACAACTGAAATAATAAACTAAACTAAGGGAGTGTCGTCAGCATGTAATGGATCATGTTGAAACTCCAAGTCACAGGTGTCTTCTAGTGTTGTCCCGTAGTAAGTAGTGCAACATGCCTCATCCTCATCCTCTGTAATATTTTTAACAGATCCAGTCAGGATAGGAGCGAGCACAGTACATCTCACGCAGTTCATATCATGACAGGAATATAAAGCATGCAATAGAGTAAAATACATAAATCGTAGAAAGAAAGGACATAAAATAAAAAGGTGACTGTAATAGAAATATCTATTATAAATAAAGAGCTACAGTAATCTAGTAATTTAGAGTACAAGATAGACATATGAACGGCTTAATAATAAACATGAGAGTTTGTACATGGCTACACTATTTTGGAAATATTTACATGACTATTTCTACTCCCCCATCCCCAATCAATACACAAGAATTCGTTCAAGTATGTTATTGTACATAATTTCACATGGGAGCCCATAAATGGGTACACATGAATATAAATATGGGGGCACCGTGAACATGAGAGTACATAAATCATTAGAGTGCACATAAATGGTAAAAGTACAAGAATACAAGATGAAAGTGAAACGCACATGACATGATGTATCCGATGCTCCCGAAGGAGATAACATCGTATGAAAAGATCCATATAGTACTAATCCGTGTTTCCATCATGACAGCATCAAGTAAAATAATCTAAAGAAAGAATATAGTCCTAGCAAGTATGAAACGGTCAGAGAATGTACTCGCCTGATATCCTGAGTATCCGAAGTAAAAATAATGCCTGAGGAGAGGTGTCTGACTCCTATTTAGAATAGCACAAGTCACAACATGTCCAAAATGGTAAAATAGAACACTACAATGCATTCTACATGATGTTTTGGTCAATCTAGGCTAAAGTTAACCTTTGGTCAACTCTAGTCAACTATACTAGTCAAACTAGGTCAACTAGGTCAAGTCATAACCCAGACAAGTCTCACTAAGCCTAACCATGTCTATCCTAGCATTCACATACCATCACAATGCTATACAAGCTATCAACACACAATTACCTATATATACATATATATTCAATACACATATTACATAAACTAGTATAGGCAATCATTCATAGGCACACTCATATAGGCTTATATGCCTATATACATGTCTATATTGGCATACACTTATATGTATTCACCACATTTACATATACAAAATACATATAGGCAAACATACATATATATTACATATTATCTAGCAAGAATATAGATATTTATATATTATATATATAGAGAGAGAAAGTATGACAGTGGCATGTGTGTGTGTGCGCCATGTGTGTGTGTGTGTGCATAACAGTAGAGTGTGTGTGTGTGTGTGTGTATAGCAGCAGTACATAGGATGTTCTTAGGTTACAGAGTCTTGTGAATATGTTTGTGTGTATATTAGAAATCAGTGGTAGCAGTAGAGTGTGGGTGAGTATGTGGTAGCTGTACATATAGGGTGTTCTCAGGTTTCCTCTGTGTGTGAGTAGCAGTAGATATAGGTGTTCTCAGATTTAGAGTCTTGTGAACATGTGTGTGTATATATAACAACACAGGTCAGGGAAACACGTGTGTGAGTTTGTCTTCAGATTTCATCACAGGGTTGGGGTGTATGAACATGTGTGTGTAGCAGTTTTCAGAGTGTGTGTAAACATAGAATCGATTTTCAGTTTTAACACCCATTAGCATTTCGAAAACCCATTAATCCAAGCTAACATGAATCCTAAACATGTAGACTTAATCATAGATATAGAATAGGACTTAACATTATAATTTTAATAATTTAACATCAGTTTAAACACCATTAAAACCCAGGAATCATTCGACAGAACCTAGTATCAAAAAATTAGGGAAAACGCAAAATTTGAATTCGAAACTCAGTTAATATTCAATTAATTGGGTTGGTAAACATTGTGACATATGTGTATATGTCACACAAGTGTCATGGTGTCCATAAACTGGACACAAACATGTCCAATACAAATCTAACACATGAGCTACACTAAAATAGTACACTGTCTCGTGCACGAGTTCACCACGCTCGCAGACACGACACACGACACGTGTGTCCACGTGGTCATGTCCACGTGTAGTCCAGCACTAGGGATACGCACTGAACTCATCACGAGGTATCCATGTGTCCCCGTGTCGATGTACGAGACGCGTATCCGAACTCAAAACTCGCGTGGCTACACGTAGGCAAGGATCAGTGGGATCGAGATTTCTCTCGATCTGCTCGATCGAGATTTCTCTCGATCCGCTCGATCGTTTAGCCTCAAACTTCGTGTGCAAGGTGACAGTCAATGCCCCTTGGTATCCAAGAAAAATCAGACCTAAATGTGTCGTGTCCAGTACATACGACACGTCGAGCAGCAGGACACTGTTCGAGTGCACAACGAGCGTGTTCGTGTCTTCGTGTGGACACGACACGACTCAAAAATTAGTTTAGAGCTTGGAGAAATCAAAGAGCACATTAAAATAAATAATTCCAATCAAAAACATTTTGAAAATACAATAAAAAAGTTCTTAGAGGCATTTACACAAACACCTAGAGATAGAAACTGATACGTGTTCGATACGGACACGAAACCAATGCAAAACTTCACCAAACACACACCACATCTAGGGGACACCTAGATCTAGGCTATCATGCAAAGAAATTAGGATTAAATGATAGTTTGAGGTGTTTACCTATAGAGTATCAATCACAAGAAAAAAGCCCAAATAGGAAGACTCCTCTTGCAAGTCAAAAGCTCCAAATTGTACCAAATCTGATATTTCTCTCCATGAACAGAAAATAGAGTGGGATTAAGTTATAATGCAAGAGACTAGAGGCAAAAATGAATTAAAATGAAAGAGTTATGGATTGAAGAAGAAGGACCAATACCTCTTTCTTTCCAAAAGTTGTTGTGATGCAAACGAGGCAAGAACTAGGAAGAGAGATTAAATGGGGGGATTCCCTTGGCCGGCCATGTAAGGAAGGAATTAGGGTTAGGGTTATGACTAATGTGCTTGGGCCAAGTTTCAATGCTAAATGAAATCAATCCATAAGTCAAAAGTCCATGAACCTAAATCATTTATTCTCTATATGAAAACTTGATTCAAAATAACTTAACTTAGGTTGACTTAAGTTAGACTAGGGTCCCCCCATGCTAGTTAAGTCACCATAGCTAAAATCAACATCTAGGTTAGTCTCCAAAGTCTCAACTAGCAAGGTCAAAAATAACAACCATCACTCTAATAATTCAAAATAAATCCAAAATTCTCAAAATGACCAAATGCCCTCAAGCAAAAATGTGGTAGTGGCACCTTAGAATTCTATAGGACAGAATGGATTCTCTATGTTGATGAGTGGATAGAGAACATAGAGCAATTTTTTCGGATGGCTCGAGTTCCTGAAGACCTGAAGATAGAGTCGGCCAGCATGCAGCTTTTCGACATCGCCCGGACGTGGTATAGAGATGAGCCCCAACTTTTTATGCCAGATGTGACTTAAAAAGAGTTCAAGCAACTATTCAAGAAGAAGATCTACCCTGACATAGCTCGAGAGGCTTTGGAGAGTCAGTTCAAGAGTCTAGAGCAAAGAAACCTCACCATCGACGAGTACACCACGGAGTTTAGTCGCCCCAGCTGCTTCGCAGAGAGCATGGTCAGCACCCCCAAAAGCAAAGCTCAAAGATTCAAGAAGGAATTATCTCGCAAGATTTGCCTTGCTGTCGCTACCAGTCGAGTCATTACCTATAAGGAGATCTTGAAGGTCGCACAAGAAGTAAAGAAAGAGTTGGATCCCAGGCCGAAGAGCGACCGAAATGCATACGAAGGAGGTAGCAGCCAATCAGGATCGACGAAACGTCCTAATATTCCAATGAAGACTTCACCACAGTAGTATCACCAACAGTCTCATCCCCAACCAGCGACAGCAGCAGCTCGAGCACCACAAGGAGGACCCAAGAGGCGCCCAGCTACACATCAGCAGCCACGAGTAGCCCCATATCAAGTTCAAGATGTTCCCACATGCCAGTATTACATGAAAAAAGGCCACCTCCAAAAAAATGGTCGTAATAGGTTTGGTTTGTGTTGGACTTATGGATCCAATCAACACATATCTCGAGATTGCCCGAAGAAAAATACGACTGCCCCACCCCTACCAACTCAACCAACCGCACAAGGAGGATATCTACGAGGGCTGCTGCCCGATTAGGCGGTACAGTACGAGAGGGCAAGACAACGTAATAGAGCACAACAAGGGGACAAACTTTTGCCATGATCATGGAGGGTACGACAACACCACAAGAAGTAGCTGACGATAATTCATAGTAGATTATAGTAGTGGCATTGTTGATATTCTTATATTAGATATTGGCTTGTGAGTATTTCAAATATATTTTAATAGCAATATTTTATACTATTCCTTCTAGTAGACCATAACTATATAGGTATACACCCTCATTTTTTTAGTATTTATTAAAATTTTGAGGGCAAAATTATTTTAAGGAGGGTAGATTTGTGAGCCCTTCAACCAAAATTTTTATTAACATTATTGACATTATTAGTATTATTATTATTATTGTTATTATTTATTTTAATATTACCATCTACGTATATATATATATATATATATATATATATATATATATATATATATATATATATATATATATATATATATATATATATATATATATATATTCCTAAAAAGAATATATAACCACCACCCTATAGTCAGAACTAAGGGAGGACCCCTTATGCAATAACACATATAGGAGAAGGTGGTTAGTGCTAAACTGCCCATTCAAATCCAAACGGCTAAACAACATATAGGAATCGAATTCGACTCGATCTCTTTCTTCTTATCTCTACAGGATTCGAATTAGGTATATATATATATAATATATATATATATATATATATATATATATATATATATATATATATATATATATATATATATATATATATATAGGAGAGTAGATAATCTCGTTTTTCCCTCCACCTTGTCACGACCCGTACCCTGTTTAGGGGCACGAGGACGTGGGTACGTCCAGCCTATGTCACAGTGTCGATGGTAGAAGGCTGTATAGGTCGTCCATAACCTCTAGCATCTAACAATATGAAATATATCCTGTCATCTCTGTACGGAGGAATAATATGACATATATAATTTATAACTCAATCACAAGATCTAAAGGAAGATAAAGCACAATGTTTGGAAATGAAGATAAAGAAGACTGAATAGTAGCAAGTCATAGTATAATTTTAATCTAGAAGTCTAAGACAATAAATACATATCCCGAAACAATAACAAGTCTCAAACCCACATTCGGAACAATCCGATACAATATAAAATGCTAAAACTCTAAGCTACTACTAGGGCACTCTCTACTGAGCAGGATCCTCCAGAGACTCCTGGGTAACCCTCTCGCGTATTCCCTGTTCATGGTACGTAGGACAACAGTCCTCTAAGCCATCTGAAAAATATATCCAGTCAGGATTGGAGCGAATTATCACCCAATAGCAGTTTCAATTAATTGACACTACAAGAAAAATATAGCATTTACGGCGCGCAATTTACGGCGCGCAGAGGCTGCATGTTGTAAATGATATTCTTTTACAGCGTGCAAATATACGAGCCATAAAATAGTTACTTTTTGTCTTTTTTACAGCATGTTTGACATGCATGCCGTAATTGAAGCTGCATTTACGGCATGCATGTTTGCACGTTGTAAATAAAGATTCATTTACGGCATGCATTTGTGCGCGTTGTAAATAAAGTTTCATTCACAGCATGCATTTGTGTGCATTGTAAATAAAGATTCATTTACGGCGCATTTGTGCGCATTGTAAATAAAGATTTATTTATGGCATGCTTTGCACGTTGTGGTTGAAGACTCATTTATGGCCCATTTATATGTATGTTGTAAATATATAGGTTTTAGATTGTAAGTCATGTGGCCCATTTTGTTTTGCTCACTTATTAATTAACTAGTGTTATATTTGCTTTGGCAATAATATAATATATATAGGGTGACCTAACAGGCTTAGAAACCCCCATATTCTTGCGTGCAAGGCCATGAGCCTGTTTCTAATTTAGGCATAGGCATATATGCTCTCGGTTAGGTTTTGATCACCTGGACTAACCCCCACCTCCTCTCGGTTAGGTTTTCTTTCTCTCATCCCACTCCTGCCCCCAATTTCTTAAGTTTTCATTCCCCCCACCCTTAGTTTTCATTTCCCTTCCTTAGTTTCCCCCCTTAGGTTTTCATTCCCCCTCCTAATTAGGGATCGGCTGTTAAAAAAAGAATAGGTTCTCCATACTCCTAATTAGGGATCGACCGGAGAAACGAAGTTCAGGAGCGACGGAAGAGAAGGCTACAGGCCTGTCGAGGAGCAACGAAGGAGAAGGCTACAGGTTCTACGTACTCGGAAGAGGCCAAGTTCTCCATACTCCTTTTTTCAAATTTTGAGTTAATTGGAGCTCTACATTTCTGTTCCATTATTTTAATTCATGTTCTTTTTTTAATGTCCTATAAATTTGTGGGTAAATTTCTTATTTTGAGTTTTTTCTGGCCTTGTAGAACCAGAAATCTAGGTTTGCTCTTAGGCATTTATTAGGGTGGTCCTAAGACTTATTTGCGTGGAAATTATAGGGCTCTTTGTTGGCATATTATTGGAACTTATGGTTTTGGTGCACATATATAGATTTGGCTAAGATTGAGATTTTGCCTGTAATGGATAGCTTACTTTGATTCATATAGATGCCACTAGTGCTTTGTCATTTGATCATGTTTGTTGTTGTTGCATGGGTTGACATATTTGATTCAAAAAAAAATTATAACATTTAGTTTTCTAATTGTAAGGTATTGCATGCACTGTCCATGTAAGGTTTCATTTGCTACATACGAATTCAAAAATGCATATTTGGCCTGCCCCATGTGGGTGATTGCGATGGCCCGTATTGACGTGGCATCCAGCCATTGGCTTCTTCTGCTAGCTTAGACCCGCCTCGAACTAAAGAACGGGAGCCAATGGTTGGCCGCCTCATGGTCGTGGGCCAACATGATCACACTATCGATACGAACAATATATCAGCTCTTACGAACCTCTCAATGAATATGCCTTAATGACCAAAATATCCATGTGCATTGACCAGACCGTTCTGGTCCGAATTTGACCAAGGATATATTTCAGGTTGTCTGACCTAATTAATAACTCGACCAAACCACATACTCGTGCCCAAGGACTTAGTATATTCAATTTGTGTCGCTACTAGATGGCAGTATATTTAATTTGTCAACTTATCTCGTACCTTTAGCTCATATTATGGTGTCCATATTAGGGTGTGTTGTATGAGTTTGTATGATTCCATTCAAAATAGGGGTCAATAAATCATTTCTTCATCTTGTTCATGGATAACTTGCACAGAACGATACTTTACTCTGAAATAACGTATAGACAACTCTAGAGGGGGTGAATAGAGTTTGTGTCGATAATCACCAAATAAAAATTAACTCTATATCACCTCCACAAAACAACTATCAAGATAGTAAATAAATCAGAAAGAAATACGAAAGTAAATAAAGATCAGTAGAGCATTCGCAAACACAGCAGTTTTAACCTGGTTTCCCTCGTGGAGGACTAGTCCAGGCCTGAGAACTCTAGCTCAGGATTGAAATCCACTATTTGTGAAATAGTGTACAACCACGTGCCTTTACTCAGAATAGCACGCCAACTTCTTACAGATTCGCAGGTGGCAAAACTTGGAATTGTCCAAGTGACTTTTCTTTCCAACTCTTACATAAAAACTTCTAGCTGAATCGCACTTGAGCACCTTGGGGCTTAGGAAGTTTTGTGGCTAGTAGATTGGAAGAGTAAGGCTTAGGTAGTATAAGGCTTAGATGATTGAGAGTGAGAGATAGAAAAATGATGAAGAGATGAATGAAAATGGTTGAAATCATGCCCTATATATACTAGTCTGAAAGGCAGAATTCGGCCAGAATTCTGTCCTCAAAATTCAAAAATATGGCCGTTGTACCAGGTAGCAATTAGTAACCCTAAAAATCAGTTCCTAGAAATCAGGGGACAGAGTTCGGCCCGAACTTTGTGTGGGGGCAGAGTTCGGCCCGAACTCTGCTTTCTTGGTGGCAGAATGTTCAAATGGCCTTTGGGCTTTGGTGGAGCTTGGGCTTGGTTCAGGAATTGGTCTATTTGTATGGTAAAGCTTGGAGAGATATGTCTAGGGGTTGAGATGACACAGTGCGACTCAACATACACATTCTCCTAGACTCAATAAATTGAAGATTACAGACTTGGAACAAATAGAAAAGCCAAGAGCCCTTTGATGATGCATTTTTTCTGATATTTGAGCAGACCTGAAGACGTCTTTTTCCTTGACAGCAGTCGTCCAAAGATAAGCAGATCTGGAAATCTGAATACCTTTCGGGGGCTTCGCCCCCGAACCCCCGACGGGGGGCGCTGTCCCCTCGACCCCTGTCTGCTGACCAGGCAGCGAAACCCCCGATACGAGGCCCCGGATAGGTCGCTAGGCGGTTCGGAGAAATCTTTTTGTATGACGCCGTCTTTGGTCCATCATTAATTCCCCATTTCCTATGCCCTGGTTTGATCATGTTTGATCATGCTTACTACATGTCTACAAATACATGTTAGACGAGCAAAATATGTTGTAGTACGATACAAGCATGGCAATATGATATAGGACAATGCTAAGTTTAAGTAGCAACATGATAGTGAGTATATGAATATTACTGACATCATTATGTTAAACTTAACTGATTAGCCATATTCAAAAACACGATGTAATCATTGTGCTAACATACTCCACGTGTTGGGTTGTCTACAACATAGAAAAGTAATAATTTATGAACTTATTCACATTAGCTGACACTTTATTCATCAAACCCAAGTTCACCTCTTTAATCTATGTAGAGCCTTAAAAGTACTGTTGGACAATTTGTGATAATCATTACTCTTCTCCAGGATCTTCTTTCCAATGGTTTGAATTTTATTGTTTTGTATGGTGTTGTTAATGGATTAGGTGTTTACAGATTGTAAATGGATTCCTATTGAAATGTATTTCGTTCTTCCTTTGTTGTTGTTACAGTGACTATGTTGAAGACTTCAAGTAGTTGATCAAGTGAATTTCGAAAAAGTAGCGAATATCTTTTACTACTTTGTAAGTATGATTTAGTTCTCTATATCCTTCATATCCAAATTTTTGTTGTAGAAAATATATTGTATTATTATTATCATCATCATCATTTTTTATTATTTTGAAAAATATATTTGTAAAGTTTCTAAATTAAAGTTAAAGAGGATCCCCAAGGAAAATAGAGACATCATGGATAAAAGTTGGATACACCTTTCAAGGTTATTTTTAAAACTCTAGACTATATAATCATATGAATATACATAGTGTGCCTTCTTTTGTAAAAACAGATTGATTTTTTTCCTTCTGCTTCTCATATTTGTTTTTTTTTAATCTTTAGAACTTGTAAAGCCTATCGTGATGGTGCAAGAAGATTTGTAGATATGGTTCAAGCAAGTAAGGTGGATCAACGAAAGACTCAATGCCCTTGCAGCCGTTGTATGAACCTACAATTCCATAATTTTGATACTATATATGATCACTTGATCATAAATGGTATGCATCCTCGTTACACTACATGGATCTTTCATAGAGAAAAGCTGAAAATATTAAAAGATGGGAATTTAGAGTTTTCAGAGACTTATAACATGTATAAAGATGCACTTTTTGAGGATGATGATATTATGGAACCTACAGATGAAAGAATAGAGCCTGATTTGAAAGATTTAGTGGAGGAGGCAGAACTTCCTTTATATTCGGATTGTACTATCACAAAGATGTCTGCAACGGTTATCTTATATAAGTATAAAGCCAGGTATAGCCTATCTGATACTGGTTTTGATGAACTTCTTGACATCATTCGAAATCTGCTACCAAATGATAACATACTTTCAAATTTATTGTACTCTATGAAAAGGTTTCTCAAGGCATTTGATTTGGGGTATGAGAAGATACATGCTTGTGTGAATGACTGTTGTTTATTTAGAAAGAATTTAGAACATACGGAGATGTGTTCAAAATGTGGTGAATCACGATGGAAGGTTAATAAGCGTACTACAAAGGTTTATAAAGGAATTCCAGCAAAGGTCTTAAGGTACTTTCCAATCATACCTCGATTTAGGAGAATGTTTAAGTCATCTGAAAAGGCAGAACAACTAACATGGCATTATAATAACACAAGTCAGGACGGCATGATGCGACATCCAGTTGACTCATTCGCATGGAAGAAGATTGATAGTAAATTTCCAACTTTTGCATCGGATCCTCGTAATCTTAGGCTTGGTCTTTCTTCTGATGGATTTAACCCCTTTGGTGATCTTAGTTCTAGATATAGTTGTTGGCCAGTGATTTTGGTTAACTACAATCTTCCTCCATCTTTATGCATGTCTAAAGAAAATTTAATATTGTCATTACTTATCCCCGGTCCGAAGCAACCAGGAAATGATATAGATGTATATTTGGAACCACTTATAGAAGATTTAAAAGAGTTATTTGTCAATGGAGTTAGTATATATGATGCATTCACTAAGACCACATTTAAATTGAAAGCTATCTTGATGTGGACGATAATGATTTCCAGCATATGGAAACTTATCAGGATATTCTACAAAGGGTAAGAAGGCATGTCCTGTGTGTGGTGTTCATACATGCTCAAAATGGCTGCAAAATGAAAAAAATTGCTTATATGTGCCATAGAATTTTTCTTCGACCTGATCATCCGTTGCGATTGAAAGCTTCATGGTTTGATGGAACCGAAGAACATCGATTGAGGCCTAAAAAATTAACCGGTTCAGAGGTTCTTCAAGTAGTCAATAATATTGTAAATGTTTGGAGAAAGTCAAAGATATCGATTATATTGATGGTGATGATCCTACACAACTTACAAAGCGGTGGAAAAAAATCTATTTTCTTTGAGTTACCATATTGGGAGGTATTTTTGTTTCCTTTATTTATATTTAACTTTGAAAAACATCATAGTATTAGTTGTTAAATTTAATATGTATTCTTTTCATAATGCAGATTTTACTATTACGACACAATTTGGATGTGATGCGCATTGAAAAGAATATTTGTGAGAGTATTATTGGTACTCTATTGAATATAAAGGGGAAGACGAAAGATAATTTGAATTCTCGAAAAGATTTGAAGGTGATGGGCATCAGAAAAAAATTGCATCTCAAAGATGATAAGATTAATAGTTCTAAAGGTACTATACCTTCGTATGTACTTTCAAAGAAAGAGAAGCATATATTTTGTGAAAGATTGGCAAATTTGAGATTGCCAGATGGCTATAGTTCTAACATTGCAAATCGAGTGTCATTACAAGACCACAAGATTTATGGCCTAAAGTCCCATGATTGTCACGTCTTAGTACAACAAGTATTGTCGGTGGCATTGAGAGGACTTTTACCTCGGGGACCAAGAATTGCTATTTTTCGCCTTTGTGTATTTCTTAATCAATTGTGTCAAAGGGTACTTGATAAAAATAAACTAGAGCTTCTTGAAGATAAAATTGCTGAGACTTTGTGCATGTTGGAAAGGTTCTTTCCTCCATCTTTTTTTGACATTATGGTCCATTTAACTATTCATCTTGGACAAGAAGCACTGATTGCTGGACCGGTACCTTTCAGATGGATGTACCCTTTTGAAAGGTGAGGATTAATATTTATGGTATAACTGTATATTAATTATAGCCTAATATGATTATTTATCAAGCTAATCTTTTAATCATGATTAGGTATATGAAGGTCCTAAAAGGATATGTTAAGAATCGTTCTAATCCCGAAGGATGCATAGCGGAGAAGTATTTAGCTGATGAATTGACACAATTTTGTTCTGGGTATATAAAACAAGCAACTGATATAGGACATCAACATAGGCACAATGAGGATTTTGAAGATAGAACAATAGTAGAAGGGCGACCACTTGGTCAAGGTAGGACAAAAAACACAATGACTTCTTCTATGTTAGAGATTGCCCATCATTATGTGTTGAAGAATATCGCAGAAGTTGATCCATGGAGAGAGTAAGTTATAATACTATAGTAAATTTATGTTTTATTTTTTTAATTCACATTCTAAATTATCTTTTTAACTGTTCCAGAATGCACAAAGAGCAGCTTATACGTTTAGATAAACGTTTAGCCAAGAATGAATCTCTTTTAGAAAAGCGACATATGAACATGTTTAGTGAATGGCTGGAAAATGAAGTTAGAAGTGGCAGCAGTGGTCCATTGTCAGATATTGTGAAATGGATTGCATGTAGTCCTAAGAAGGAAGTAAAGTTTTATTCTGGTTATGTTATCAATGGAAATCGATTTCACACAAAGGATGCCGAGAAAAGTACACAAAATTGTGGGGTTTCTATTGAAGCAGAAACAATGTGTCGAGCAAGTACGAAAGATGCTTCGCAAGTAATAGGAAGAGTAAATTACTATGGTATCATAAAAGATATCATGTTGCTGGACTATTACAAATTTAAAGTACCTTTATTTGATTGCAATTGGGCAAATATAAAAAATGGTATCAAACTTGAAGATGGATTTACATTAGTTAACCTCCACCAAGGACAACATCAATTTGAGAGGGATCCATTTATTTTTGCATCACAAGCAAAACAAGTATTTTATTTAAAAGAGTCAGACATATCGAATTGGTATGTCGTACTAAAAGCACCACAAAGAGGTTTCTATGAGAATGAGACGGACGATGGGAATGAATACATGCCATGCACTTCTTTAGATGTATCACAGCTTGACTTTGATATTGATGATAAAGATTGTGAAATACGTGATTATGAGGAACTATCTTATGTGTCGGTAATTATACCAATACCATTTTTATAATCATCTATATTGATCTTGATTTATTGTTTAAGTAGATGTTAATGTTATGAATCTAATGAATTATTATTGTTTTCTTAACAGACTGAAAGTGAAGATGGTAAAGATTGATCAAATTGTCCGAGAGTAAATATTTGTCAATGAGATGGCTGAAAAAGGAGAAGAAGTAAGTTCAAACTTTTATTTTTTTTTTCTTCTTAAAAATCTGAATGGGAACTTTCAAATTTTGATCTCATATAATGTTAGACACATCAGTTTTGTATTCATTGGGTTTAAACTTGATCTCATATAATGTTAGACACATCAGTTTTGTATTCATTGGGTTTAAACTTGATCTCATATAATGTTAGAAACATTAGTTTTGTATCCATATAATGTTAGACACATAGTTTTATATTCCCTTTTGATCTCATATAATGTTAGAATAGAAACTTTCTAATTTTGATCTCATAAATGGCACTCTCACATACCACTTAGACACTCACTAACACTCTTACATTGGCACCTCACTCCTGTCTATACTCCACACTGGCCAAACATGGCCTGCTGCATTGGCCATTCAAGGCCAATGCTCCCTGCACACTGCCACTACTCTCCTATTTTCCTGCTGTTCAATCACATCTTCATACCTACTGTCAGTGGACAGTTCACAACTGATTTCCTCTCTCTTCATATATGGAAATCCTTTTCCCAAATCTTACCTGTCATGTTCCACAGATGACAACTCATGCCCATATATATATATATATATATATATATATATATATATATATATATATATATAATATATATATATATATATATATATATATATATATATATAATATATATATAAAAAAAAAATATATATATATATATATATATATATATATATATATATATATATATATATATATATATATAGGCACCTAGACTGATACACGACCAAACATGCCACCTACCAACTGTTCTAACCAAATCAACTGACACCACACTATACAGGTATTCATATGCTTGAGTATAAACCCACATATATATACTTATACATATACATATCATATTCTCTCAAAAATCTCACAACCTGTCACTCTTTCCTTCACCTATTCACATTGGCCTATGGTCCAAGCTGGGCTCGAACAGGGAGTTTTCCCCCTTCACTGACAATTAGCACAAAAATAGAAAAGGGTTGCTTTACCCACAATTAGCAGTCTCTATGTTCCATTTGTTAATAAAGGAAAGTGATTCGCGAGTCTATTAAAGTGATTCGCGAATCTATGGATAAGTGGATGTCTTTTATTAAGCTAGAACAAGTCCTACTTTTTGGTAGTTATAGTTTTGCGATTTTGTAGTACATATTTCAGTTTTTTATACTTTTATATCTTGTTATATCATCAGTTTTTCTCCCTAATTTTTTTGTAGGAAAAAACTGAAAAATTTAAAGAGATGCGAGCAAAACAAGTTGATTTAGTGCATCATACAAGTAGAAAAAGTTTTGCCGTTATTGAAGACGAGTTGGTAAGAATAATATGTTAGTTCATATCTGGTTTAAAATGTGTGATAAGTGTAGATTATCTATATTTATTATTTTGTAGAAGCAAAAAAGTATGACACTCGAAGCAATTTCAAGGGTTGATGTTTGGATTCACGCATATGAAGCGAGAAAGGAAAATTCAGAAGGAGAAGTTCAAGACTCAGAAATAGTGGTAACAATATATTGTTGCACATTTCAGCTTACTTTTGTTTGTATTATATTTTCGTATTTATATATCTCCAATTTGCGTTTTTCTTACAACAAGTAAAACAATACAAGGCTGAGGAAGATCCTTCACAAAAGAATTCTATAAAAAATGATGTTGTTGCAAAAGTACTTGGTCCGGATCTACGAGGACAAGTAAGAGGGTTTGGATTTGGAGCAAACCCTTCAAAAGTGGATGGTCAAATTTATATGGGCAATAAATTCACAAGATTGGAGAATGAAGTGGAAAGCTTGAAGGGCTTGGTGAAAGACCTTTTTGTTCGATTAGACAAAGGAGGAAGTAACTCTGTAAGTTTATGAAATATCTATGTCGACTTTTCTTTTGGTCTCTTTTATGCACTTGATCACAATATTTTATATTTGAGCCCCTTAATATAATGACAACAGGAAAATACATGTGCTCAACATTCTGCTAATGAGATATCAAGAAGAAAATTCAAAGAAAATCCCAACAATCAAGATTCTTGTAATGATGAGAGAACACAAAATGATCAGAGAAAACAAAAAGGCAATAAGAGCACTCAAAATTATGCTAGTGAGAGAGCACAACACAAAAAATGCAACAAAGCAAGTGCAACAAGTATACAAGCTTCTGGTAGTGAAGGAGCACAAAGAAAACAAAAGGAAATAGCAATTGTTGCTGAAGGTTCTACTCTTGAGAATAGGATGTGCAAACTAGTAAGTTTTGGTTTGCAAAAGATGAAGTTGTTGTTGCTACCGCTGAAATTTCTTCAACAGATCCAAGTGCATTGGTCCGTCATGTTCCTTTAGGCGACGATTGTTGGAAAGTTTGGGTACGTAATATAATAGATAACATTGCTTTATATCGACCAACAATAGAGTTTGGTAAACTTGCTAGTGCTGAACAAAGTACAATTGCATGGCCCATCAAGTACATCAAATTGGATTAGTTTTGTTTACAGAGGTAAATATTCTAACCCGTGTTCAAGTTATTTTCTTTTGAGCCATTGATGTCTTCTTGAAAAATACATGCCAATGTGATTTATTTCAGTTTCAGTCGGACTTTAATGAAATAAGCTTGCTTAATACATAAGTTGTTCTATTTATTTCAGTTTCAGTCGGATTTATTTTAGTTTCTGTCATTCAGTAATACATAAGTTGTTCTATTTGCATCTTACCTATATTTCTGTCATTCAGTAAATGATTATAAGTTGTTTTGTCATTCAGTAAATGATTTATTTCAGTTTCAACTGAAGCTATTAGTTATTTTTGCAGCTTCATTCCAATAATTAGAGATTGCAATATGCATGATTATCTACATTGACTCCACTAGCATATCGTGTTTGTGCTATTACAAAAATCAATCTGGAGAATATTGGCTTGAACCAGTAGGCTACAACCACAAGAGAAACTGAAGCAAAATCTATTAATCCATCTGGAGAAACTTGAATCAATAGGCTTGAACTAATAGGCTACAACCACAAGAGAAACTTGAATCAATCTGGAGAAACTGAAGCAAAATCTATATACATACTACTATCGGAATAATATGATCTTATCACTTGTATGGCAATTATAATTCATAATTGGATGCCAAAAAAAGTTTGGTTCAGAATTCTTGCATCCAATATGCTTAATTGTGTGGCAATTGTATTTCACAATTGACTGGTGTTTTCATCCAGAAAAGAGGGGTTTCTTCTCGGGGAAAAACTTTGTTAAACTTAACTCAAGATCGATTTACAAGCCGAGATTAGAGAGATGGAACAATGGAGGTCGAATCAGTGCGATTAATGTTGTCGTATGGCCATCCCTGATACTTACAAAGAGCCATCTATTTATAGAAGAATGGCTGCCGGCGGTTGTTCTTGAGTTCCCTTAGCAATGAGCTGTTAGCAGGAAGAAGCAGCTGAGTGGAGCACATCCGTAGAAGGTAGTATCGTGGAATGGAGGCGGCATGTCCCACGTACGAGAAGTAACCGGGCATAGTCGAGGCACATCTTCTGTAAACATGTATAGACAAGAATCCTTCTGCAACAGGAGTGATATTCCTATACAATAGGAAATTTCGCACTAGTAGAAATTGGGAAAACAAAACTAGGTCTTTGGTATTCTGGCCAGAGACGATGGCCGGTACCACACTTTTTTGTTACCAGAAACAACTTTTATATCAACTAATTACAAGCTATGCTCATCTTAATAGCACAATGAGTAAAATTATGCTACCATATCTTCACTTTAAATTACAAGTATCAATATTTTTGTAAAGTATCTTCACTGCAGAAATAAATCGCTAGCCGTATTGGGGACAGAGCATGAGGAATAGTAGAATGAAAAGAGCAACTTGCAACTGTAGGCAAAATGATTTCTCTACAATTTTCCCTCATTCTAAGTTCACAAGGGCAAATGTCACACTTTTATGATACTGCTCAGTTGAAATCAAGTATCAGAACATATCTGGACAATTAAAGCAAGCTATATCATATTTAAGTCTGAATCTATATAAACTTTTCAAGCATCAAACTGCATGTAGATCTTTCCAAAATGTAATTTCTCAGCAGCTAGTCTGTTTTCTGATTCTACGGCTAGTCCTCTCCAGCAATGGGTCCTTATGGTGGTACATTAGTGGGCTTCTGTGTATATATTGCATAAATGAGGTAAAGTTTGTATTTTTATGAGGTAGAGTTTGTATTTTTATGTTTGCACACCTTACATTCATGCACTTCATTTAGTAATTATACACTAATATTTGTTCTTTTTTTGCATCAGTGGAGTTATGCTTAACAATGGACTTGGGGATTCTCGCTCTCATCTTCTCGGACGCATATAGAATTGCTTCATCTTAATCGTTATCGTCACGTTTTTTGTTTTGTTGGAGATTTTGTTTGTGGATGTTTGTTTAGATTGATGGTCTATTGTTGTCAAATACTTTTGATATGGCATATATATATGTTGGTTGACTGTAGACTAATGTTATTATCTAATATAATGAACTTTCTTTTGGTGGGAATTACTTTTTTTGCTATGTTATACTTTCTTTGCTCTCTCCCGAAATTGATGTTAGTTTAAATTATGATATTTGTCCATGCCGCAAATGATACCTACAATTTGGTAGGAATGAAAAGTATCAATATTCATCACAGGTCATTTATATTTGCCAAATGATCATTTCAATTTGGTGGGAATTACTTTTACAATACTATCAAGTGTCATTTATGGCACACCAGATATGCCTTAAATGCAGGTCAAACTTTTGCGAAAAATTATTTACGGCATTCATTATGCATCATTTACAGTGCGTGGTAGGTGATCATTACGGCTTTCGAATGCGTATTGTAGAAAGATGGTCATTTACGGCTTTCCAATTCGCATTGTAAAAAGAAGATCATTTACAACATTCGAATGCACGTTGTGAAAAGAATGTCATTTACGGCTTTCGAATGTGTGTTGTAAAAGAGGATCATTTACAACGTTCAGATGCGGTCATTTACAGCGTGTCCTTGTGCACCGTAAATAATATGAACATTTACGGCATGGTCTTTTACGGCACAAATATGTACGCCGTAAAAGACCATTTACGGCACGTTTCATGCGCCATAAATGATCATTTTTCCTGTAGTGGTGACAAGTACTATGAAACAGTAAATATTAATGTGATACTTGATGAGCAATTTTATAAGAGACAATGTACAAAATAAGAGACAGTAGATATAGGGCAATAGATGAGGAGAACATATGAAAATGTAAAGATATGCAGATATATAATATAGGGAGAAACCTGTCATGCAATGTATACAACTAGCAAGTATAGAATAATCCAGGAAAGATGTGTCTAAACTAGTGTTTTAAAATACCAAGTTGACATGTGAATGACTAGGAGGTAATATTCGGCAAACCATACACATCCGTGTGTGGCCGCTATTATTCCAGTTAGACCATAGGGTAGAAAGGGTATATTCATACGTCTCCTAGGTATTTCTCCACCCGACCAGTATACATGGATCCACGTCCCGACATGAATCTCAATAATCCAGAGTCGATATATTAGTCCAGTAATTCGTTAGTCCAGTGAAAGTCATTAGGCATGAAACTACGTATCTCAAGACAATGAATCCATACAATACCAATCCGTGTATCCATCATATCGGAATCAAAATTGTAACCACAACATTTCTAAAATAGGGATATTTTTGTCATTTTGTAATATTTCTCTAGTAGGTATTTTTTAATTAAATATGATTGTGGCATTTATTAGTTGACTAACCTATTTATTAGACCTTAACTTGTGAATCTAACTAGACTAGACATGACCACTTGAGCCCACAACCTAGGATGAACACATCTAGCCTCATTTAAGTCATGTTAAACTTGGTTTAGACTAGATTTTAATCCCACACTTAGTGCACATTTAACCTACTAATTGGAACATTGTTCGTGATGACTTGAGAGGGTAAAATAGACATTTTAGAGGGGTTTTAGGGTTTCCATACTTGGCTAGTTATAATGAGCCATTAAACCATCTTCTTCTTCATTTGGAAGCCTCCATAAGCCCTAGAAGAAGCCTCTTCAAGCCCCCTTCCATTCAATCCCACCATCAAAACTCTACCAATTTCTTCCAAATCCTTTCCAAACCTCCATTCTACAAGGCTAGAAGCTTGGAGACCAAGGAGCTCGTGAGGAGGAGTCCTAAGGAGAAGGAATTTGTGTCAAACTTGACACAAGGGCATCCATATAAGACTCCATTGGGAAATCAACCACCTAATAGGTAAAACCCTTGTATTTTGATAGTTTGAGCACCTTCTTCATGCATGACACATGTAGGATCGCCCATATTGGTTAGGGGTACCCATGGGGAGGTAAGCAAGGCTATAACCCTCTGGCTCCGCTCTCTCTCTATCTGAGGTGATGTCCGTTGAAGAATCATTCTCTGTTGATGGGTGAGGCTCTGCGTCTGCGAGGGAGAGGATGTCGAACGGGTTGTGGAGAGGGATGGCCTTCGATTCATAGGGTACATTTTCCTGGTTGATTGGGGGTCTTATGCTGGGGCTGGTGGAGTTCTCGTTGTCGGTAAGTTAGAGGTGGGAGTTGGGATGAGGGAGGATGGAGGCTGATATAGCTGCTTGGGCTGGCTTGACGGAGTGTGTCTTACGGTGGACTGGCTTCTTGAGCTCCGGGTGGGCTTTATAGCAGAACCTAGTGAGGTGTCCTCTCAGCTGGCAGTGCCTACAGAAAATAATGTTGTTGTCATATACTAGCAACTGTGAATGTATTCTTCTCCCGAGATTGAGCTGAACTAGTTCTGGCGGTTCTGTGGAGAGATCGAGTTCCACACATATCTTTGCGTAGTTCCCTTTGGAAAGGGTACAGATTTCTTCTGTGATTGCTACGAGTGTCCCGAAAGAGCTCGTAATCCTTTTGAGGGCTGCTGGTGCGAAATATACAAGAGAAAGGTTGGAAAGGGTGATCCAAGCCGATATAATGGTCGAGTCAACTTTAGGGTTGAAGGTAGGGGACCATTTGGCGATCTTGACACACTGGTTGCCTATGGAAGTGGAGCCTTTGGCCCACACT